>CM076580.1:287013863-287525481 GCA_034641835.2 Pinus albicaulis
AACTCGATGCAGTGGGCATTAGGCTAAAAGTTACTTTGTGACATAAGTAGACATAGGGGGTCCCATGTTTTTTGAATTTATTGTAAATATTAATATTTTGAATATTTGGTAGGGAATTGTAATTGTTCTCAAGCTATTTTGAGAACATGAGAATTGGTTAAGATAGGAATATGAAGAGTCAAGCTTAGGATTAATTCATTATTGAGTCTATATTGTCTATATTCAGAATTGGAATGTTAAGTGTTGTTGAATCACATTCGGAGACCTCGAACCGACTCGTGTCATCCCTGTGGGTATAAATGTAACCCCGAAGAGTCTAAATAGAGGGAGAGAGTCAAAGAGAGGGAGAGAGAGAGCCGGAGAGAGGTAGAGAACCTCTTCAGCAACAAAATAGGAGGATAATGGCCACTGAACTGAATATCTGGCCTATCATGAAATTGTAAGAATTTGTTTTGAGATTTATCGCCTGTATATATATATATATATATATATATATATAGATATATATATGTTTATGGAAGAATTGTCTTTGAGTTAAGTGTGTCTAGATGGGATTAAACTCTGTTTGAATGTCTTTGAATTTCAATGGTTACTTTTGGATATGTATAAAAGAAGTTGTGTCTGAATCTGTGAGGTGAATCGATCACTGTAAGGATCGATTCTGAGTTCAAGAATTCCAGTGTCCGCTATCCGAGTGAGAGTTCAATTCCTTTGAAATTGCTGGAGTGTATGTGATCTGTGTCACTGGGTTATTAATAGGAATAATCCTGCGTGATTATATGTGTGTTCTCGATGGAGAATATTAGAATCTGTAGCAGTCAAGAATCCTGTGATTGACCAAGTCTGTATGGACCACTTGAAGTTATTGTGGAACTGTGGTTAATTATCCAATGCTTGTGAGCACTGTAAAACATAGCCTCAAGGGTTATGTATGGTGGAGCTATGCGTCGGAGTAGATGGATGAAAGGAACGCCGAGGAACGAGGCTGCAATGTGAAGAAACATCGTGACTGCGCGAGGAGGAGAACCTCTTCCAATAGAACAGGCGAAACCTTGTAGTGGAATCTGAGTGGAACCTGGAGTGGAGAAGTGGAACCGTGACCGAGAGGAACAGTGAGCGTGGTTTGGAGTGAACAGTGACGACAGTTTCCGGTTTACATCGCACCGCTTTTGTGGAGCAAGCAGTTTTCTCCATTCGTGAGCGATTCCATAGAAAGCTCAACATGTGGCATAGGGCGAGATTGCAAAACCACCTTCCATTGCGCGCCATCGCGCTTTATTGTTCGTGCAAGTTGCCCGAGCGATATCCATTGGATCGTAAGCAGTGGGGCGATGTGATAACAACCGTTGGATGGCGTGTGGATTTATCGAAGGTACGATTCGGCTGTGTTGACCCCACGTTGGCAATGCGTTGTATGTGTGGGCCCAAATCAAAGATAAATTAAGGTTTATGAGTTAATAAAGGTATGTCGATCGTTATTTGACTTCGTTAATAATTGAAGAACGCCGTAATATATATATGGATATATTACGTATAATGGTTAGTTGGCGCAATATGAAGTATGAAATATGTGAACGGAGTTTAATATATGTACATGCCGAGGGTCAATTAATATGGTTCTAATAGCCCAAAGTATTATGTCGCGTATAATGGTTGTATATGCGAAGTTGGCGCATATGTATACATAATGGACTGCCGGGTTATAAATATAGAGGAGTGTTGAATTAACATCTCAATTCTCTGAATTGAGATATTAACATAACCCAGACTTATTGTTTAAATTTTCCAGTGTAAAATAAAGGGAGGTTGTGAGATTGCCCGGACTAGGGAAGAGGATTGGACATGAAAATTTGGATACATTTCACACAAAGATTGAGGCTGGGACCAACGTAAACAGGGGCTAAGGGTAGACCCCACTGTCAAGTGGTATCAGAGCTAGAATTTAGTTAGATCACTAAAAATTTTGTTTTGGAAATGCACATGTACTGAATAGGAAAGAAAATTTGAAGTCTATTTAACAGAAGACTGCAGATTTGGAAGCCTAACATGTAGCATACATATTTAAAGTGAACAGGATTGTGGAGTGAGTGGAGGACAGGATCATGATCTTGCAGGTAATTAACTTTAATCTGATTGAATTTGTAGTTGCAGAACTATGGTTGCTGAAAATTGAAGATAGAGTTTGATAGTGGAGGTAGTGAGCCTGGTATTCAGCTAGAGGCTGGATAAGGAGGACATTTGTAGTGTTCTCAAGAGAAGTGAGTAGTGTTAACTCTGGTTGAAGGATTGTTTTCAGAATTCAGAGTGCAGACAATTGAAGACATCTCAGCAGAAGTAGATCACAACTTTGAGAGCAGTGATAGAAGAATCCAGTAAGGGATTCTGAGTGCAGAAAGAGTGTGGCAGAACCTGGAATATTCCCAACAGAGGTTGGATGAGCAGAGAGCAGAGGTTTTCTTGAGAGAAGTTGCAGAGTGAAGCCTATAAGGTTCCTGCAGAGAAGGGGACCAGTACTTTCCAAAAGCCGGAGCTCGGGAGAGAAGCTTGGTGAGGTAAGTTGCAGCAAGAGAGCTTGCTGTTGCAGAGGCTTAGTGCAGCTTGTGAGTGAAGAACTCCTAGAGAAGAAAATGGCTACTGAGAGCCATGGCAGAGACTGTAGAGATTGCAGAGGTTCTGGGAGAAGCCACAACAGAAGAATGTGTGAAGATGCCAAAGCAAATGACATGAAGAAGAAATCTACAGATGAAGAATGGCAGAAAGAATTAGTTGAGATCAGGGAAGATTTCAATAGATTGAAACTGAGTATAGAAGAAAGCCAGAGAGTTGGTTGGCTCATGAGGAAGAGTGCGAAATGGAAACCATTACAGAAGATGTTGAGGCAAAAGAAGACTGCCCTATTGAGGGGACAACTGAGAGCAGTTGAGTTGAAAGAATAAATTTATGCTTGTGAAGCATAACAAAGCACAGATGAAGAGTGGAGACCTGCAGGAGATCTTGTGAGACATAGTGAGGACTTGAGGCAGCAATAATCTTGTCTTGCTGAAGAGGAAATCATTGAGGAATTCCTGAGCTATTGGACAAGTTCAGATGATGTGAGGGCTTGTGTTCTTGAGTCTAACAAATGTGAAGTGATGGCAGACTCCACAGAGGAAGAAGAACCTAGATTTATTGAGGCAAGGATGGAAATTGAAGATTCCATGTGCAGACATGTTCAAGAAGAAGTGCTTGAGGAAGCAGCCAAGACTGAAAGGTCTTGTGATTTGAAAACTAAAAAGTTGTGTGTATTTGCAGGTACACCCCTGGAAGATGAACAAGCTTAAGAGTTTGTTGGTGAGAAGAAGACATTGAATTTGAAATCTGTTCAAATCAATGCTGAGATAGTGAGATCTCAGGGAGAGATGAAGACAGAAGGGTCAAATGAAGATATCCAACGGGATGTTGAAGCTGAGAGAGAAGGGCCAACAGAGGATTGGTCAATAATAAGCAAAGGCATAAAAGGTTGTGTAAGGTTCCCGAAATCTACTCCTATTGAAGTTGTTGAGTCATATAGGAGGTTGGATTCTCAGAGAAGAGAATTGGAGGAGCAGAGGACCTATGCACTGGATAGGTTGCTGGAAAAGCAAGGCAGGAAGATCTTCATGGATGGAGTTCATGAAGCAGATGATGGAAGAAAAGTGAGGCTAGCTGACAGTCTCCTAGAGGATGCAGATCAACATGCTGAGGTGCTGACAGAAGGTTTGGTAAGGAGTTCTGCACAACATACTGATGTGCTATTAGAGAAGAAGGAGACATTGAAGCACTGGAACTTTACTGTTGATGATTCATGTGTTAATCATACAGAGAAAGAGGAAGAACAACAGTTGGAAGTTGTCAGAGAAATGAATGAGAAGGAAATTATGTTGGCTGAAAAAATAGTGAAGGACCAACATCTAGGCATAATGATTGGAGCAGTAAAGATGACTCTGATAGCTGAAGAAAAATATGATGAAGAATTTCTGAGCCTTGAACTAGACTTAGAAATGCTGGGAGAAGAATTGGTAACTAGGTCATCAATTTAGACCATTGGGTCTCATGGTTTTAACACTGACAGTTTGTTTATGTGTACAGGTGATGCAGAAGACAATTCATCCTTTGAAATTGTCTTGGGAGAATAAAAAATGTTGTTGAAGGAGGATGAGACAACCATGTCTCATATACAGGGAATTATCAATGTCATTGAAAGAAAAGAGTTGGCTAGTTGGGTAGGCCAAAGCCAGCCTGAAGAACAAGTTTTGGAAGCTGCTGAAGTGAGGAAGAATCAGAATTCCATGCTGACAGAGGATGAAGATACAGTGGCTAGAGAACTTGATTGGATCTCCAGAATCCATCAAGAGGATGAGAGGCAATTGCTGAAGATTGCCCACAAAGAAGAAGATAATGTTGAGTCTAACTTCCAGCATGTTGAAGATATAAAACAAACACAGGAGAATTGGCTGAGTTGTTTGCTGAGAGCATTTGAAGAAGAGAAATGGATTGCAGACCCTGGAGCAAGTATACCTAAAGCTGTGAAGAAAAGAAGAGTAGATAATAACTTGCAGAATAAAATTCTGTTTACTAGTATACTGGAGGAGTATGTCACTGTTGGTAGGAATTTAAATAGTGGATTGTTTTCTAAGAATGCATTTGCAGATGGTGAACAAAATAAGGGTGCTACATAGGGAAATGTCCTAAGGGATATTCAGGATGTTTGCGCAGAGGCAACATTGGCAGCAGCAACACCCATGGTGGCAGCAGATGCAACCTAGAGGATGACACTTACAGAAGTAGTAAACATGTTAATAGCATGTGAGACTGCAGAAGCATCAATATTGGCAGTGACAGAGATTGAAGGCAAAGCAGAGGGCAAGATAATTTCCAACTAGAAGATAAGTTGGACATGGAGATTGAGTAAATCAGAAGACTGATGATGAGAGTGACTCAGGAGCAGCAAACAACAGTAGGAAAGCAAGAGAGTTTCAGCACGAGAAAGACAATGGCAGATTGTGAAGGCATAGCTCGGGGCAGATTACAGAACAAAGTCTAGAAGCCTAGAGAAGATTAGCTGAAGGATGATGTAGCTGATGGATGGCAGCAAAACCAAGTATGGGATCTTGGAGGTAGAGACGAAGAGCACATGATCAGGAGACCATGAATAATTTGAAGCTTAGGAGTCTGAAGCAGGGGCATTAGGCTCAAAAGTTACTTTGTACATAAATAGAAATAGGGGGCCCCATGTTCTTTGAATTTCTTGTAAATATTAATATTTTGAATATTTTGGTAGGGAATTGTAATTGTTCTCAAGCTATTTTGAGAACATGAGAAATTGGTTAAGATAGGAATATGAAGAGTCATTTTAGGATTAATTTAGTTATTGAGTCTAGATTCAGGAATTGGAATGTTAAGAGTTGTTGAACTGTCTGGAGACCTGAACCGATTCAGGGCATCCTTGTGGTATAAATGTAACCCTGAAGAGTCTAAATAGGAGAGAACTAGAGAGGGAGAGAGAGAGAGGTAGAGAACCTCTTCAGCAACAGAATAGGAGGATAATGGCCACTGAACTGAATATCTAGCCTGTCATGAAATTGTAAGAATTTGTTTTGAGATTTATCGCCTGTATATATATATATATATATATATATATATATCTCGTTTATGGAAGAACCTGCCTTGAATTAAGTGTGTCTGGATGGGATTAAACCCTGTTTGAATGTCTTCGAATTTCAGTAAGAACCTTTGGACATGTATAAAAGAAATTGTGTCTGAATCTGTGAGGTGAATCGATCACTGTAAGGATCGATTCTGAGTTAAAGAATTCCAGTGTCCGCTATCCGATTGAGAGTTCAATTCCTTTGAAATTGCTATATTGTATGTGATCTGTGTCGTTGGGTTATTTATAGGAATAAACCTGCGTGATTATATGTGTGTTCTCGATGGAGAATATTCCAATCTGTAGTAGTCAAGAATCCTGTGATTGACCAAGTCTGTATGGACCACTTGAAGTTATTGTGGAACTGTGGTTAATTATCCAATGCTTGTGAGCACTGTAAAACATAGCCGCAAGGGTTATGTATGGCGGAGCTATGCGTCGAAGTAGATGGATGAAAGGAATGCTGAGGAACGAGGCTGCAATGTGAAGAAACATCATGACTGTGTGAGGAGGAGAACCTCTTTTAATAGAATAGGCAGAACCTTGTAGTGGAAGCTGAGTGGAACCTAGTGTGGAGAAGCGGAACCATGACCGAGAGGAACAGTGAGCATGGTTTGGAGTGAACAGTGACAGCGGTTTCCGGTTTACATTGCACCGCTTTTGTGGAGCAAGCGGTTTTCTCCATTCGCGAGCAATTCCATAGAAAGCTCGACACGTGGCATAGGGCGAGATTGCAAAACCACCTTCCACTGTGCACCATCGCGCATTATTTTCCATGCAAGTTGCCCGAGTGATATCCATTGGATCATAAGGAGCGGGGTGATGTGATGACAACCGTTGGATGGCGCGTGGATTTAATGAAGGTACGAATCGGGCTGTGTTGACTCCACGTTGGCAATGCGTTGTATGTGTGGGCCCAAATCAAAGATAAATTAAGGTTTACGAGTTAATAAAGGTATGTAGATCGTTATTGGACTTCGTTAATAATTGAAGAACGTCGTAATATATATATGGATATATTGCGTATAATGGTTAGTTGGCGCAATATGAAGTATGAAATATGTGAACGGAGTTTAATATATGTACATGCCGAGGGTCAATTAATATGGTTCTAATAGCCCAAAGTATTATGTCGCGTATAATGGTTGCATGTGCGAAGTTGGTGCATATGTATACATAATGGACTGTCGGGTTATAACTATAGAGGAGTGTTGAATTAATATCTCAATTCTCTGAATTGAGATATTAAAATAACCCTGACTTATTTGTTTAAATTTGCCAGCGTAGAATAAGGGAAGTGTGAGATTGCCCCGATTGGGAAATGATTGGGCATGAAACTTTGGATGCATTTACACACATATTTAGGTTGGGACCAAGGTAAACCGGGGCTAAGGGAGGGCCTCACTGTCAAAACCCCTCCTAGAGTCTCGATGTGTTGTCCTTTGAATGACTAAGGGGCAGCTAGTGAGCAATACAAAAGTGAAGGATCGACAGGACAAGATATGACATCGAGTCTGATCAACATGTTTGTCATTGTATCTTGTATACCATAGACTATTGTATTATTCAGATTCGTTTAATATAACGAAGATTGGGTTGAACATTATTGTACAATTTTGTTAAAAATTGTGTATACTTGTGCATGTGTGATTTACTGCTTTAAATTTTCCATTGTGTAAAGTAGTTTTGGTTGAGATTATGGTTTGGTAGTGTCAGTGATTTTAAGACTCTAATCTATACCCAAGATCGTTGAAAATCAACATGGTATCAGAGCGTGTCTGAGCTACTTTCAAAGTCAGTGAATCAGAGTTGTGCACAACGAAGTACAACGTGAGAGGGAGTTGGTCACATTGTAGGTGACAATGTTGAAGTTGTAAGTAGGTCTTTGGTATGGGGACAAGTTGGAGGGATTGTCCAACTATAGTCCTTGGAAGGAAAGGATTAGGTTGGTCTTGCAGGTCAACAAGATCTGGGAGTTTGCCGAGAAAGCCATCAAGAAGCCAGCCAACCCTAAGGAGTTGGAAATATATGAAGATATGGATACGAAGGTGAGATTGATCATCCTAGATGGTGTGAAGGATGCCCTAATACATCATTTGTCGAGGAAGAACACCGCACATGAGATGTGGATGGCTCTTCAAAATTTGTTCCATAATAAGAACGAGAATCACGTACTGGTATTGGAGGATAAGTTGAAGTCCACCAAGATGATAAAGGGTGAAGGAGTGACTTCGTATTTGACGAGATTGTCTCAGGGCAGAAATGAGCTTGTTGCCCTCAGTTTGACTATTTCAGATGGAGATATGGTGAGGATTGCCTTGAAAGTGTTCACAGAGGAGTGGAAGCCTTTCATCAAAGGGATCGTTGCTAGAGAAAAGTTGCCAGACTGGAATAGGTTGTGGGACGATTTCATTCAGGAAGAGTTGCGAGACAAGGATCTTCATCCAACGAAGAGGGAAGATGAGGACGTGGCACTTGCAGCACAAATGAAGGGTAAGTAGAAGGACTCGAGTCAAGTCAAGTGTTTCAACTATGGCGAGATGGGTCATTTTTCATCAAGATGTCCGATGAAGAGGAAGGGAGATGACGAGAAGAGGAAAGGGAAGCAGGTCATCGGTGTTACCACTTTAGCTGAGATAGATGATCTCACTAGGAGATTGGAGGAGGAGGACTTTGCTATGATCTCTCATTTCTCGCAGGGTACTGTTAATGAGGATGGATGGTACGTGGACAATGTTGCGACGAAGCATATGACAGGGTCATAGGCGGTTTTTGAGACTCGAGCTGAATGGGGCTTGAAGTTGCACATGGTGTTGGGTGATAAGAGTTAGTTGGGGATCCGCGGATTGGGTGTTGTGCCATTCAAGATGGAGACAGGACGAGTGATGAGGGTCTAGGATGTACTGTTTGTACCATGACTTATATTATTATAGAGTGATTTCTGTCTCGATGATCGAGGAGGGGTTTGAGGTCTTATTCCAGGATGGGAAGGCAAGACTGAAACCTAGAGGCTCTAGCTCCGACGAGATTGTGCTGGGAGTTAGAGAGCATGGTCTCTACAGGTTGATGGGCAAGCTTGAGGATCATGGAAAGAAGAAGAAGCAGGTGCAAGTTCCAGAGAAGCAAGTGCAGGTGTAGGCTTAAGAGGGGGAGGTACAGGTTCCAATGAAGAAGGTCTAGATTCTAGAGGCTCAGAGGGAGTCGAGTTCTAGTGGGAGCTTGCAGGTTCAGAGGGAGAATTTGCAACCCAAGAAGAGCGCGTGGTCAGTGGGGAGCAAGGGTGCTCCTACAACTGCCAAGAAGGAATCAATGGAGAGATTGGAAAGCGATACAAGAGAAGAAGAAGAAGAAGGATGCTTCCATCAATGACAGTGACAGTGACACTTTTGAGAGACGCGTAGTTTATAGAACATTGATTGCTGCAATTGTGAGCACCAAGAGTTGGGCAAGTGTTGCGAGTAGTAATGATGACGACGAGTTACTTTCTAGTCTTGGAAGTACCTCCCTCGCTAAGAGGGAGTGTTGATCTTTGAGTAGCTTGGGAGGTACTCCTAGCCCTAGGGTTCGGGGATTGGAAGACAAAGCACCACTAGAGTCCTTGTCGGCTTGTAACCCAAGCATGGGGTTTTGCACCCATCGGGATTTGGGCCAAAACCATGAGCACATTTCGACATGTGATGGATGAGGATGATAGCTCTCGGCGAGATGAATCTAATGCAACAAGAATCATCTGATTTCGAGTTGTAGAAATGGAGATATAAATTTTGAAGTTTATGTGTGGGTTTGCACAAGAAGTGTCAAGGTCGACTTGATGTTATTTAGCCTTGTGACAAGTTGTCAAGCCCTAGAATGACGTCCATTGAAGCCCTCCTTTAGTGTATAAAAAGGAGGTGAGTGTGAGATCATTTCTCACATCCCTAAGTGCAACAATTTGTGGGAGAACACCCCTCCTTTAGTGTATAAAAAGGAGGTGAGTGTGAGATCATTTCTCACATTTGTAAGTGCAACAATTTGTAGGAGAACACCTTCTGAGATAGGCACAACTTGAAGAGAGGAGGCCAAGGTCATAAAGCACTGTTTTGAAGTCTGTTTGGTAGTTGTGATAGGGTCGAGGAGCAGATGGTGTAAAACACAGGTGGACAAGGTTGTTTTGGTGTAGGAAAAGGGTGGCATACTTCTTGTTTTGGTAGCCGTAGACTTTGTGATAATAACAGAGGTAACACATGGCTATTTAAGGTCATTGGAGAGGGCTGTAAGGCCTTATTCCTACAACAGGCCCTTGATACAGGCAGTGTGGGACAACAACTATATAAGGGAAGCCACATTAGAATTAAGGACTATTGCAGTGGTTGGAAAGGGCTAACAGGTCTGCGTTGATGCCGTAGCTAGAGCAAGACTACAACAATGCACCAAGCTTATGTGAAGGTATGTTCTTATGTCAATTTGTTGGTCCTAGTTTGGCCAATTGGATGGTATAGTTTGTGTAGCATGTGGGAGACATTTGGAGGGCTTAACTTGGTTGTTAGAAGCCCCTCCTAGGAGCAAATTTCACATTGAAAGATTGGGTGCCATTGGTCTGGTGGAGGGCAGTGTGTTGGCTACCCAAAGTAGCCCTAGACAAGATATCTTGAAGTGACAAAGAAGAGCTGAAGATTGGGTGAAGATTTGTGTAGAAAGTGCAACACTTTGATGGACAAAAGTGACTGCTAGCCTAGCAGATTGGAGCTCAAGAAGTGGCCAACCTAGAGAGCAGATTGGATCAGCCCATGCACACCAAGCAGAAGTGACTTGCAATAATGTTAGGTGGCAACCCTCCTAGAGTCTCGATGTGTTGTTGTTTGAAAGACTAAGGGGTAGCTAGTGAGGATTACGAACGAGAAGGACCAACAGGACAAGATACGACATCTAGTTTGATCAACATGTTTGTCATTGTATCTTGTATACCATAGACTATTGTATTATTCAGATTGGTTTAATATAACGAAGATTGGGTGGTACGTTATTGTACAATTTTGTTAAAAATTGTGTATACTTTTGCCTGTGTGATTTACTACTTCATATTTTCCGTTGTGCAAAGTAGTTCTGGTTGAGATTCCTAGTTGGTAGCGTCAATGATTTTAAGACACTAACTTAGACCCAAGATCGTGGAAAACCAACATGTGAGTGGTCCAGGTTAGACAGATTTGGTTGGTTGTCTCAGGCTGTTGGACGTAGCAAGGAGGTGCTCAAGGGAGCCCTAAGTGCAGTGCAGGGAAGGACACTTGGACTCCTAGGAGAGGCAGGTTGTTTGGGTAAGCTCAAGACTAATTCTTGAAGGACAAAGGAAGGAGGTCAAGGGATAGGTGGAAATCCTCTAGCCCGAAGTTTGTCTTCTTTGGACAAGCGCATGAAGACATTAGAGGGAAGAAGTCCCAAAGGAGATGAGGAGCAACGATGGGCAATTGAGAGTTTTTCACAAACGAAGTTGTGAACAACTCAACAAGAGTCTCTATGTGTTGATGCGTTGATGGACTAACAATCAACTATAGAGCAGTTGGAGAGCTGTGTTCAGAGACCTAAAGGAGCAGAACCATTGATAGAGGTAGGAGTTACATATTTTGAGGACAAGTACCAACAATTGTGTTCAAGGTATGATTGAGTTGTTGTGATGGTGTGCAACATCAACGATGATCAATGTATATTGTTCTTGTATTCTTGTATCAATGGATGTATGGGGGGGCCATTATCCTTGGTAAGAGAGCCCTAGATTGTTGTATTAAAGTTGTTAATATTGAAAATTGGAAAAAGTTGTCTAGATTTGTGCACGTTTTGATTTACTGTTTATATTTTGATGTGCAAAGTAATTTGTTGTGATACTTGGATTGGTAGCATCAGTGCTTGTAAGATTCTAGCCTAGACTCCAGTATGGTGGAAAAACAACAAACCATTGGATATCTCTTAAATCACTCAACCTCACTCATGGTAACTTTCCAATTGTTGTTTCTCATTACTTTCATTTTTGACGTCTCCATCCTTATAGGTAGTTGGATTAACTCACGTTAGATAGTGTTGCAGTTGTTTTACAAGGATTTATCATCCTTAAACTCTCCTTTGAATTGTATAAGAATCCACTATAAGCAAAAGGGATGAATCCCTTGCTTTAGACTTCAAAATGCTCGAAGAAGATCCATGAAATCCTAGCGAGTGCAAGTGAGAGAGACCAAGTAAATATAAATAGGTAAGAGAGTGAGAGAGACCAAGTAAATATAAATAGGTAAGAGAGACGAGTTGACTATTGCGGTTTTCCACTAGATCACATCACCACACGAGAGTGAAATAAGAGTGAACACAATGATTATGTCCAACATTTTCTTATTGTATACACTGTCAAAGAGATCATCTGTACCAACAATAATTACATACCTAGGGGCAACTTGAATGTTGAAAAATTTAATAGAGCTGGGGAGATGACTTTGTTGTTGTTTGGTAAAACTCAAGCCCACGATGATGAAAACGAGTAGGTCAAATCACAACCCAAGCACGTCCTTTTGAATCTCATTATGTGCCAAAGGAGATTTTCTTCTTCTCAAGGGAAATCGTGAACATCATGGACTACTATAGAAGTCATTTCATTATTGTATACACTATCCAAGAGACCATCTATACCAACAATAATTACATACCTAGGGGCAACTTGAATGTTGAAAACCTGAATAGAGCTGGGGAGATCACTTTGTTGCTGCTTGGTAAAACTCAAGCCCACGATGATGAAAACGAGTAGGTCAAATCATAACCCAAGCATGTCCTTTTGAATCTCATTATGTGCCAAAGGAGAATTCAATAGAGGTATGCCATTTATTTGTTAAGGGATCTTGGACATATGTTGATATGCAATATTAAGAGCAACCCTTTTGGGAACAATAAAAACATCCATATTAATTTTAAATGCACCATAATTCCAATTGGCAATACTCGAGCATTTCTCTGCCTAAACATTGTTTAAGGTCATAATGTTGCTCTAGCAAGGAACACACTCTTGAATTGTACCTCCTAGATGTTTTTCAACAACACAAAAATTAACCATATAACCCACAAGCCAACTCTCCTCTATGTTTTTGTTAAAACATAACTTCTAGCTGTTCTTTCTTAAACATCTCATCTAACTGATGAGGGTAATCTTCTCCAATTGTAATTTCCCTTGCTTAGTGTGAAAAATTATCGAAGGTAATTTTTCACTAGGTACATGAGTAACATTTGGCTTGAACTTATGTACAAGTATCCTTCTTGGGGAACTTGAGAACTGCAGAATTTCGTCCACAAGATGTGACAGAAGAGGTTGCTAACATAAAATCCATGGTCTAGTGTCTCCTCATCTCATTTGTGCAGTGCCCTTTTTCCCTGTGTTTGATTACCAAAGCAACATTGAAATGCTAAATGCTCCTTCCTCATCATTTCTTTGTTGACATCAAAATGAGAGTTTTCATCAACACCAAGTTTACCACCAACATAAAAAGTGAGATTTTCTTGCCAATGAATAGTCCTGAGGTCCAGATCAAGGCTTATGATATTGTCCCCATATTCAACATCATAACATGAAGGGTTCACAATAATATTTTAAGAAAAATGGTTCACCTTTTAACTGAAAAAACATCCACCACTGTTCCTTTTAGTCTTGAAGTTCAAACACTGTTCACTGTTGAAGTCCAGAAATCCACTTTCCTCGTTAAAACAACCAAGTTACTATGGTTCAATGGTTCACCTTTTAACTAACAAAACATCCACCACCGTTCCTTTTAGTCTTGAAGTTCAAACGCTGTTCACTGTTGAAGTCCAGAAATCCACTTTCCTCGTTAAAACAACCAAGTTACTGTGATCTGTATTTGTATTAACATGATGAAAAGACTAATCAGGGGTTAAAAATTGGCTCATCTTCAGTCGTATTACCAAATTGATCATCTTTTGCTTCAAAAACCTCACAAATTTTGTTTCATCGTTATGCTTCCATTAGAAACCTTAAATGTGTTTTCTTTGGACATGGGGACACAACCAGATAGATGAGAGAGAACTAGTGTGCATTACTTAGAATGAGAATGACAATCATGCTCAGTGGTTGGACCACTCTCTTCAACATTGGGTTGATCATCATCATCAAATGGATTTGAAATCTGAAAAGGTGGAATGGTAGTCTACTCCCTGATAGTGGGATGGTCTATAACAACACACTCATAGCTGTCAATGATGCGTCTATCCTCAAAACTCATGAAATATGACTTTGGATTTCCTAAAATTTATTTGTATTCGCCAAGATCTATGTCCAGGTTTTTGTTCCTAGGATAACTGTCATGCCACTGTTCTGTTGGAATAGCAGGATATTTGCTGTGTTTCATCTTCTTCTTCAGCAATGCCTTCTCCTTCTTAAAATTCTGGGCTGCTTTCTTCAGTTACAAAGGTAACAACATCATCTCCACCTTTATTGAGAGCATGACCATCATCATGGTTTGGCAACTCATCTAAAAGTTCCATCCCTGGCACATATTTGTTTCCAAGGGGGCCTAGAAGATCTTATTTCACCAATGCTTCATCTTCAAATGACTTTTTCTTCCCCTTGTTTGGAACAACATACACATTATCAAAATTTGGAAAAAAGAATAAGTTGTCCTCAATCAAGGGTGCCATTGTCTTCAAGGGCATTAGGTTGACAATTTTTTTTGCTTATGATAACCATAATTCCCTTTTCCCAAGGAAAGAATAAATGATTTCATCATAACATCATTTTTTTAATGAAAATTTGAAATATGTCTACTTGACAGTGGGATGGTCTATAGCATCACACTCATAGCTGTCAATGATGCGGCTTCCCAAAAAACTCATGACATATAACTTTGGATTCCCTTGCAAAATATATTTGTATTCACCAAATTCTATGTTCAAGTTTCTGTTCCTATTCCTAGGATAGCTGTCATGCCACTGTTTTTTTGGAATAGTAGGATCACTGCTATGTGTTTCATCTTCTTCTTCAACAATGCCTTCCTCCTCTTCAACTTCTGGGCTGGTTTCTTCAGTTATAACAGTAACAACATCATCTCCACCTTTATTGACAACAAACCCATCATCATCGTTTGGCAACTCAACTAAAAACTATCGTAGTTTTCTTCCATGCCTAGCCACATCTTTGTTCCCAAAGGGGGCTACAAGATCTTATTTCACCAATGCTTCATCTTCAAATAGTTGTTCCCTCCCCTTGTTTGGAACAACATACACATTATCAAATTTTGGAAAAGACCGCAAGTTGTCCTCCAAATCAGGGGAGCCATTGTTTTCAAGTTATTTCACCAATGATTCATCTTCAAATAGTTGTTCCCTCCCCTTGTTTGGAACAACATACACATTATCAAATTTTCGAAAAGACTGCAAGTTGTCCTCCAAATCAGGGGAGCCATTATTTTCAAGGGAATTAGATAGATTTTTTTTTTGCTTAAGCCAACCATAATTCCATGTACCAAGGAATGAATGAGTGATTTCTTAATAGCATCTTCATGTTTTTCCTCAAAATTTGAAAAATGTCTACTCCTTGATAGTGGGATGGTTTATAACATCACACTCATAGCTGTTAATGATGTGATTGCCCTCAAAACTTATGAAATATGACATTGGATTTCGTTGCAAAATTTATTTGTATTCACCAAGATTTATGTCCAAGTTTGTGTTCTAGGATAACTGTCATGTTATTGTATTTTTGGAATAGTAGGATCATTGCTATGTGTTTCATCTTCTTCTTCAGTAATGCCTTCCCTCAAAATTTGAAATATGTCTACTCCTTGACAATGGGATGGTCTATAACATCACACTCATAGCGGTCATTGATGTGGCTGCACTAAAAACTTATGAAATATGACTTTGTATTTCCATGCAAAATTTATTTGTATTCACCAATATCTATGTCCAAGTTTGTGTTCCTAGGATAGTTGTCATGCCACTATTCTTTTGGAATAGTAGGATCGTTGCTATTTGTTTCATCTTCTTCTTCAACAATGCCCTCTTCTTTGTTTCATCTTCTTCTTCAGCAATGCCCTCTTCTTCATCAATTTTTGGGCTGCTTTCTCCATACCATCTTACTCAAATTTCGACTGGCAACAATAGTTAGTTGTGGAATTTAATTTTGCATGTAGGAAGTACCTATGTTGCATATATTCTATAGACATCCCAGAACGCCCTCTCACATCCAAGGTTTGAGAAAACCAATCCGGACATAGTTCGGATAACATCTTGTGAACAACCTCGCCAGTCCCCAATGTTTCTTGAAGAAAAATGACATCCACCTTTTCTAAGACAAGTAGACGCCTAAGAGCTAAATTCTTATCCGGGCTGGCTAACCCTATGCAATTGAATGATAGACAAATCATGGATCACCCATAGCAGGGGTATCCTTTGCTCTAAGAACTCGGTCAATTGATATTTGTCTCCCCGATGCACTTCAATCCCCACTTGATGGATGACTTTGGAGAGCGAGGATGGTCTACCCCTAGAGGATTTCAGCACCTTGAGGGAGGGATCATCACCTAACCCATATGAGTCGCTGGATAGGATTTTGGTTGGGGACCTAAGATTATATTGACGAGAGGAGCTAATTCCAGAAAGGTCAGACAGAGCGAAGGGGTCAGAGCCATCAACATGAATGGTAGGGACAGGTATGGAAGGTTGAGGGGGGGCACAGATGCAAAAGGGCAACTAATGCGGGCTAGATTTCTATTATTAATTTTCAGACTAGATACAATATTTTCTACAATAGAAGATGTAGAATGTAAAACATTAAAATTCATAGGGGAGGAGGGAGAGATCGAAATACTCGGAATGGGTCTGAAATCGTCCTCTTGCGGTTGAGTGACCATTGATGGAGTCGCTTGTGGAGTTGCTTGTTGAGCGGTCATTGGAGTCACCTTCTGGGAGGCGTGCAATGGTCTCGATTCTGTGGGATGCATTTCATGCATTGTAACCATGCCATATACGTCTGTGGTTTGAGTCCCCACATGCACCAAAGTTTTGGGGTGTGCCGTATTGGCAGGAATGATAAGTGGGCATTCCTTGTATAGATGCCCAACCTCATGGCATCTCCTGCATCCGAAGGGCACCCCTTCATAATCAAGAATTTGGCATCTGGTAATATCCTTGTACTTCAACACATAAATCTCTACCAGCCCCTCTCGGGTGTACAAGTGCACCAAGATTCTCGCCATCGAGATGTTTCCTGTCTCCATGTAGGCTCGATCATGATCTAAGTAAATGCCTAGGTCTTCTCCAATACACCTGAGGAAGACCTCCGTTTAGAATTGCAATGACAGACCAATTAGCCCTACCCATATGGGGTCAACCCCCATTTTTTCTTTATCTAGGTCAAATAATGGTGTCGATTGTTTGAGAAGGACCGATGTCATCTCTATATGCCAGTATTTTGATAGAACCTAGTTTTCCATATTGGTGTGAGGGAAGATAAGGGCAAACCCCTGTTCATTGTGAGGATAGCAGGGAGTTGCTCCACTATATTCCCCCAGATCTTAGAGGTCCATTTTTTGAGTTTGGCCGAGGTATAATTCCTTCCTCGAACCCTTCCCACCAAGATTGTTTGAGTAGTCTCCTCCCCTTGTTGCATACTGATACCTTCCCCGAATACTAGGACTCTGGCTTTTAAACCGCTCTTAGTGCACTTAGCCTTTTTTTGACTGATCTGTGAGCTGGAATGTTTCGTGTGAGACCCTCTTCTTCCAGGAGGATATCGTCAGAATCCGATGCCCTGTTGTCTTTCACTTGCGGAGTCGGCAATGGAAACCCTTGAAAACAATCCGAAGCTTTAACAACAGGTGGGCACCCCAGAATGTCCTCCAGGTCGAGCAGTTCCTCTACGTGTCTAATCCCAAGGTGTTCAAAACGAAATGCCTTGCCATGGGCACCACTGAGATCCTCCGTGCTTTCAGTGATCCCTACAAGTTCCTCTGGGATAGATGGAGGCTGCTCGTTGTTCCATAGACGGAGAATCGATGGTGAGGGTATGGAAAAAGTAGGTGACGCTGATATATTAGGGCCCAAATCAGTAAACTACTCCTTAATGTTTGGATTAGTAGCCCTAATCCCTGTTTGCTGGAGTATTGACTCACCCTCCTCCATGTCCATTAACCAGGGTCCCAGATGTGTTTCGTCACGGTCAGCGTCGCATCCATGTGAGCCCCAACTGTTTGCTGAGGTGGGTAGTTTGACCAATACTGTGCCGATTCCAGCATATTGGAGTAGTAGTCAAGTTCCTCTTCATAACAACGTGCAATATTGCCCATTAGAAACCCCAAAAACCCTCTTGAACTTCGCGAAGGTTCCGAGAAAAATGCTCAGGGTTTGTAACCGTCAGTCGAGCTCTGTTGGGGTCCAGGAATATGTAGTCAGAATGATTATTTTCCGATATGTCGGACCGTCGGCACTCGAGTAAGCCGCAAAGCCCTTCGGGTAGTCAACCCCTTATATTGTTGCTCGTGACAGTTAAGTAGTGTCTCGTTTGTTCAGAGCTAGACTCACGCCAAAATCACCATCACATATGCGCTGCCAAGTTAAACCCCGAGTGCCCCTCTCCTGGTATTTCGTTGCAGGTGCTGCCATGGTTAGGGTATTAGACTTGCACTAATTTGCCAAACCGCCATCGATAGGGTTTCTCTTCATCTCATGCATGATATGTTATGTATAATTTATTGTTGCAAATGCTATAATTTCTCCCTCATCTAGGATTTATGATTTCCAGTGTTGCATAAGATGTACTTATTAGTGCATGTGATTACTCATAATATTTTTAATCTGCATTTGAGATTCTCATAAGATATTTTGATTTTTGTTATATATTTCTCATAATATTTCATGGGTATTTAATATTTCTAGAATATTTGCTAGTCTATATTTAATAGTTACTTTTTTTTTTGGTGTCCCCTTCGTTGGCCATGGATGCTTTTTGCAGTGGCAGTGCAAAGTCTTTCTTATTTGAGTTTTTATGTTTTGTTTTTGTTATTTTTTATTTATTTTATTTTTCCATTGTTGGTCATTTTTGTTTCTATTGTTTTATTTTGTTTTTTTTAATGCTGTAGCTCTTATATGTTTGTGTTTGTGAGCATGGCCATGCTAACTTATGGTTTGGTATTTTGTTTTTATTGTATGTCTTTTAAACTTATTTTCTTTTGTTCATATTATTTTTGGATTGAATGGGTGGGGAAATTAAGGAAGACCTTAATAGACCATAATGTGGGTTTAGGGCTGATGTAGAGTCTACAAGTGTCGTGGGCAATGACCACTGAGGTATGTATGGAGGAATTTACTTGTTTATGGGAAAAGGTGAAAGAGGTATGTATGGGGAAGTTACTTATTTGTTACTAAATTATATGGTTTCATGCCCATTTTAGTTGAACTCATTTGTTGTTTCATCATTATATTATGTGTGAAAGGTGAAGGAATTTAGTGCAATATAAATAAAAAAAGGTGAAGGAACACTCGTGAAACTACCAAATATGTTTGTGTGATGTGAGAGACCATAGCAAAGGTATAATTTAACGTGTTATATTATTTGAGATTTATTCATATAATGAAGGGTATGCAAATGTAGGTTAAGGAAGGTTGAGGAGCATTGCTAAAACTATAGGAGTCCACAAGTGTAGTGCGAAAAGGGGAATGAGGTATGTATGGGAAATTTACTTCGGTTGGCGGCAAAGGCAAAGGAGGTATGTATGAGCGAGCTTACTTGTTTGTTACTAAATTATTTATTTGTGATGCCCATTTTACTTTAACTGGTTTGTTAATCAAGATTGATAGGATATGTGGACAACTCACCAACATGAAAAGATGTGTAAGTCAAGCCCTCTTCTATGCATGGGTATGTGAGACTTTCAACCTTTCAAGTGGAAAATCTTCAATTGAATGTATGGGATTATGTGCAAATAATACTTTGCTGGTGATTAATATGTAGTAAATGAAGCACGATAGCAGGTTGTAAATAATACGATGTGCCAACTGTAAGTGCCAAAATAGGTAGCCCCATGTTGAAATTTCCTTAGGCCCTAGATTTGGTCAATACCTTACCAAGCACAGAAATACACTAGGAATCCCCAACTTACAAGCACTTTGCATAGCGAAAATCTACCTCAGTGAAATCAATAATGTACACTCATAGATTGAGCGCAAAGCTCGATCTTTATTAGTCCATTAATAAAAGTATCATTAGGGATCCCGTATCAGGTTCCATCGTCCTCAAGGTTCTGAGGCCTCTTGTTTCCTTCTGCTTGGGGCCTAGTATGGACAAGCTGTGGCCTAATCTAAGGCATTGTCCAACACCTTGAGGCCTCTTCGTCCTGCTTGTAACAGACTCTAGGGCTATGCCCCCCTCTTGGTATGGACAACTAAAGCTCGACCTCTTCAAATAACATAAATTCCTTAATTTGACAACCCTTTAACTTCCATGTCTCGCATGTAGAAACTCAGCTTCCCTAGGGCACAAATCCAAATCAAAACCAGACAATAATCTTCCTCTCCTTCTAGTTGTGTCTACCCTTGAGGATTTGCGACACTCCTTTGGCTTCTATTCACACAAGAATGGTTTGCAGTAGAACAGAGCCATAATTCTCTAATCTAGGTCTGCAGCTACTCTATGCAGACACTAAACTAGTTGGATGCCTTGTGGCTTCCCTCAGCCACTTGCGGCCTCACTTAGGGCTTGTGGCCAATTTTTTGGTTGGTCTGCAACGCTTTCTCGGCCTCCTTGGTGCTTCATGTGGCTACTACAAAATTCAGTCCAACACTCTTAGACCTCTTTCCTTGAGGAGTTGTCTTAATTCCATAGAGAGTAGGTGCTCCCTCCCACTACTTGACCAGGCATCCATTCCAATCTGAACCTGTGTGCCCCATCCAATGCGCCATGCAAGTCCACGTTTGATGCATTAATTGATTTTGTTATTGCGCGCAATACAATGAATGAGCATGGCCTGCATCTAATTGGACCTTTGATCCAATCAAGAGTGGACACAGGTTCAATGTATTTCATATATGTTACCTTCTGCTAGAAGCCTTTTGAATGTAGTAGTTGCCATCCCAATTTCGTAGCCAATGTAGTGGTGAAAAGATTTAAATCCTTGAGTCCTCATCCTCCCCACTGTTTGGGCTTGGCAATTTTGTCCCAGCTTACACAAGCAAAAGTGTTGCCCTCCTTCCTACCCCTCCAAAGGAATCATCGACAGATTTGCTGTATTCTATTAGTAACTCCCTGGGGGATCCAAGCAAGTGCCATCCAGTATACCGGAATCGCCCTCAATTCCGACTTGATGAATACTAAGCACCCAACTCTAGAGAGCCATCTCTATTGTCAGATATTGATTCTTCTCTTCACTTTCGCTATGAGCCAGTTCCAATCCGTGATTCGGTAGTCATTGGGTTTGAGCTTGAACCATAGATATTTGAGCCCATTTGAGCCCCTCCTGTATATTCCGATGATCAAATTGGAATTGTGTGGTGCATCTTGTCATCATGATAGTGGATTTGTTGATATTGGGCAACATGCTTGTAGATTTACAAAAAAATGTCAAAATCCTCTTGAAACAGTTGGAATCACGAATCGATCCATCAAGAAATATGAGTACTTCATCAACAAATAACATATGAGTGAAATGAATATATTCAATTATTTTGACCCCAATTATATTTCCATCAGCCCTAGCCAAGGCTATGGGCTTTGTTAGCCCCTCCATGATCAGAAGGAAGAGCAATGGGGATAAAGGACATTCTTGTCTGAGGGCTCTCTCTGCATGGAAAAAATCATTTGCTGCTCCATTAATAATAACGTTGAAAGATGCTGTGGTAATGCAACACATGATCTAGTTTATGAATAAGTGGGGGCAGGCAATATGAGGAGTGAGGATCAATTGTAAATAGGTCCAACAAGTGTAGTCAAAAGCTTTGGCCAGATCGATCTTAAGAATGGTGCTTTTGAGTTTGATAGAATGCAATCCTTCTTGAGCCGTACCAATGGCCTCGTGAATTTGCCTTTTATGGAGAAAGGCAAATTATTCTTTGGATATATGACGAGATAAAATAGGTTTGATGCAATTTGCTATGATCTTGGCAATGATTTTGTAAAGATAGTTACATAAGGAGATGGGCCTGTAGTCGTTGAAGGACAATGACTTGTCAACTTTGGGGATGAGAGCAATGAATGTGAAGTTGAATCCCTCATACATTTTTCTCGAGACTTTGGACTCCTCAATGGAAATTACAAGGTCCTTACCTATAGGATCAAAGAAGGATAGATAAAATTCAACGGGCCATCCATACGGTCCAGGGCACTTGTCTTTTCTAAACCATTTTAATACTACTTCAATCTCTCTTAATGTCACCGCAACATTGAGATTATCAATATCATCCTCGCCCACATATCTAGGTATGTTCCTAGCAATAATGAGCACCTCTGATATATTAGCCACCCATGGGTCTGTATATATTATGGGACAAGTGTCCAATACCCATGTTCGAGAGCTGATGATGAGTATTTGCCACCCTACTAGCTTGATTCTTCAATTCCTAAATGGTGTTGATGCTCTTCTTGCCCTTTGCACATTGCTTAAAGAATTTGGTATTGTTATCACCAGCCTCAAGCCAGATAGCCTTGCTTCTGAGTCTCTAGGTTTCCTCTTTTTGTCTTAATAGTTTGATCTTTTCCATTTCCAGTTGGGTAAGCTGATCCTTTTTCGCACTGGATGTGAACCCCAGACTATCGGATCCAGTCGGTAGTGCTATATCCCTGTCTACCCTCCTCAGCTCTTCCTCATCTCGAATCCTTTTCTCTCTTGTCCATTTAATAGCCCTATCCTTGATCTTGGACAAGTTGTTGGCGATGACTCTTGCCGGTGTTATGTTATGCTCATGTTGACAATGGTTCCAGGACTCCATAACAGTCTTGTGGAATTTAGGCTCTTCCAGCCATGTGGAATTGAACTTGAATTTGAGTGTGGTCTGCTGTTCTCTTCATGGATTTCAAAATAAATGGGCGAATTGTCTGAGATGCCTCTCGTTCCCACCCATTGTGTAGCCCTATCCACACTATCTGCTAACTTAGATTTGATCAGGAAATGATCCAACCTACGTGCAAGTGCTGCTTCCCCTATCCTTTTGTTGTGCCAAGTACGAAGCTTTTTAGGCATATACAGGTCAAGCAAGTCAACATTGTCGATCAGTTGCTCAAAATAATTCGACAAGGGATTCGTCATAACATGGGGACCCTAAGTTTCAGCTTGTCCAATGGAGAAGTTTAGGTCACCACCCAAAATGATATGATCTGCCCTCATGATTGAGGAGCCCATCAACTTATCCCAGAATGCCGACTTGTTGTGGCAGGGGCCATATATGTTTAATATCATGAAAGGTATACCAATATCCGATGTAGTAATGTCTGCACCAATTATCCTCTCCCTTCCCAAAAAATTGTTAATTTATTTGGTACGAGTGCCTATGGCACATCCCCGGGAACACCCTCTCACATCCAAGGTTTGAAAAAACCAATCTGTACATAGTTCGGATAACATCTTGTGAACAACCTCCCCAGTCCCCAATGTTTCTTGAAGAAAAATGACATCCATCTTTTCTAACACAAGCAGACACCTAAGAGCCAAATTCTTATTTGGGCTGGCTAACCCTATGCGATTGAATGATAGACAAATCATGGATCACCCATAGCAGGGGTATCCTTTGCTCTAAGAACTCGGTCAATTGATATTTGTCTCCTGGATGCACCTCACTCCCTGCTTGATGGATGACTTTGGAGAGCGAGGATGGTCTACCCCTAGAGGATTTCAGCACCTTCAGGGAGGGATTGTCACCTGACCCATATGAGTTGCTGGGTAGGATTTTGGCTGGGGACCTAAGATTATATCGGCAGGAGGAGCTAATTGCGAAAAGTTCAGACAGAGCGAAGGGGTCAGAGCCATCAACATGAATGGTAGGGACATGTATGGAAGGTTGAGGGGGGGCAGGTGCAACAGGGCAGCTAATGGGGACTAGATTTCTATTATTAATTTTCAGACTAGATACAATATTTTCTACAATAGAAGATGTAGAATGCAGAACATTAAAATTCATAGGGGAGGAGGGAGAGATCGAAATACCCGGAATGGGTCTGAAATCCTCCTCTTGCAGTTGAGGGACCACTGATGTAGTCGCTTGTGGAGCGGTCATGGGGATCACCTTCTGGGAGGCGCGCAATGGGCTCGATTATGTGGGATGCGTTTCCTGCGCTGTAACCATGCCATATACGTCTGTGGTTTGAGTTCCCACATGCACCAAAGTTTTGGGGTGTGCCGCATTGGCAAGAATGATAAGTGGGCATTCCTTGTATAGATGTCCAACCTCATGGCATCTCCTGCATTTGAAGGGCACCCCTTCATAATCAAGAATTTGGCATCTGGTAATATTCCTGTACTCCAACACATAAATCTCTACCAGCACCTCTCGGGTGTCCAAGTGCCCCAGGATTCTTGCCATCGTGATGTTTCCTGTCTCTATGTAGGCTCGGTCATGATGTATGTAAATGCCCAGGTTTTCTCCAATACACTTGAGGACGTCCTCCGTTCAGAATTGTAGCGGCAGACCAAGTAGCCCCACCCATATGGGGCCAAATCCCATTTTTTCTTTATCTGGGTCATATAATGGTGTCCATCGTTTGAGAAGGACCGATGTCATCTCTATATGCCAGTATTTTGGTAGAACCTAGTTTTCCATATCGGGGTGAGGGAAGATAAGTGCGAACCCCTATTCATTGTGAGGATAGGTGGGAGCTGTTCCACTATATTCCCCTAGATCTCCGAGGTCCATTTTTTGAGTCTGGTCGAGGTATAATTCCTTCCTCGAACCCTTCCCACCATGACCGTTTGAGCAGTCTCCTCCGCTTGTTGCATACTAATACCTTCCATGAATACTAGGACTCTGGCTTTTAAATCTCTCTTGGTGCACTTAGCCTTCTTTTTTCCTGATCTGTGAGCTGGAATGTTTCGTGTGAGACCCTCTTCTTCTGGGAGGGTATCGTCAGAGTTCGACGCCCTGTTGTCTTTCGGTTGTGGAGGCGGAAATGGAAACCCTTCAAAACAATCCGAAGCATTGACAACAGGTGGGCACCCCAGAATGTCCTTCGGGCCGAGCAGTTCCTCTACGTGTCTAATCCCAAGGTGTTCTAAACGAAATGCCCCGCCGTGGGCACCACTGAGACCCTCAGTGCTGTCAGTGATCGCTACAAGTTCCTCTGGGATAGATGGAGGCTACTGGTTGTTCCATAGACGGAGAATCGATGGTGAGGGTATGGAGAAAGCAGGTGAGGCTGATATATTAGGTCCCAAATCAGTAAACTGCTCCTTCATGTTCGAATCAGTAGCCCTAATCCCTGTTTGCTCGAGTGTTGACTCACCCTCCTCCATGTCCATTAACCGGGGTTCCAGCTATTTTGTCGCGGCCAACGTCGCATCCATGTGAGCCCCAACTATCTGCTGAGGTGGGTTGTTTGACCTTATCTGTGCCGACTCCAGTGTATCGGAGGAGTAGTCAAGTTCCTCTTCATAACAACATTTCCAACAGAAGCGGTATTGCCCATCAGAAACCCCTAAAGCCCTCTTTCCCTTTGTGAATGTTCCGAGAATAATGCTCAAGGTCTGTAACCATCAATCGAGCTTTGCTAGGGTCCAGGAATATGTAGTCAGAATGATTATTTTACCATATGTCCGGCTGTCGGCACTTGAGTAAGCCGTGAAGCCCTTCGGGTAGTCAACCCCTGATAACACTGCCCGTGACAATTAAGCAGTGTCTCGTTCGTTCAGAGCTAGACTTGCGCCAAAATCACCATCACCTATGCGCTGCCAAGTTAAACCCCGAGCGCCCCTCTCTTGGTATTTCGTTGTAGGTGCCACCATGGTTGGGGTATCAGACCTGCACTAAATTTCCAAACTGCCATCGCCAGGGTATCTCTCCATCTCATGCATGATATGTTATGTAAAATTTATTGTTGCAAATACTATAATTTCTCCCTCATCTAGGATTTATGATTTCCAGTGTTTGCATAAGATGTACTTATTAGTGCATGTGATTACTCATAATATTTTTAATCTGCATTTGAGATTCTCATAAGATATTTTGATTTTTGTTACATAGTTCTCATAATAATTCATGGGTATTTAATATTTCTAGAATATTTGCTAGTCTATATTTAATAGTTACTTTTTTTTGGTGTGCAGGGTTCCCTTGTTTGGCCATGGATACTTTTTGCAGTGGTAGTGCAAAGTCTCCCTTATTTGAGTTTTTATGTTTTGTTTTTGTTATTTTTATTTTATTTTTCCATTGTTGGTCATTTTTGTTTATATTGTTTTTTTTTAATGTTGTAGCTCTTATATGTTTGTGTTTGTGAGCATGGCCATGCTAACTTATGGTTTGGTATTTTGTTTTTATTGTATGTCTTTTAAACTTATTTTCTTTTGTTCATATTTTTTTTTGGATTGAATGGGTGGGGAAATTAAGGAAGACCTTAATTGACCATAATGTGGGTTTAGGGCTGATGTAGAGTCTACAAGTGTCGTGGGCAATGACTAATGAGGTATGTATGGAGGAATTAACTTGTTTATGGGGAATCTGAAAGAGGTATGTATGGGGAAGTTACTTATTTGTTACTAAATTATATGGTTTCATGCCATTTTAGTTGAACTCGTTTGTTGTTTCATCATTATATTATGTGTGAAAGTTGAAGGAATTTAGTGAAATACAAATCAAGAAAGGTGAAGGAAAACTAGTGAATCTACCAAATATATTTTTGTGATGTGAGAGACCATAGCAAAGGTATAATTTAATGCATGTTATATTATTTGAGATTTATTCATATAATGAAGGGTCTGCAAATGTAGGTTAAGGAAGGTGGAGGAGAATTGATAAAACTATAGGAGTCCACAAGTGTAGTGTGAAAAGGGGAATGAGGTATGTAAGGGAAATTTACTTCGGTTGTGGGCAAAGGCGAAAGAGGTATGTATGAGCGAGCTTGAGGTATGTATGAGCAAGCTTACTTGTTTGTAACTAAATTATATATTCGTGACGCCTATTTTACTTTCACTGGTTTGTTGATTCATTATTATATCATGTGCGTTTGTTGAAATTTAGATGCAATACATATCAAGAAATGTTAAGCTTCACTAGTGAAACTACCGAATATCTTTCTATTATGTGAGGCACTATAGTGAAGGTATGATTTAATGCATGTTATATTATTTGGGATTTATTTATATAATGAATGCTCTTGAAATGTAGGTAAAAGGAGTTGGAGGAGCATTGAATGAGGTATGTATGGGAAATTTACTTCTGTTGTGGGCAAAGGCGAAAGAGGTACGTATGAGCGAGCTTGAGGTATGTATGAGCGAGCTTACTTGTTTGTTACTAAATTATATATTCGTGATGCCCAGTTTACTTTAATTGGTTTGTTGATTCATTATTATATCATGTGCGCTTGGTCAAATTTAGATGCAATACAGATAAGAAATGTGAAGGTTCACTGGTGAAACTACTGAATATATTTCGATGATGTGAGGCACTATAGTGAAGGTATGATTTAATGCATGTTATATTATTTGGGATTTATTTATATAACGAGTGCTCTTGAAATGTAGGTAAAAGGAGTTGGAGGAGCATTGAATGCATATTATATTATTTTGGGTTTATATGTATAATGAATGCTATGCAAAGTGAAGGTATGATTTAGTGCATGTTATATTATTTGGGATTTATTTATATAATGAATGCTATGCAAATGTAGGTAAAAGAAGGTGGAGGAGCATTGAATGCATATTATATTATTTGGGATTTATTTGTATAATGAATGCTATGCAAATGTAGGTAAAGGAAGGCGGAGGAGCATTAGTGAAACTACATACATATTTTTGCGTGAGGGACTTGCAGATGTGTCGGAGAACGTAGAGCCACAAAGTAAGTTCAAGGATATCTTCTCATTTCAATACAATGGTTCTCCTTTCCCATTCAAGGATATCTTCTCATTTCAATTCAATGGATATCCTTTCCCTTTTCTTGTTGAGAAATTATGTTATTTTGGTGATTACATAAGATGTGTGCTTTTGCATAATATTGTTCAAAAGACATTTTGTTTATATTTATGATATTTCGAGAAGTGTCTATTTTGATTTGTATTGGGTACATTGAGTGGGAAATTAGGGCAATCGATAAATCCAAAGATGTAGTGGGTTAAGGAAAAGGTTGAGGTTATATGTATGGTTACATGTGTGCATTTAAATTCGAGATATCTTACATTATTTTCCATTTATTTAATTATTAATTAATGTAATGCAGGTAATATAATGTGGAGAAATCATAGCTAAACAACTGAAATGTGCTTTTGAGGGAGAGATTGCAGTACAGTGCAAAGGTAAACATAGAGATAGAGGTGAGTTATCTTTTGGTGTAAATATCCATATATGATCTTCCCTCCTTATCTATTTAAGATTTATGATTTTTAGTATTTGGATAAGATGTACTTTCTAGTGCTTATTCATAATACTTCACAACATCTTGTGTGTATTTAATATTTTTTCATAATATTTTGTTGAGTGCAATGCGATATAGATAATGGAATGTGGAGGACCTCTAATTAAACTACTGAAATATCTTTAAGAGATAGATATTGTAGTAGAGTGCAAAGAATACAAAGATACGGGCGAGTTCTTTTTTGGTGCAAATTCCATGTATGATTTGATAAGTAAACCTTTTACTTTTATATAATATTGATCAAAAGACATGATTTTTTCATTTATGATATTCCCATAAGTGTTTATTTTGATTTCCATTTGATACATTGAGTGGGAAATTAGGGTAGATCCTAACAATCCATAATTCCAAAGATGTAGTGGGTTAAGGAAAAGGTTGATGTGATATGTATTGTTACATGTGTGCATTTAAATTCAAGCCATCTTACATTATTTCCATTTATTTAATTATTGACCACATTGTAATGCAGGTAATATAATGTATAGAAATCACTAGCGAAACAATTGAAATGTACTTGTGAGGGAGAGATTAAAGTAGAGTGCAAAGGTAAACACAGATATTGGTGAGTTCTCTTTTGGTGTAAATATCCATATATGATCTTGCCTCTATCTATTTAAGGTTTATGATTTTTAGTATTTGCATAAGATGTACTTTCTAGTGCTTATTAAAAATACTTCACAACATGCCTCTAATATTTTTTCATAATATTCTGTTGAGTGCAATGCAATACAGATGATGGAATGATGAGGATCACTAATGAAACTGCTGAAATATCTTTATGAAATAAATATTGTATTAGAGTGCAATGAATACAAAGGTAAAGGTGAATTCTTTTTTTGCTGCAAAATCCATAGATGATTTGATAAATAAGCCTTTTGATTTCGAGTACAACTTTCCAACGTCTTATTTATTTAGGGTTTATTTCTAGTGTCTACATAACCTGTACTCTCTAGTGCATAAGATTACTTGTAATATTGTTGTTCTCTAATTAAGATTTCTCATAAGATATTTTGATATTAGTATATTTAATATAACATAATTTTTTTTTTGGTGTGCAGGGTGTTCTTGGTTGGCCATCGACTAATGTTGGGATTGCAGATCAATGCCCCCATTTATTGTTTCTTTTTGTTTGCTTGTTCTTTTTGGTTAGTTTTGTTGTTTTTTTGTTATTTTCGGTTGCATCTTTTGTTATTGTTTTGGTTTTTTGTTTGTTTAACTTTTATGTTTTTTGTGTTTTTTGAGCATGGCCATGCTAATTTGTGGCTTGATATTTTCTTTTCTTTTGCTCTTTTATCTATGTTTCTTATTTTTGTGTATTTTTTGGGGTGTTCAGTGGGTTGGGAAATTAAATAGGTCTTTACAACCTTTATTGTGGGTCTAATTCTAAAAGTGTGGTGAGCAAAGGCGATGGAGGTATGTATTGAGTAATTTACTTGAGGTATGTATTGAGTAATTTATTGTTTGCTAGTACATAATTATATGTTTCCAAGCTTGTTTTAATTTAACTCATTTGTTGCTTCACAATGATATCATTTGTTTAAATTAAATGCGATGTAGGTTAAGGAAGGTGCAAAAGCATTAATGAAGCCATTGAATATATTTGTGCGGGAGAGATGTGGGAAACCATAGCAAAGGTAGCGGCCATGGCATAGAGGGTAAGTTATTTTCTGGAATAGACGGTGCCATTCTTTTCTTGTTTTTGTTTTCACAATACCTTTGCTCTTATTTGTTTGCATTTGTGAGCATGGTTTCCTAAACCAAGTCAAATATCCAAAATAGTAGTAACAACCCCACCTTAAAATATGCCCTTCTAGAAGAGTTAATCAAGATTGATAAGATATGTGGACAACTCACCAACATGAAAAGATGTGTAAGTCAAGCCCCCTTATATGCATGGATATGTGAGACTTTCAACCTTTCAAGTGGAAAATCTTGAATTGAATGCATGGGATTATGTGCAAATAATACTTTGCTGGGGAATAATATGTAGTAAATGAAGCACGGTAACATGTTGTAACTAAATACGATGTGCCAATTGTAAGTGCCAAAATAATCAGCCCCATGTTGAAATTTCCTTAGGCCCTAGATTTGGTCAATACCTTACCAAGCACAGAAATACACTAGGAATCCCCAACTGACAAGCACTTTGCATAATGAAACTCTACCTCAGTGAAATCAATAATGTACACATATATATTGAGCTCAAAGCTCGATCTTTATTAGTCCATTAATAAAAGAATCATTAGGGATCCTGTACCAGGTTCCATCCTCCTCATGTTTCTGAGGCCTCTTGTTTCCTTCTGCTTGGGGCCTAGTATGGACAAGCTGTGGCCTAATCTAAGGCATTGTCCAACACCTTGAGGCCTTTTTGTCCTACTTGTAACAGACTCTAGGGCTACCCCCCCTCTTGGTACAGACAACTAAAGCTCGACCTCTTCAAAATAACCTAAATACCTTAATTTGACAGCCCTTTAACTTCTAAATCTCGCAGGGAGAAACTCAGCTTCCCTAGAGCACAAATCCAAATCAGAACCAGACAATAATCTTCTTCTCCTTCTAGTTGTGTCTACCCTTGAGGATTTGCGACACTCCTTCTTTGGCCTGTATTCACACAAGAATGGTGTGCAGTAGAACAGAGCCACAATTCTCTGATCTAGGTCTGTAGCTACTCTAGGCAGACACTAAACTAGTTAGATGCCCTGTGGCTTCCCTCAACCACTTGCGGCCTCACTTAAGGCTTGCGGCCAAATTTTTGATGGTTTGCAACGCTTTCTTGGCTTGCTTGGTGTTTCATGTGGCTACTACAAAATTCAGTCCAATACTCTTAGACCTCTTTCCTTGAGGAGTTGTCTTAATTCCATAGAGAGTAGGTGCTCCCTCCACTACTTGACCAGGCATCCATTCCAATCCGAACCTGCGTGCTCGATCCAATGCGCCATTGCAAGTCCACGTTTGATGACATTTATTGATTTTGTTATTGCACGCCATACAATGAATGAGGCTGTCGCGCATCTAATTGGACCTTTGATCCAATCAAGAGTGGACAAAGGTGCAATGTATTTCATATAGTTACCTCTCGCAGAAGCCTTTTGAATGTAATAGCTTTCCATCCCAATTTCATGACCAATGTAGTGGTTAAAAGGTTTAAATCTTTGAGTCCTCATCCTCCCCACTATTTGGGCTTGGCAATCTTTGTCCAAGCTTACCCAAGCAAAAGTGTTGCCCTCCTTTCCTACCCACTCCAAAGGAATCGCCGATAGATTTGTTGTATTCTATTAGTAACTCCCTGGGGATCGAAGCAAGTGCCATCCAGAGATACCTGGAATCGACTCCAATTCCGACTTGATGAGGACTAAGCGCCCAACTCTGAGAGAGCCATCTCTATTGCCGGATATTGATTCTTCTCTCCACTTTCGCTATGAGCCAGTTACAATTTGTGATTTGGCAGTCATTGGGTTTGAGCGTGAACCAGATATTTGAGCCCCTCCTCTATATTCCGTGATCAAATTGGAATTGTTGGAGAGCATGTCTACTCTCTTGGATGGTGCATCTTGTCATCCTGATAGTGGATTTGTCGATATTGGGCAACATGCTGTAGCTTTACAAAAAATTGTCAAAATCCTCTTGAAATAGTTGGAATCACGAATGGATCCATCAAGAAATACGGTAGCACATCATCAACAAATAACATATGAGTGAAATGAATATATTCAGTTATTTTGACCCCAATTATATTTTCCATCAACCCTATGCCGAGGCTATGAGCTTTGTTGAGCCCCTCCATGATCAGAAGGAAGAGCAATGGGGATAGAGGACATCTTTGTTTCGAGGGCTCGCCCTCGCTTGAAAAAATTAGGTGTCGCTCCATTAATAATAACGCTAAAAGATGTTGTGGTAATGCAACACATGATCCAGTTTATGAATGAGTAGGGGAAGCCAATATGAGTGAGGGATCAATTGTAATAGGTCCAACAAGTACGATCAAAAGCTTTGTCCGCACCGATCTTAAAGAATGGTGCTTTTGAGGCTTTTGAGTTTGATAGAATGCAATGCTTCTTGAGTCAGTACTAATGGCTTTCGTGAATTTGTCTTTTATGGAGAAAGGAAATTTGTTCTTTGATATATGATGAGATAAAATAGGCTTGATGCGATTTGCTAGTAGATCTTGGCAATGATTTTGTAAAGGCAGTTACATAAGGAGATGGGTCACATAGTCGTTGAAGGACAATGACTCGTTAACTTTGGGGATGAGAGCAATGAATATGGAGTTGAATCCCTCATACATTTTGCCCAAGACTCGCACTCCTCAATGGCAATAAGAAGGGTCCTTACCTATAGGATCAAAGAAGGATAGATAAAATTCAATGGGCCATCCATCCGGTCCGTGGCTCTTGTATTTTTGAACCATTTTAGTACTACTTCAATCTCTCTTAATGTCACCGCAACATTGAGATTATCAGTATCATCATCGCCTCACATACTTCAGGTATATTCTTGGCAATACTCGAACACCTCTGATATATTAGCCACCCGTGGGTCCGTGTATATAGGGAGAAGTGTCTAATACCCATGTTCGAGAGTCGATGATGAGTATTTGCCACCTACCAGCTCGATCCTTCAATTCCCAAATGGTGTTGATGTCTCCCCTCTTTGCACATTGCTTAAAGAATTTGGAATTGTTAGCACCACCTCAAGCTAGATAGCCTTGCTTTTGAGTCTCCGTGTTTTTCTTTCTTTGTCTTAATAGTTTGATCTTTTCCACTTTCCGTTAGGTAAGTCGATCCTTTTCGCACTCGGATGTGAACCCCGTATAATCGGATCCGAGTCAGTAGTGCTATATCCTCTTTCACCCTCCCTCGCCTCTTCCTCATCTCAAATCCTTTTCTCTTGCCCATTCGATAGTCCCTATCCTTGATCTTGGACAAGTTGTTGGCGATGACTCTTGCCGACGTTATGTTATGCTCCTATTGGACAAAGGTTCTAGGACTCCATAACAATCTTGTGGAATTCAAAGCTCTTCCGGCTCATGTGGAATTGAACTTGAATGGGGAGTGTGGCTTGTTGTTCTCTCCATGGATTTCCAAAATAAATGGGGAATGGTCCGAGATGCCTCTCGTTCCCACCCATTGTCTAGCCCTATCCACCCTATCCGCTAACTTAGATTTGCTCGAGTGTTGACTCACCCTCCTCCATGTCCATTAACCGAGGGTTCTAGTTGTTTACGCTGGCATCGCCGCATCCATGTGAGCCCCAACTATCTCGTCGAGGTGGGTAGTTTGACCATATCTGTGCCGACTCTCAAACAGTATCGGAGAGTAGTAGTCAAGTTCCTTTCATAACAACGTTTCCAACGTGACGGGATGCCCATCGAAACCCCCCAAAACCTCTTGTACTTTTGCGAATGTTTCGAGAAAAATGCTCAGGGTCTGTAACCATCAATCAAGCTCATCTGAGGGTCTAGGAATATGTAGTCGTAATGATTATTTTACCATATGTCGGTCATGTACGCACTTGAGTAAGCCGCGAAGCCCTCTGGGTAGTCAACCCCCGATAACACTGCCGTGACGGTTAAAGCGTGTTCGTTTCTGTTCGGAGCTAGACTCGCGCCAAAATCACCATCACCCATGCGTCGCCAAGTTAAACCTCGAGTGCCCTCTCTTCGGTATTTTCGTTGCAGGTGCCACCATGGTTGCGGGGTATCGGACCCGACTAACCGCCTAAACCGCCATCGCTAGGGTTTTCTCTTCATCTCATGCTATGATATGTTATGTAAAATTTATTGTTGCAAAATACTATAATTTCTCCCTCATCTAGGATTTATGATTTCCGTGTTTGCTATAAGATGTACTTATTAGTGTATGTGATTACTCATAATATTTTTTAATGTTTGCATTTGAGATTCTCATAAGATATTTTTGATTTTTGTTACATATTTCTCATAATATTTCATGGTATTTAATATTTCTAGAATATTTGCTAGTCTATATTTAATAGTTACTTTTTTTGGTGTGCAAAGGGTCCCCTTGGTTGGCTATGGATGCTTTTTTAGTGGCGATGTGCAAAGTCTCTCTTATTTGAGTTTTTATGTTTTGTTTTTGTTATTTTTATTTTATTTTTCCATTGTTGGTCATTTTTGTTTCTATTGTTTTTTTTTTTTTTTTTCGATGTTGTAGCTCTTATATGTTTGTGTTTGTGAGCATGACCATGCTAACTTATGATTTGGTATTTTGTTTTTATTGTATGTTTTTTAAACTTGTTTTCTTTTTGTTCATATTTTTAAGGAAGACCTTAATTGACCATAATGTGGGTTTAGGGTTGATGTAGAGTCTACAAGTGTCGTGGGCAATGACTAATGAGGTATGTAAGTGGAGTAGAATTTACTTGTTTATGGGGAAAAGGTGAAAGAGGTATGTATGGGGAAGTTACTTATTTGTTACTAAATTATATGGTTTCATGCCCCATTTTAGTTGAACTCATTTGTTGTTTCATCATTATATTATGTGTGAAAGTTGAAGGAATTTAGTGCAATACAAATCAAGAAAAGGTGAAGGAACTACTAGTGAAACTACCAAATATATTTGTGTGATGTGAGAGACCATAGCAAAGGTATAATTTAATGCATGTTATATTATTTGAGATTTATTCATATAATGAAGGGTCTGCTAAATGTAGGTTAAGGAAGGTGGAGGAGCATTGATAAAACTATAGGAGTCCACAAGTGTAGTGTGAAAAGGGGAATGAGGTATGTATGGGAAATTTACTCGATTGTGGGCAAAGGCGAAAGAGGTATGTATGAGCTTGAGCTGTATCTTGTTTGTTACTAAATTATATATTCGTGATGCCCATTTTACTTTAATCTGGTTTGTTGATTCATTATTATATCATGTGCGCTTTGTTGAAATTTAGATGCAATATAAATCAAGAAATGTGAAGGTTCACTGAAACTATCTAATACCTTTCTATGATGTGAGACATCTATAGTGAAGGTATGATTTAAAGTGCATGTTATATTATTTGGGATTTATTTATATAATGAATGCTCTTGAAATGTAGGTAAAAGAGTTGGAGGAGACATTGAATGAGGTGATGTATGGGAAATTTACTTCGTTGTGGGCAAAGGTGAAAGAGGTATGTATGAGTGAGCTTACTTGTTTGTTACTAAATTATATATTCGTGATGCCCATTTTACTTTAACTAGTTTGTTGATTCATTATTATATCATGTGTGTTTGTTGAAATTTAGATGCAATACAGATCAAGAAATGTGAAGGTTCACTAGTGAAACTACGATATCTTTCTATGATGTGAGGCACTATAGTGAAGGCATGATTTAATGCATGTTATATTATTTGGGATTTATTTATATAATGAATGCTCTTGAAATGTAGGTAAAAGGAGTTGGAGAGCATTGAATGAGGTATGTATGGGAAATTTATCTCGTTGTGGGCAAAAGTGAGAGAGGTATGTATGAGTGAGCTTACTTGTTTGTTACTAAATTATATATTCGTGATGCCCATTTTAGTTTATACTTGGTTTGTTGATTCATTATTATATCATGTGCATTTGTTGAAATTTTAGATGCAATATAGAAATCTAGATCAAGAAATGTGAAGGTTCAACCGGTGAAACGCATCGAATATCTTTTCTATGATGTGAGGCACTATAGTGAAAGTGTATGATTTAATGCATGTTATATTATTTGGGATTTATTTATATAATGAATGCTCTTGAAATGTAGGTAAAAGGAGTTGGAGGAGCATTGAATGCATATTACATTATTTGGGATTTATGATGTATAATGAATGCTATGCAAAGTGAAGGTATGATTTAGTGCATGTTATATTATTTGGGATTTATTTATATAATGAATGCTATGCATATGTAGGTAAAGAAGGTGGAGGAGCATTGAATGCATATTATATTATTTGGGATTTATTTGTATAATGCATGCTATGCAAATGTAGGTAAAGGAAAGCGGAGGAGCATTAGTGAAACTACATACATATTTTTGAAAAGAGGGACTTGCGGATGTGTAGAGAATGTAGAGCCACAAAGCAAGTTCAAGGATATCTTCTCATTTCAATACAATGGTTCGCCTTTCCCATTCAAGGATATCTTCTCATTTCAATTCAATGGTTATCCTTTCCCTTTTCTTGTTGAGAAATTATGTATTTTTGGTGATTACATAAGATGTGTGCTTTTGCATAATATTGTTCAAAAGACATTTTGTTTTCATTTATGATATTTCGATAAGTGTCTGTTTTGATTTCTATTTGGTACATTGAGTGGGAAATTAGGGCAATCCATAAATCCAAAGATGTAATGGGTTAAGGAAAAGGTTGAGGTTATATGTATGGTTATATGTGTGCATTTAAATTCGAGATATCTTACATTATTTTCCATTTATTTAATTATTAATGAATGTAATGCAGTAATATAATTTGGAGAAATCATAGCTAAACAACTTTAATGTGCTTTTGAGGGAGAGATTTGCAATAGAGTGCAAAGGTAAACACGAGAGATAGAGGTGAGTTCTCTTTTGGTGTAAATATCCATATATGATCCTCGCCTCCTTATCTATTTAAGGTTTATGATTTTTTAGTATTTGGATAAAATGTACTTTCTAGTGCTTATTCATAATACTTCACAACATTTTGTGTATTTAATATTTTTTTCATAATATTTTGTTGAGTGCTGATATGACATGGATGAATGGAATGGGGGACTACTAATGAAACTACCCAAAATATCTTTATGAGATAGATATTGTAGTAGAGTGCAAAGAATACAAAACAGCATGGGTGAGTTTTCTTTTTGTGAAAAATCCATATATGATTTGATAAGTAATCCTTTTTCATTTCAAATATAACATTTCTTCCTCTTTATCTATTTAGGATTTTAGTGTTTGCATAACTTGTACTCTCTAGTGCATAAGATTACTTGTAATGTTGTTGTTCTCTAATCTCGGATTTCTCATAAAATATTTTGATATTTGTTTCATGTCTCTTTACACTATTTTGTATATTTAATATAACGTAATATCTGTGCGCGGTGTTCTTGGTTGGCCATCGACGCATCTGTTGGGATTTCAAATCAGTGTCCCCATCTATTGTTTCTTTTTGTTTGCTTATTTTTTTGGTTAGTTTTGTTGTTTTTTTGTTATTGTCGGTTGCATCTTTTGTTATTGTTGTGTTTTTTGTTTTTTGGTTTGACTTATGCTTTTTGTTTTTTTAGCATGGCCATGCTAATTTGTGACTTGATATTTTATTTTTGTTATGTGCTTTTTATCTATTTATTTATTTATTTTTGTTTGTTTTTTACTGGGGGTTCAGTTGGTCGGGAAATTAAATAGGTCTTTACTATCCCTCTATTAGTGAGTTAATTCGAACAATGTAGTGAGAAAGACGATGGAGGTATGTATTGGAAGAATTTACTTGTTTTGCTAGTACATAATTATATGGTTCCATGCTTTGTTTTAATTTAATTCATTTGTTGCTTCATAATTATATCATCGATTTAAATTAAATGCAATGTAGGTTAAGGAAAGATGGAGGTATGTTTTGAAGGATTTACTTGTTTGCTAGTACATAATTATATGGTTCCATGCTTGTTTTTAATTTAACTCATTTGTTGCTTCATAATTATATCATTTATTTAAATTAAATGCAATGTAGGTTAAGGAAGATGCGAAGCATCGATGAAGTCATTGAATATCTTTGTGTGAGCAGAGATGTGGGAAACCATAGCAAAGGTAACACCCATGGCATAGAGGGTAAGTTATCTTCTAGGAGAGAGTGTGCCTTTCTTTTTTCTTTGTTTATGTTTTTTCCAAATAACATTGCTCTTATTTGTTTGCATTTAGAGCATGGCTTCCTAAACCAAGTAAAATATCCCAAATTGTAGTAACAACCCCACCTTAAAAATGTGCCCTTTTAGAAGAGTTAATCAAGATAGACAAGATATGTGGATGACTAATTTTTCTGGGTTCAGTTGGTGTGAAATTAAATAGGTCTTTCTACAACCTCTATTGTGTTAATTCCAAAAGTGTAGATGAGAAAAGATGATGGAGGTATGTATTGAAGAATTTACTGTTTGTTTGGTACATAATTATATGGTTCCATGCTTGTTTTAATTTAATTCATTTGTTGCTTCATAATTATATCATTTGTTTAAATACAAATGTAATGTAGGTTATGAGGACGTTGTACATTGATGAAGCCATTGAATATCTTTGTGTGATAGAGATGTGAAACCATAGCAAAGGTAACGACCATGGCATAGAGGGTGTGATTTATCTTCTAGGATAGAGTGTGCCTTTCTTTTCTTGTTTATGTTTTCCAATAACGTTGCTCTTATTTTGTTTGCATTTGTGAGCATGGCTTCCTTAACCAAGTAAAATATCCCAACTTGTAGTAACAACCCCACCTTAAAATGTGCCCTTCTAGAAGAGTTAATCAAGATAGACAAGATATGTGGACGTTTCAACAACATGAGAAGATGTATATAGTCAAGCCTCATTCATATGCATGGATATGTGAGTCATTTCAATCAGTCGAGTACTTGATATTATTCTAATGCAGTGTGGATTATCGTGCACATCAATCCTCTAGTGAATAATATGCATGAAATGATGGATGATAACAAGTTGAAACTCAATTACAATGTGCTATAATCGGAAATGCCAAAAATAGGCATCCCCATGTTGAAATTTCCTCAGGCGCTAGATCGGCTCTATAGCTTACCAAGCTTACACAAACACACTCGGAACCCCAAATCCCACAAGCACTCTACTCGTGGCGATATAAGTGAGTCAAGCCTCATTCATATGCATGGATACGTGTCTTTCAATATTTCAAGTGGAAATTATTCTATTGAATGCATGGGATTATGTGCAAATAATCCTTTTCAGATGAATAATATCTGCAGTAAATGATGGATGATAACAAGTTGTAACTAAATCACAATGTGCAAACCTGAAATGCCAAATAGGCAACCATGTTGAAATTTCCTGTAGGCGCACTAGATTATGCTCTATAGCTTACCAAGCACACAAACACACGAAACCCCAAACTTACAAGCACTCTACACAAAGGAAATCTAAATCAACCAAATCATTAAAGTACATACATATATGGCGCTGTGCCCGATCTTTATTAGTCCATTAATGAAAGGATCATTAGGGCTCCCATACCAGGGATCATCGACCCTTGATCACTTGTACAAACTAGTATAGCATAGTAAAGCACAAAATTAGAGTGGAGGTTAGATTTCTTTTGACCTTCAAACTTCCAAAAACAACAAGAACAAAAATACATCACTCACGATGTAACCAACGCTTTCAAGCCTTATTGCCCTTGATGTACCTGTTGTCCTTTGCCTCCTCCACACGTTGATCTGGCTCCTTTTAGATCTCTGTCCACCATGACTACTCACAACACATTTAATCCCTTCAAATACAATACATTTATCAATCCCCAAACAATAGCTACTCTAGTGGATTTTCCCTTCAAATCAACGTATACTCTACCATTACCTTACCGTCCAAAGCTCCTTTTATGAGCCAGATTTTGATATGCTTCTAAACGAAACCATCCAACATAGAACACAACCCTTGTTGGCCTCTTCCTCAAGTTGAGATACATTTGCTCATCCTCCTCAAGTTTCGAGGCCTCTTGGCTTGTTTCCTTCGCGCGCGACCCTAATATGGGACTGTGCGCGCCTTAATCTAATAAGGCATTGTCTAGACCTTGAGATCTTTTTTCGACCTCCTCCTTGGGTACATACAACTAAAGCTCAACCTCTTCAAAATAGTAGACATACCTTAATTCGACAACCTTTTAACTTTCTGTGTCGGCATATAGAAACTCGGCCTCCCTAGGGTACAAATCCAAATCGTAAATAGACAACAATCTTCCTCTTCTTCCAGCCAAGGATCTGCGACTCTCCTTCTTTGGCTTGTATTCACACAAGAATGGTTTGTAGTAGAACAAAGCCACAATTCTACGATCTATGGCTGTTACACGTACTCTATGCAAACACTAAACTAAATCGGATGCCACAGTGGCTTCCCTCCACCAATTGCACCCTCACTTAGGCTCCCACGGCCAACCTTTTTCTTGGTCTGCAATCCTTTCTTGGACTCTTGGTGCTTCATGCGACTACTACAGAATCTGTCCAATACTCTTGGACCTCTTTCCACCCACAAAAGGATCTCTACTTTAGGCCCAAACAGACTGTGTGGCCTCTTCTTTGCAAGACAACCACTCAACCTCTTAGACCCGGACTCCCTCATTCTCTTCGGATATGTGTCTATCTTTGTAAGATCTCCGGCCTCCTTAAGGCTATGTTTCTCCACATGAGTTCACATCTCAAGTGTGTACATTGAGCCTCTTCTTAGGCGCTCTATTTATACTTTTATCTTGGTTTCATTTACGAAACTCTCAGATCTTTTTGTTCTTTCTGCTCTCTTACCCTTTAGGATAAAAAAATTAGTTTCTTTAGGTCCCAAACCAGCGTTTGGGTCCAAAGCCCCAACTGGGTAAATTGTCCCAACCAACTCACTTTTGTGGGTTTCCCTCTCTCGGAAATACCTTCGAGCTACCCCAAATTCAGCACTCCTTTTAGTGAGGAAGGTATTTCCTTCACGCTTCCGAGCTCCATGACTTTCCTTGCATGCCCATGAGCGTCCTCAGACATTCATGGCTTTTCTTTGCATAGCCATATTTCATCCTGGTCATTTTCTTGTACTTGATCAAACTTTGTCTTGCATGGTGCATGCATTGTCCTCACATGCAACATGTGCTTTCCTTTGCACCATCGTGAAATCATGCTCTCTCATGGATCGTGAATGTTTTGTCATGGATTGTGACTATCCTTGCATGGCCTCAAAAAGATCGTCTCTCTTGCTTGAACCTTAAGATTCAAACTTCCATTGGGTGGCGATATTTCATTCCTTTGTATTTTCCCTTTGAAGCTAGACTCCCTCAAGTCCATACAACTTCCACTTTGACTATCCTTGCATGGCCCTAAAAATATTGTCTCTCTTGCTTGAACCTTAAGATTCAAACTTCCATTGGGCGACTCGATATTCCTTTGTATTCTCCCCTTTGAATCTAGACTCCGTACTCGAGTCTCACACAACTTCCACTGGCTCACTTTGATTCCATGTGCACTTCTGATCCACCTGCCTTCAAAGTCTCTATGATACCATGTTGAAAGTTAATTTTCCCCTAGATCTAGTCTATGGATAACCAATCACACAAACGCACTAGGAACCCCCATCTTACTGGCACTTTGCGCACCAAAATATACAACAACGAAATCAATAAAGTACATATATATATTGGAGTCCAAAGCTCGATCTCTAATTGTCCATTAATAAAGAATCGTTAGGGATCCCATACCAAGTACATGGCCCTTCATATCACTTGTACAACTAATATACATAATATACGAAATTGGGGATTGAGTGTCGTATCCCTTTTGACTTTCAAATTGCCCAAAATAACAAGAACAAAATACATAAATACATGACTTACTTTCCTCTTGGGTTCATTTAAGAAAACTCTAGATCTTTAGGTTTTTTCTCTCTTACCCTTTAGAGTAAACAATTGGTTTCTTTAGATCCCAAACCCACTTTGGGTCTAAAACCCCAACTTTAGGGTAAATTGCCCAACCAACTTACTTTTGGTGGGTTTCCTTCTCTTGAAATACCTTTTGGGCTACCTCAAATTCCAACACCCTAGCCGACATAAATAATGTAGCATAAACTATGTACCATGAAGCCATGGGTGTTGTCAATCATCATAAGCAATGTGTATAAAACTCATGTACTCATGAACCCATGTTCCTTAAACCAATTGTTGCTTTTCAATTATGTGTAAGATATGTTAAGATGTTATCCTTTTAGACACTTTTAATCTCCTCAAATAGGTTGTTCTTCTTTTGTGTAAAAACGTATTGCATGCGTGTGTGTTGTTGCAAAATCTAGCGTGTCAAGTGAATGGACTCACTCGGGGTAGGGTCCATCCCCATGGCAACAATGAGGAAGAGTTTCCATTGTTACCTTAACAACCTTCCTCCTATTGTTTAGTGGGATTTCAATCGCAAGGGAGGCCTCCCTATGCCACCCACAAGTTATTCTAATAATATGGCTTTAGATTGCTTTGTTTGGAGGTCTTGAGATATGTGGAGGCCTTGGCAGGCCCTAAGATGACCAAGATATTCAAAGTTAGGGTTCAAGTTCTATAAGGTTAGACTAGTGACAAGGTTGCTGTAAGTTAGGGTTTGAGTGATGTTCAATATCAAGGCATGCAATGGCATATAACAACCTTAAAAAAAACCTTAAAATGGTATTCAACAAGAAAAGAACAAAGGGTTTGCATTAGAGCTGATGCTAATGCATAAAAGGGTGTTGGGTTGTTATATAGTGCAAAAAGACAATAAATAAAGATGCTGGGTTGTTATATATGTGCAAAAAACAATAAATAGAGATGACGCCACACCATGCCTTCAGGTTGTTCAAGACAAATTTATGATGCTAGATTTTGTGTTTGCATTGCTTTATCTAAATTATCAATACAATTTAGAGCCACTCCTATGTAATAAAATAACACCTTACACTCAAATATATTTTTAAAACCCTAGTAGGTTGCCCTAGACATTTAGGGAGGAGAGGGTTTAGGGAAGTTTAATTGAATTTAAGGTTGGTTAACACACTTATAGGCTACCTCCTTGGTCGAAAAAGGAAAATGCAGTCTTAATGAAGTTAAATTCCTTTGAAGGATCTTGATGCAGTAAGGGGGGGATGCTTTACGGTATCCACTTGTAAAACCCTACCCACAATTCTTATGAAGGAAGAAGCTAATTATAAGGTTTACATGCTAGGAGTTTCCTTATAGGCTATTAAGAAGACAATTTTACATGCAATAATGAAGGAAAGTTTCACCAATGATAACCATTTAGGCATGAAGCGATAGAAACCCTATTTAAAGCATTTAAAGCATGCAAAATATCAATAATTAGTAATAAACTTACAAAATATTCCACAATAGCTCTTCTTTCAATCCCAAAATAGTTTTCTAAGCAAAAATCACATCTAAGAACAAGTCACATCCATAAAATGACCAGGTAGCAAATAAGAAAACAAGTCACCATCTTTTTAGATAGGCCAAATTTACATGCGTGATGATGAAAATAGAAGTGAGGGGAAGACTTTGTTTATATGAGCCTTCCTTCACTCACTAAATTACTATTGACAAGTTCACTTTTGAGTGTTCTACAAGAAAGAGGTTACATGCGAACCTCATCACTCAAAAACAAGACAAATGTGCCATAAAATCCCACACGGTGGGAATAAATGCTCTAATATTATGATGTCACCCTCTAACTGAGCTCGATAAACGCTCAAGTGTAAGTTCCTCACAGATCATGTGCAAGCGATCAAAAGTCTCCATGCCAATATGTTCTGCCCAAAAATGCCTTGTCACCCTCACAAGAGGAAAAGAAGTGACATGACATCAAAATATCTCAAAGCATTAGGGCTCTAAGGTGATGTACAAGGCCTTCCTTGTCATCTCATCTAGGCTTTGAATCAAGTGATGCCCATCAAAATAGTGTCAAGGCTAGCTTGGGGGCATCCTTGCGAACATCATCAATATTTCCAACACTAAGCATCAAAGGCCCAATGTTTCAACATATGGGGGTTCCTCTGAGTGTCAAGCATCATATAAAGTCCTCAATAGCCCAACACTCCTTCCTAGGAAGGAAATGCTGCAACAACAAAGCCAATCTCTCTCTTTGCACTGGATAGTATAGCTTCTACTTTTATGTTGAGGAGGTGGGAAATCACCTCAAGAAATGTCTACTGTTGTGATGTGGACCACCTAACAAAACCCGGTCAAGATTAGGTCTAAATCAATCAAACATTAAACATTAGGTAACTAAAACCAACAAAAAGTCAAGCTCTCTCTTTGCACTGGATAATATAGCTTCTACTTTTATGTTGAGGAGGTGGGCAATCACCTCAAGAAATGTCTACTGTTGTGATGTTCTGATGTGGACCACCTGACAAAACCTCGTCAAGGTCAGGTCTAAATCAATCAAACATTAGGTAACTAAAACATAGATGCATGAGTGACCCATACTTAAAGTTGGGCACAACCAATACTTCACACAAATATCACCATTAAATATCTAACTAGACCTAGACCATGTCCCATATAGGTGTTTCCTCTCTTATGTTTGGGATGGGTAAAATTGGGCACTACCAATACTTCACACAAGTATCACCATTAAATATCTAACTAGACCTAGATCATGTCCCATATAGGTGTTTCTTCTCTTATGTTTGGGATGCCTAGATGGATAATCCTATTAGGTTTTTCCAACCCCCAAGTGGAAATGATGGATCCTAGGTCAACCCATCACTATTTGTGCATTTGTAGATGGTGGTAATGGAGTGGGGAAAACTTCAAGGCCAAGGGCCATAGCTAAGTGACCAACTAATGGTGGTCCAACATCCTGGGTATATAGATGCAAAGGGGGAGCAATTGTGGAGGCATTAGTTATCCCTCTCCTTGTCTTGCTTTTTCCACCCCTCTGTTGTGCCTTTATCATAATTTTTTTATATGTGTGCATGGCTCATAAGCCCAAGCTTGCATTTGAGAGATTTAACATTTATAATCCCTTAAGATGAGGCGGTTTATTGCTCATTAGGGTTGGGACAATACAAGGTTCCTTTTTATATGTGGAGCATTACGTACTCTAGGAAAATTGCCAAGTATGGAATATCACAGGCATGCTACTTCAATCAAGCCTCCCTAGTATTGTCCCTCCTATAATCTTAAAGCCTTAGAGGAGGTCCCACTAGCCTCCCTAGTATTTTCCCTCTTATAACCCTAAGGCCTTAGGGGAGGTTCCACTTGATTGGGATCAAAGACTAACCACCTTGGTGAAGTGACGGAACAAGAATACAATCAAGATCAATCAATCATTTAGATCACGCTTTGATTCATATTAGTATTCCTCAAAATAATAAGCAAAAGAACATAATTACAAAATGGTAAAAGTACCTACCAATGGATAACCAACCTTCTTTCAAGATGTCAGATGGGAGAGAAATTTGCCTAGAGGATACATGTGGAGGTTCCATGGCATCATGTAAGGTGTTGGCTCACCTTCTTTCAAGATTTTAGATGGGAGAGAAATTTGACTAAAGGATACATGTGGAGGTTCCATGGCATCATGTAAGGTGTTGGTTGGCCACTTATGCAAGGATAAAAAATTCTCCTATAGGTTACCCAAGAAATTTGACTAGAGGATACATGTGGAGGTTCCATGGCATCATGTAAGGTGTTGGCTCACCTTCTTTCAAGATGTCAGATGGGAGAGAAATTTGACCAAAGGATACATGTGGAGGTTCCATGGCATCATGTAAGGTGTTGGTTGGCCACTTATGCAAGGAGAAAAAATTCTCCTATAGGTTACCCACTTTTTGTGGATAACAAAGCTCTCACTTATTATGCTGCTAAGTAGATTAAACTAATAAACTAATATTACAAATGCAACCTATGGTAGATTAAACTAATATTACAAATGCTTGATGTAGATAGGTTACCCACGTTTTGGTGGATAACAAAGCTCTCACTTATTATGTTGGGTTGGTAATGGTAGATTAAACTAATAAACTAATATTACAAATGCTTGATGTAGATCAGATCTACTAGTTTTATGCATATAGTATTGGCTTGAAACAAACTTATTTGAAATTAGAATTATAGAGCACTACAGCTACTAGTTTTATGCATATAGTATTGGCTTGAAACAAACATATTTGAAATTAGAATTATAGAGCACTACAACTATGGATTCCTTTTGTAGTGTTGAGTTCTACATCTTGTAGCAACTTTAGATCTTTGATATCAAGAGGAACACTGTTTTGCGATAATCTTCTATGTTGTGACTATAATAGGTCTCAACGCTTCCACACTCCAAAAACCCTCGACATAAGCTTGCCACAAATAAAGCCCTATTAATGTCTCATTTATAGTGACACCTCAAAATAGATTAGGGTTGACCTTTCAAAGATATGAATACAAGCAGGGCCAACATAAATTCAATTATGTCTTTTTACTGGGACAAGTGGGTTCAATTCATCAACCAATAATGTTCAATTATGTCTTTTTGCTAGGACAAGTGGGTTCAATTCGTTAACCTATAATGTTCTCTTTTTTTCTTGGCAACGTCTTGTTGAATTTTGCTTCCATTTTTGCACTATTTTTTATTCTTGCCCTAATTTTTTTGGGTTTGAGATGATGGAGGATTTGGAAGTAATGCCTTCAAAATTCTTGAAAGTTCCTTACAACACCGCTCTTCCACTTCCAACTATGACATATCTCAAGATCTTTAATGTCTGCGATATTGTAACCTTCTTCAAGTTTTTTTTTTTCTTTTTTTTCTTTTTGCCCAAGTGTTATTATTGTAGGTACCAATTCCAAATTGACCTAGAACTCACCCAACTGAGGTGATGAATGAACAAAATCTTCCTTTTTTTTAAATTTAGAGAACTCAAAGCCCGATTCTAGACCTAGAGATATATCATACATAAAGTATTGTTGATGAAGCTGAAACTACTGAAATATTTAGAGAGAGAGAGAGATATGAAAATTTCATCTATCACAACAACTGGAAATTATTTTCCTAATTGTTAATTTATTCAACAATTTATTTGCAGTTTTCTACGACAAATATCAAATAACTCATTTTGATTTTCACAAATAAAATTGCGGAAAATAATAGTGTTGGAAACTGAGAAAATCTAGCACACACACATAAAAATGACAACATTATTTTTAGACAAATGCCCCCATAAAAACCCAACTTGCGAAAACAGGTGCAACAGTCGAGGGTTTTCATTATTATGCAACATTGAAATCTCAGTACAATCTATGGATGCCCAATTGGCAATTCAAACAATAAGAAAATGTGGCCAAAATTATCTAAGGGAATTTCGCTTATTCCACAAGCAAAATCAGCACGACTTTGCTTCATAAATTCGTCCTCTTGCACCCCTCATGTTGGCTTCTGCGCAAACCCTTGGACGTCTAGCCCGAAATTTCCTTTGATGAAGTCGTTATGCTTGTATCTGTTGAGGAAAACGATTCTTTGGCGTTCTGGAAGACTTTCCAGGCCTCTGGAAGCTGAATCGATTTTTCCTCCAGCTAAATTGAATCACCCTTTGAAGCTGACTACGCAGTCCTTTGTGCTCCCTTACTAGGAATAAATCGACCTCTTGTTGCTACCTCTCCAGATCTGGAAAACTTCCTCCAGATCACTGTCCCCGCCTCTCACTCCCTCTCTGGCTCAAACTTTACTGTTGCTAGCTCGATTTGCACAAGGAACTGTTGCTCAAGTGTCTCTGGTGTATTCTCCAAGTGCCCATCGACTTCTTATAAACTTCTGTTGGGGCACCAACAACCAAGATTAAAGCTTAATCAAGGGCTAGGATCATATCAGAGTCGATTAGAATTTCTAGAGAGTTCTCACCTTGACTTAATTAATTTTGATTAATTAACCAGTGTTTCTAAACTTAGGAAACATTAAAAAATAGGTTAATAATACAATTAAGCCATCTTTAAGTGGAATTTCTAGAAATGATTTCTGGGTTTTGGAGATCTCATGTATTCTAGCCTCTCCATCGAGTTTCGTGACTAGAATACATTCGATCTTACAAAAATTAACAAGAGAGAACTAACAAGAGAGAGGAGAGAGAGAGATTAGTGTAGAGGAGAGAGAGAGAGATTAGTGTAGTAGAAAGTTGAAACATAGATAGATGGTGAGTTCTCTTTCATTACAAAACAATTGTATGCTTTACTATGAAATGTTCATTTCAATTATAGTGATGCTCTTCCATCCTAAGCTATTTAAGGTTTGTGATTTTTGGTCTTTGTATAAAGTGTAGTTAGTATTGGATGAGAATTTTGGCATAGTGTTTAAGATTTCTCTTTACTTATTTCAATATCCGTTTCTGTTTAATATTTGTTTATGTTCTCTATTTAATATTTTATGATATGGTTTTTGTTTGTGGGGAAATTAAAACAGGTCTTAATAACCTGGTTTGTGGATTTACAACTAACGCACATCTTGCAAGTGTAGTGGGTGAAGGCGCTCATGTGGTATGTATGGTTCTATTTATGTTAATTTAAATTAGAAACATCTTACATTATTTATCATTTATTTAAATATTGAGTGCGACACAATGCAGAGAAAGTAGCATGGAGATTTACCACTAATGCACATCTTGCAAGTGTAATGGGTGAAGGTGCTCATGTGGTATGTATGATTCTATTTATGTTAATTTAAATTAGAAACATCTTACATTATTTGTCATTTATTTAAATATTGAGTGCAACGCAATGCAGGAAAAGTAGCATGGAGATTTACCACTAATGCACATCTTGCAAGTGTAATGGGTGAAGGCGCTCATGTGGTATGTATGATTTTATTTATGTTAATTTAAATTAGAAACATCTTACATTATTTGTCATTTATTTAAATATTGAGTGCAACACAGTGCAGAGAAATGCAGAGAAACATCTTGCAAGTGTAGTGGGTGAAGGCACTCGTGGTATGTATGATTCTATTTATGCTAATTTAAATTAGAAACATCTTACATTATTTATCATTTATTTAAATATTGAGTGCAACACAATGCAGGGAATGTAGCATGGAGATTTACCACTAATGCACATCTTGCAAGTGTAGTGGGTGAAGGTGCTCATGTGGTATGTATGATTTTATTTATGTTAATTTAAATTAGAAACATATTACATTATTTGTCATTTATTTAAATTCTATTTATGTTAATTTAAATTAGAAACATCTCGCATTATTTGTCATTTATTTAAATATTGAGTGCATCACAGTGCAGAGAAATGCAGAGAAACATCTTGCAAGTGTAGTGGGTGAAGGCACTCATGTGGTATGTATGATTCTATTTATGTTAATTTAAATTAGAAACATCTTACATTATTTGTGATTTATTTAAATATTGAGTGCAATACAATGCAGAGAAAGTAGCATGGAGGAAAATTGATGAAACTATTGAAATATCTATGTCAGAGCATTATATTATAATGAAGATGTAGAGGTAGAGGTGAGTTCTCTTTTGGTCAATTCACATGATTTTCTATGACATCCTCCTCATGATGGCCTTTGTTTCATATTCGCATAAGATATTTGCTGCATATTTAATATTCCTAATATGCCTCATAAGAATACTTCTCTATTTTATTTTGGTGTGCAGGATGTCCTTGATTGGCCATGGATGTGTTTTGGGCCTGTAGAGGAGAGTCCATGTCTATTATTTCTCTTTGTTCTGTAGAGGAGAGTCCATGTCTATTATTTCTCTTTGTTTATTTTGTTTTTGTTATTTTTGTTTCGTTTTGCTATGATTGTTAATTATCTTTGCTATTCCTTGTTGTTATTTTGTTTTTGTACAATTGTAGTTGATTTTTTGTTGCATTTGTGAGCATGGCCATGCTAATTTGTGGTTTGGTGTTTTGTTTTTTGTGTTTGCTTTTCTCTTGCATTTCTCTTTTTTGATTCATTCTTTTTTATTGGGTTTTGATTCATTCTTTTTGATCGGGACTTAATGGATGAGGAAATTAAGGCAAGTGGAAGATATCATGGATGTAATGAGCAAGGTGGAGGAGGTATGTCTGAGACAATTTGTTTGTTTATTGTTACATAATTTTATGGTTATATATTGTTTTAATTGAACTCTTTTAGTGCTTCTTATATCATCTGTGTTCATGTAAATTTAGGCTAAAGGAAAGCGATTGGAATCTTCATGTATAAGCAAAACTTGCCTCTAATTGAGTAGCATTTGTAGATATGGAAGAAACAAAACAAAAAAGTTAAGCCAATTATAAACATATTAGTTTTCATTTACAATTAGGAGGGGGATTGGGCACTTTGTACCATTGGAGGGTGTGGGTTTCTCCTTTGTATTTCAATCTCAACAATTCATTAAAACATGAGGCATTTTTCCTTCATCTCCATAACATCTCCAACTTTCTTCATCTTACTTAGATGGTTGCCTCATCTTACTTAGATCCCTTCTCCAACTCCCAAATACACTTCTCTTCTTCAGACTTCACCTCTCAATCTTGGATAAGGAGCCAAAAACGTCATGGACTCCCTCCATCACCCTATCATAAAAGAATGCATGTTCGGCAAGACATTCGACAAGAACTTATCATGGTAAGGCAATAAAATGAACAAAAGAAATTTGGCCGGCCTACCTAGAATTCTGGGAAAGAGTGTGTCCAGCTTTGCTTAGAGACAGGCATGGACTTCAATCTCACTCCAATAACTTCCTTTAGACCTCATCCTACATACATCTTTTTTCTATTCTTCAATTCTTCAATCAACTTCAGTAGGGTCTTAATTCACCTTAATTCACACACAGAGGCCTCAGACCACATCCTACATACATTTTTTTGCCATTATTCAATACATTTTTTTGCCATTTTTCAATCAACTTCAGTTAGGCCTTAGTCCACCCATTAAATTTTCTTGAGACCAAGCCTCCAAAAACCTAGGAACACAAACTAGATAAAACCAAGACAAGGTCTCTAACTAGACAAAAAGGAGATGAAAGTGAGTCTCAAAAGAAACAAATGCATTAGAAGATTGAAGCCATGGCTTTCTCTTCATTCTCAATACCTACAAATGCATTAGAAGATTGAAGCCATGGCTCTCTCTTCATTCTCAACACCTTACCTTATTTAGCTGGTACTTGCTATGGTTCTTCCATCTTGCCACTCCACACAATAATGGGACTTCTAGCAGCTCATTCTGGCTTCTGAGGGTGAAACAATTTTTGATCTTTCTTTACTGGTTAATATTCATCATTGTCAAGTGCATGTTTTTTCACCTTAATTAGTCATCCTGGTTTGACGTGGAAGTCCCAAACATATTTACCCTCCCATATCCATAATAGGTGTGACTACTTACTGATGGCCACTTGTCCAACCCACCGTGGTTTATAATGTTCTCATTACCCTTACCAATGTGCCAGATTAAATCACTTTCTCAAAATTTTCATTGTGCTAGATTAAACCGTTTTCTCAATTTTTCAAATGTGCCAACTTAAATCACTTAGCCCAAATTTTATTTTATTTTTTTAAAATTTTTAATTTCTCATTGGAATTTGCATTTGACTGTTTCAACCATCGTGGTTTAGTGAAAGTTGGGTAAGGAAAGGAATGCTATGGTTCTTCCATTTTGCCACTCCACACAATAATGGGACTTCTAGCAGCGAGCTCATTCTGGCTTTTGAGGGTGAAACAATTTTTGATCTTTCTTTACTGGTTAAGATTCATCATTGTCAAGTGCATGTCTTTTCACCTTAATTAGTCATCCTGGTTTGAGGTGGAAGTCCCAAACATATTTACTCTCCCATATCCATAATAGGTGTGACTACTTACTGATGGCCATTTGACCAACCCACCGTGGTTTATAATGTTCTCGTTACCCTTACCAATGTGCCAGATCAAATCATTTTCTCAAATGTTTCATTGTGCTAGATTAAACCGTTTTCTCAATTTTTCAAATGTGCCAGATTAAATGACTCCCTCAATTTTTCTTCTTCTTCTTTCTCATTGAAATTTGCATTTGACTCTTTCAACCATCTTGGTTTAATGAAAGTTGGGCAAGGAAATTCCTTTCCCGGGGTGAGGCTTTTTTGCAGGTATTCTCACTTTAATATTTATTGAAAATAATGATAGCAAGGAGATCATCTCTTGAACGAAATAATATATTTTCTAGTGTCTATGATTTTATCATTATATTCACAAGAAAGATGAACTTTATTTGAAACAATCTGAAGATGTAAAATCTGAAACCTGAGGTTGTGCATTGTGGTTCAACAACCCTGGCTATACTTGGTAAAATCTAGTACCAAATGAAATATGTCATTTACAATCTGAAGATGTAAAATCTGAAACCTGAGGTTGTGCATTGTGGTTCAACAACCCTGGCTATACTTGGTGAAATCTAGTACTAAATGAAATATGTCATTTACAATATACCTGTTGTTACGTAAACTGTGTCCAAGGTTTGTTTCAAAACAATATCATTGTTGAGAGTGCAAGCTTCTGTGATCCATAACATTTTAAATATAAATCTTCCAGGAAATCACATAATATCTTTTGGAACCGACGCGTTTCGAACTACCAATTGTAGTTCATCATCAGGATAATGAACTACAGTTGGTAGTTCGAAATGTGTCGGTTCCAAAAGATATTATGTGATTTCCCGGAAGATTTATATTTAAAATATCATTGTTGTCATATTGTTTTCACCTCTCTGCATCGATGATATATATATATATATATATATACTTCACCAAGCTTTTCTTGCACTGGTAATTTTTGTGCTGTAGGGTTCCTTTAAATGTTTGAAGCATTGTTCTCCTAGCTAAAATACTTGAATCTGTTTATTAATTGCTAATGTTTCTTGTCTGCAGATACAACATATGTACAGGTTGATTGCTGTGGCTGTGTGAAGTACTTTACAAATGTAAAGGATTTGAGAGAACATGTGGAACAGAAAGACATGTTTGTTGTGAATTTTGGGAGTCAACAATTGAAGAAACAGATTAGAAGGTACATGCGGTTCATGAAAGCCAAACAAGTGTGAAGAGGATAAAGCGTCACTTCAACCACTTTCAAAGATTTACTAAAAGTATGTTATTGATAATTTTAACAATTTTTTGGTTTGTAATCTGTTTATTAAGTGCAATTTTTTCTTGTATGCAGCTACAACATATGTATAGGTTGTTTGCTGTGAGCCTGGCTGTTTGAAGTACTTTACAAATGTAAAGGCTCTGAGAGAACATGTGCAACAGAATTACAGCTATGTTTGTTGTGAAGTTTGATTGATTTTCGTAGTTCTTCGTTGCATAATTTCCCGATCTGTTTTATGCTCAAGGATAGAATTTGGTGTTGATTTCCACTGTTGAGAAATTTTGGCTTTCCGAAGAAGGCAGATTATAATTTATGCCTTCCATCAAGGATAGTCCGATACAAACACAAATAGCTGTTGTTGTTCTAGATGTTGCCTTAACAGGCATGGGCAGTGTATTCAACAGTGCACTGGACAAAGAAAACAATGTGCACACTCTTAAAAAGAAGATGCAGATGGCCTTGAAGCTTGAATGTACCCACTAAAGAAAGTTCTCTCACATTTGGAGACAATGTCGAAGAATGAATTGAGTACCGTATTGAAGATCCAATCCCTATTCGAGGTGGGCTGTGTGGGGCTTACTATTTCAGAAATTACAGAGGTGGAAGTGTTGCTATCATAAAACCTACAGATGAGGATCCCTTTGCTCCCAACAATCCAAAAGCCTTTGTTGGCAAAGTTCTTGGGCAACCTGGTTTAAAGAGAAGTTGCAGCATATCTTCAAGATCATGATCGTTTTGCAAATGTTCCCCCTACTGTGCTTTTCAAAATAACATATTCAATTTTTAATGTAAAGTGACTGCAAGTAAGAAAGGAAATAATAGACGAACCATCAATAAGATTGCGTATTTTCAGTGGTTTGTCCCACATGATTGTGATGCCAATGATCATGGGACATCTAGTTTCGCAGTGGCTGCTGTACATAAGATTGGAATAGTTTCCGAGCGGTTGCTGTACATAGGATTGAAATACGAGATAATAGGATACTTAATACCGACAAACATGCAAAATCTTCTTGTGAAGAATAGGAAGATATCCGAGTTAGAGGAGAATCCATTGATAATACACATATATCATAGTCTTTGCCTCCCAGAAAATCTGGAGGATCCTTACTTCGACTGGCAATATTGGCCTCAGGCTTCTCATTGGATCCAAGTGTGATGCCCTCTGTACAAAGCCAGAAAAGCCAACTTGTATCCTGCAGGGAGTCTTGTGTGTGAATGTGCAAGCAGGTCACAGCTATGAATGCACGAGTACCTCTGAACAGTGTGACTGTGAGATAGAGTATGCTGATCATGGATCCTACAGAGCTCGAACAAACTTGGTGTTTGGATGTGCATATGACCAGCAGGGTTCTTTTGCAGTTCCGTTTGCAGTGGCAGATGGAGTATTGGGCTTTAGCAGTGCTCAGGTTTGTGTGCCATCACAATTGGCTTGTCAAAGTCTGACTAAGAATGAGACAATATTAGAGTGTTATTGACAAATGGCTCTATAGCTCGAACACAATTTTTGTTTGGATGTGCATTTGACTAGCAGGGTTCTTTTGCAGTTTTACCTGCAGTGACAGATGGAAACTGCAGTGGCAGATGGACTATTTGGGCTTTAGCAGTGCTTAGGTTAGTTTTCCATCATAATTAGCTAATCAAAGTCTGATTAAGAATGTGATTGGTCGTTGCATTACTGGAGGTGAAAGAGGTCGGGGGTATATGTTCTTTGGCAATGATCTTGTACTTGGTGGGGAATGACATGGGTTCCCATGCTTGGCAAGCCTGAAATGAAATTATATCACTTGGGTAATGCAAATATGAAACTCGGAAACAGTCTTGGTGCTAATGACCTGAAAAACAACCTAGGAGGGTGGTTTTTGCTATTGGTAGCTCCTTTACATATCTCACACATATAGGTTGCTTCGCTTTTGTCTCAGCAGTTAAAGAGAACCGTTTTGGAGGGGGGTTAGTACAGGATATGCCAAATAAAACTTTACCATTGTGTTGGCGGGCGAGACATCATATCAGGCCTATAGCAGATGTGAACAATTTACCCATGTCTCAAGCCTATAGCAGATGTGAAAAATTTACCCTGGGATTTACCCATGGTTTTGGGGGCAACCCATGGCTTATTAAGACCAGCCAATTTGACATTCCCCCATAAGGTTATTTCGTCATCAGTTCTGAAGGCAATGTTTGTCTGGGAATCCTCAATGGCAGTGAAGTGAACAATGGTGCCATAAATATAATTGGAGACATCTTTTTGCAAGGACACCTGATTAAATCGGATTGGCTGGGCCCGTGAAGATTGCCTCAAGCCACCTAATAAGATCAAGGTTTTCCCCTTTCTTTGTGGAGAATAATGCAGCAGGAACTGGTTCATGTTTTGTAATGAGCTATTCAAAATTTGAACATCTCTTCAAATGCACAGAAGACAAGTCATATTTTTAGTGTGAGTTATATCTTATAGATACATTTTTACAGTCATATTTTTAGTGTGAGTTATATCTTATAGATATATTTTTAGTGTGAGTTATATCTTATAGATACATTTTTACAGCCACATTTTCCCATATTTGAAGATCTATCGAGCTATCAACGAGTCATTTATAAAATGTAATGATTGAAGGCAATGTTTGTCTGGGAATCCTCAATGGCAGTGAAGTGGCAATGCCAAAATCAGATTGGCAGGGCCCGTGAAGATTGCCTCAAGCCACTTTATAAGATCAAGGAAGGACACCTGATTGTTTATGGCAATGCCAAGAATCAGATTGGCTGGGCCGTGAAGATTGCCTCAAGCCACCTAATAAGATCAAGGAAGGACACCTGATTGTTTATGACAATGCCAAGAATCAGATTGGCTGGGCCCGTTAAGATTGCCTCAAGCCACCTAATAAGATCAAGGAAGGACACCTGATTGTTTATGGCAATGCCAAGAATCAGATTGGCTGGGCCCGTGAAGATTGCCTCAAGCCACCTAATAATATCAAGGTTTTCCCCTTTTTTTGTGAGAATAATGCAGCAGGAACTGGTCCATGTTTTGTAATGAGCTATTCAAAATTTGAACATCTCTTCAAATGCACAGAAGACAGTTGTTAATGGGCAAGTCATATTTTTAGTGTGAGTTATATCTTATAGATACATTTTTACAGCCACATTTTCCCATATTTGAAGATCTGTCTAGCTACCAACGAGTCATTTATAAAATATAATGATTGAAGGCAATGTTTGTCTGGGACTCCTCAATGGCAGTGAAGTGAACAATGGTGCCATAAATATAATTGGAGACATCTTTTTGCAAGGACACCTGATTGTTTATGACAATGCCAAGAATCAGATTGGCTGGGCCCGTGAAGATTGCCTCGAGCCACCTAATAAGATCAAGGTTTTCCCCTTTCTTTGTGGAGAATAATGCAGGAGGAACTGTTTCATGTTTTGTAATGAGCTATTCAAAATTTGAACATCTTGTCAAATGCACAGAAGACAGTTGTTAATGGGCAATAACATCTTGTCAAATGCACAGAAGACAGTTGTTAATGGGCAATTCATATTTTAAATGTGAGTTATATCTTATAGATACATTTTTACAGCCACATTTCCCATATTTGAAGATCTGTCGAGCTATCAACGAGTCATTTATAAAATGCAATGATTGAGGTGCATATTCATAAGATGTTCATTGGAATTTTTATCTTAGGCTTTCAGTTCTTGATTGTTTATGACAATGCCAAGAATCAGATTGGCTGGGCCCGTGAAGATTGCCTCAAGCCACCTAATAAGATCAAGGTTTTCCCCCTTCTTTATGGAGAATAATGCAGGAGGAACTGTTTCATGTTTCGTAATGAGCTATTCAAAATTTGAACATCTTGTCAAATGCACAGAAGACAGTTGTTAATGGGCAATTCATATTTTTAGTGTGATTTATATCTTATAGATACATTTTTACAGCCACATTTCCCATATTTGAAGATCTGTCGAGCTATCAACGTGTCATTTATAAAATGCAATGATTGAGGTGCATATTCGTAAGATGTTCATTGGAATTTTTATCTTAGTCTTTCAGTTCCAAAATTATTATTTTTTTGGGTTGCATTTGTTTATTGATTAGTTCCTTTTTAAATGTGATTACATTCCAACATTTATACAAGAATTCCAGAATTCTTTTGCCTATCATAATTGGGAGGGCACAGATATTGATTATATCACTTTGATACATTAAATATCAATTTGATACATAAAATTGTGAACAATCCTTTGATTCAATTCCGTGTATGAATGTTGTGTACACAAAAGTATGTGTATGAATGTTGGATTCAATTCTGTGTACTCAAAAGTACTGTGTAGGAATGTTGGATTCAATTCTGTGTATACAAAAGTACTGTGTAGGAATGTTGGATTCAATTCTGTGTATACAAAAGCACTGTGTATGAATGTTGTGTACTGCAAAAGTAGTGACACTAAATTTGGAAATCGATGTTATCGATATAGATTCATATGGGGGCATATCTTTATTGTTGTATGCTCAGTCTGTTTTGTTTATCGATATAGATGCATATTGTATGGGGGCATATCTCTATTGTTGTATAGATGCATATTGTTGTATGGGGGCATATCTCTATTGTTGTATAGATGCATATTGTTGTATGGGGGCATATCTGTATTGTTGTATGATGAGCTTGTTTTGTTTTGAGTCATGCTCTCATTAGTTTTTTTTGGTTGTATTGTTCTATGATCAGCCTGTTTTGTTTTGAGTCATGCTCTCATTAGTTTTTTTTGGTTGTATTGTTCTATGATCAGCCTGTTTTGTTTTGAGTCATGCTCTCATTAGTTTTGTAGACAGAAAGCCTTTATATGTTTTTCTGATATTTTGGACCAATAAAAAATGTGAATGCAAAATTCTTAAGGATAAGTTGTCTTTTGCAGACAGAAAGCCTTTTTATGTTTTTATGATATTTTGGACCAATAAAAAATGCGAATGCAAAATTCTTAAGGATATTTTGGACAAATGTGAAAACACAGAAAACAGGAAAAGGAAACATGTAAAATTCTGTTAGAAGTGTTTTTTTAAACCGGAAACATGCAAAATTCTGTTAGAAGTTTTTTTGTTTTAAACAAAACAATAAAGGAGGAAATGCCAAATTCTTAAGGATATTTTGGACAAATTATGAAAACATGCAAAATTCTGTTAGAAGTGTTTTTTTTTAAACATCACAATAAAGGAGGAAAATTCTGTTAGAAGTGTTTTTTTTTTTCTTTAAACAAAACAATAAAGGAGTAGAAAGTAGCTTTAACAAATTATAATGTTTTTTTCATGCTATTTTTCATTTACTTAGAAATGAATGTTTTGGAAATTTGGGGAATTCAATTTGATTGAAAATAAAACAATTAAAGTTTATTCATGCTATTTTTCGTTTTACTTAGAAATGAATGTTTTGGAAATTTGGGGAATTCGATTTGATTGAAAATAAAACAATTAAAGTTTATTTGGAATCAAAATCTTTATTTCAAAGATATGAAAATTCTGTTAGAAGTGGTTTTTTTTGTAAACAACACAATAAAGGAGTAGAAAGTAGTTTTGACAAATTATAATGTTTTATTCATGCTATTTTTCATTTTACTTAGAAATGAATGTTTTGGAAATTTGGGGAATTCGATTTGATTGAAAATAAAACAATTAAAGTTTATTTGGAATCAAAATCTTTATTTCAAAGATATTAAACTGCTAGAAATTCCAAAAAAACAAACAAGTTTAGTATTGAAAACAAGTTTTTCAAAGATATTAAACTGCTAGAAATTCCAAAAAAACAAGTTTAGTATAAGTTATTATTTGAAAACAAGTTTAGCATTGAAAACAAGTTTAGTATTGGATAGGAGATATAAGTATCTGGAGATATTAGAATGTAAATTATCTTTATTCAAAATATTTGGAGATATTAGAATGTAAATTATCTTTATTCAAAATAACAAAGATGCTTTTTGAGTCTTATTACACAACAAGACAATATAAAACACAATGATACCAATATTACCTCTTTTAACTTGATCAACCCAAATAACAAAAATGCCCTTTGAGTCTTATTATACAACAAGACAATATGAAACACAATGACACCAATACTACCTCTTTTAACTTGATCAACCCAAATAATCTAGTTCAAAATAATGAATAATGACATTAACATCACCAACTCAAATAATCTAAATAATCTAATTCAAAATGATAAAAATCTGCTATTAATTAACGAAACAAGATGAATCACAATGACAATAATATCACTTAATTGAAATAATCTAATTAAAAATGATAAAAATGCATTATTAGTCAAAAGACGAGATGAACCACATTATGGTAAAAAAATGTCTGCAATAATAACTTGATGTCTTGGGAGGATGCCTTTAAAAGGGGATAAGATGAATCTTTGTAACATGAACACAATCACAATATGGTAAAAAAATGTCCACAATCATAACTTGATGTCATGAACACAATCACAATATGGTTAAAATATGTCTACAATCATAACTTAATGTCTTTAAGAGGATGCCTTTAAACGGGGATAAGATGAATCTTTGTAACATGAACACCATCACAATATGGTAAAAAAATGACTATAATCATATTCATAATATGGTAAAAAAATGTCTACAATCATAACTTGATGTCTTGAGAGGATGCCTTTAAAAGGGGATAAGATGAGTCTTTGTAACATGAACACATTCACAATATGGTAAAAAAATGTCCACAATCATAACTTGATGTCTTGAGACGGTGCCTTTAAAAGGGGTTAAGTCAATAAGGTAAGATGAATCTTTGTAACATGAACACAATCTTCTGAAACTTGATCACTTGAAACAGAAAGAAAGAAAAATAAAGAATAAAATAATTATTAAGATTATAGGTATTTATTAAAAGTCCTCATAAATAACCCCTCAATTTATTTGAGTTAATATTTATTACATTTTATCTTCACTTTTTACTATAGGCTCAATTTATCATACAATTTCACTTTTCAATATATTTGCAATCTTTCTAACTTCACTTTTTAGTATGTGCTTGATCTTAGCATACAACTTCACCTTTTAATATATACTTTATTTTAGCATACACTTGAGATGTAAGTGTTACGGAAATGAGTTCTTGATAGGAAATTTTACTGCGAAGTAAGACATTTTACAAACAAGATGTGTGACTATATTAAAATATAAGGTGAGTGCTTATAATATAAAATGAAAGTGCTTATAATAAAATAAAATGAAAGAAAAGTCAATATTTGAAAAACACACTCCTATAATAATAATAATAAAACGAATTAGTGCAGATTCATCTTAATTGTAATATTTGTCTTTATATTCCATCTCTCTTGGTCTTTAATGTGTTTGAGGTTAATTTGGAAGTATATTGGTAGTTTAAATTTCAAAAAGTCCTCACGCAAACTTCCATGGATATGATGAAGCAAACAAAGATTTTGACAAAGGAGCTTGGGCATGGGTAGTGAGCACTATAAAAAAATACGATGGACGAGAAACTACACAATAAAGGAGTAAATAGACTATAAAATATCAATGATGATGGATGAGAAGCTACACAATAAAGGAGTAAATAGTCTATAAAATATCAATGATGGTGGATGAAAAAATGCACAATAAACTAGTGTTTTGATGTTATGTTATTAGGAAAAGAGTGTGGAAGAACAAGAGGCGTGCTTGAATGTCACAAAACAAGAGACAAATACTTTGAGAAGATTTGATGCAGATGCTATTAGGGGAAGAGTGGAAGAGCAACAAGAGCATTTCAAAGTGAGAAAACTATAGAATACAATTTCACATTTTAATATATTTGCAATCTTTCTAACTTCACTTTTTAATATGTGTTGATCTTAGCATACAACTTCACTTTTTAATATATACCTTATTTTAACATACACTTGGGATGTAAGTGTTTCGGAAATGAGTTCTCGATAGGAAATTTCATTGCGACGTAAGACATTTTTACAAACAAGATGTGTGACTATTAAAATATAAGGTGAGTGCCTATAATAAAATAAAATGAAAGAAAAGTCAATGTTTGAAAAGCACACTCCTATCATAATAATAATAATAAAACAAATTAGTATAGATTCATCTTAATTGTGATATTTGTCTTTATATTCCATCTCTCTTGGTCTTGAATGTGTTTGAGGTTAATTTGGAAGTATATTGGTAGTTTAAATTTCAAAAAGTCCTCACACAAACTTCCATGGATATGACGAAGTAAACAAAGATTTTGACAAAGGAGCTTGGGCATGAGTAATGAACACTATAAAAAAATATGATGGATGAGAAACTACACAATAAATGAGTAAATAGACTATAAAATATCAATGATGATGGATGAGAAGCTACACAATAAAGGAGTAAATAGTCTATAAAATATCAATGATGGTGGATGAAAAAATGCACAATAAACTAGTGTTTTGATGATGATGTTATTAGGAAAAGAGTGTGGAAGAACAAGAGGCGTGCTTGAATATCACAAAACAAGAGACAAAGACTTTGAGAAGATTCTATGCAGGTGCTATTAGGGGAAGAGTGGAAGAACAACAAGAACAATTCAAAGTGAGAAAACAAGTGCTTCAAACATCACATTATAGGGGGTGATTTACCCATCATAAAAGCGTTATTTTCCACACACATGCAAAAGGTGAGAGAAAAAGTATTGCCCTAAAATGTGAAGAAAAATTTAGTTGATGTCGACAATTAATCACAAGAAAGAATCATGTATGATGATCATTATAGACATATAATCAGTGAAATTGAAAAACAAGATTTTTGCAACAACAAATTAGACACTGCAATCTTCAATAATTCATTCATTCAAATAATGTTCATAATGGGAAGATATCCAAAAATTTGTGACCTATGCTTCAATAATGATTTGTAAGAAGAGTTTTTGTTGTTGTTGTTGTTGTTGTTGTAAGCTTGGTAGTTCCTTTCATTTTTCACTTTTTTTTTTAACTCCATTTTTAACATGTCCAAATACATCACCCCGATCGGGGAAGGGAATTGAACCTGTGATGAGTGCTATAACAGCCCGCTTCATCACCGTTTAACCAAGACCCCACAGAGCAATTATTATACAAATGAGTGTCAATGAGAATTTCATTATGTAGATGAAGAGAGAGCACCTTTTATTAGTGTAGTTAGGTGTTGATATTGATATAGTGTGGGTGACAAAGAATTTCATTGATTAGTCAAATTGTTATCATAGAGTGACGGTTAGCTTTTGGGAGCCTATAGTAAATGTTTTGGTGTAGGTTATAGAAAATTGCAAGAGGATGTAAGTTGTAGTTTATGCAAATGCTACATAGTAGAAGGCTTATATGACAAAGGTTTTGGTTTCCATAAATAAGTTGCAATAGAAGATCTTTTAAGATTTGTTCTCATTGGTCTCATTTCTATGTTAAGAGGAGTGGCAATATCGTGGAAATTTTGATATGTGAGAAATAATGTGAATTTGGAAATTTCAACTCAATCTTAAAGTTTCTTGGATGTATTACATGTGAGTTTTTTGCATTTAGGGTTGAATCTAAAATATTAAATCATAGTAGAAAATATTTCGCTTTTCAAAACATTTCAAAGGTAGCCCAAGAGAATAAACATTGAACAAGTTTACTTCAATGCAACAAATTTTCAACCTCAATGACAGAGATTCAAGCATATCCTTGTTCTAGAAATAACTTATCATAGTAACAAATCCACTCTTTTAGCATCTAATATTTGTTAAACCACGTAATAATCTCTTCAATGATATGTTAAATAACGGCAAAATTCAAATTTACAAATATGCAACTTTTGGGTTGCAAAAAAACTCCATATATTTATATAAGATAATGTGCAAGTACATACCATAGCTTAGTAGAAGATGTTTAAGTCATACTCTCCAACACTCCATATATTATATAAGAAATGTCTAAGTACATACCATAGCTTAGTAGAAGATAGTCATGCTCTCCAAATCTTAAACTATATAGGGAACAATCTCTCCTCATTAGGAATCAATATTACCCAAAAAATAACTAAAAGAATGTTTTTTCACATTTGCAATTTAGAATTTTTGAATTAAAATTAAATAAACAACTTCAAATAAGTTCAAATATAATAAAAGATTTTTGAATTAAAATTAAATAAAAAACTCAAAAGTGAGTTCAAATGTAATGTAAGAAAATTATATTTTCTTTAAAATCAAAATAACATAAAATAATTATTACCTTTAATTTCTATATATTCACACATTCATCATTTTTTAAATTTTACTATATTTTTATTTTTATTTTTACTAATTGATTTTTATAATTTAATTTATATATACAATCATAATATAGTTTATATATTATAAATTAATTTTCTCTAAATTAATTTTACTAATAATATATTATAATTTAACCTATTTTAAAAATTATTATAATTCAATCTATTTTAAAAATATAAATTATAAATGATTCATTCACATGATCATTTAACTATGGATCATTTAATTATAAATGGTTCATTCACATGATTCATTCTTTCTCGTCCTGAAGATGGATTCCCATTGAGATTCGATGGATCCCCATTGGGATTCGAAACATTCTATGATAACTATAACCACTTAAGCTTTTAACTATGACTATAGAAACAACAAATTAAAAACAAATTCATCATTTAACTATGATTATAAAATAACAAATTTAATTTATAACTTTTTTGATTTAATATTAATTTAATTAAATGGGAGATTTTACTTCCTATGCTCCATCTGGGTCTGGCTCTGTAAAATTCTCCAAGATGAATTGAAAAGGAAAAGTCACCCACACGAAATTAACACTGTTAAATTCATATAATAACACATTTCCTCACTGCTAAATTCGTGTAATAATTCCCTGTGGCCAAAAAAATGTGATGGCCAAAAAAATGTGATCAGGGTTGTTAGGGTAAGGTACAGTAGATAATGTCCGCAAGAACGCGAATCCGGGCCAGGCTTCCAGACAGCCACTGCACAAAATTGTGGCGATTTCTGCACATTTACCAAAATTTCACCAAATTCCAAATAATCTGGGCGTCAATCGCTAATTAATGAATTACTCTTCTGCCTACAGGTCCAATTCCATTCAAAATCTCTGACAGGAAATTTCTGAGCAAACAAATCTAGGGTTCCTGGAGTAAAAAATCTGCACAGAATTCCGTCCTTGCCCCGCCCTATCGAGAAGAAGACAGTTGATCCAACTCATACTTGGCGGCGGTGAGTTGAACCTGCCATGGGGCAGGCGCAAACGGAAGGCGTTCTCCATTTCTGGCCGCACACAGGAAGCTCTGTAGTTGCAGAGGTCAAAATCGCTGCATATCAACAGAATAAGTTATCTGTGAGTGAATACGTTAACTCTTGAGAACTTACTGGTGTATAACTTATTGGCAGATAGGTCATGGTGTATAACGTATTTGAAGAAAAGTTATCAGTAGATAAGTTATAGTTGATAAGTTTTCTATAGATAGCTTATCTGTATCTACTGATAAGTTATCAATAGATAAGTTATCAGTTGATAACCAATCATCGATAAGTTATCATTGATAAGTTATCTTGATAAGTACTCCAACATAAGTTATCAGCAGATAAGCTATCAACCATACCTTATCTGCTGATAACTTGTAACTTATAGAGTTATAACTTATCAGAAGATAATTGATCTAACTTATAACAAGATAAGTTATCATGGTTGCGGATAAGCTATCTGTGATAATTTATGAACATAACAGATAAGTTATTGCATTTACAGATAAGTTATCTACCAATAAGTTATCGGCTGATAAGGAATTACATATAACTTATCTGATCAGAAGTTATCACTCTATAAGTTATCTGTAAATAACTTATCGAAAGATGAGCTATTAATAAATAAGTCCTCAGGCAAATTGTTATCTTCTAATAACGTATTGGGCAGATATTGATCTGCTGAAAATGGAATATGATACAAATTACTTATCCGAAAGGCCGTGGCCATTCTTGGAACTAATGCTGCCGCTCTACCAGAGAACCGCCCACCATTGCTGCCATCAGAATTCATTGAAATGAGAGATCAAATGAGGGCAATTTCTCCAAATCATTTCCAGCAAACACAGAATCGCACAAACACATTTCTCAAAATTCCATTTCTCCTAAATCTGTTGGAAATCTGTTATGCCCCATAACAACGTTTCTGAAACGAAAGATGACAGTGAAAGGCATTCCCGGGCCATAACAGCGAGCGCCGAGTTGAATTTTCTGGGGAAGAGAAGCTGGTCACGGCGAATCGGCATAGGAAATGGCGAGCTGTTTCTGGTACGAGATACAGGTGCATCAAGTATTATGGTGTATTTTAACCTGTGATCGCCTAATTCCAGGGCCAGAAGTAACAGCGCCGAGTTGAATTTCTTGGGGAAGAGAATCTGTTCACGGCGGTTTCGCGTAGGAAATGGGGAGCTGTTTCTGTTTGTAATTAGCAATTCAAGAGGCGGTATAATTTTGCCGGGCTACCACGTGGGCCTCCGCCGTCCGACGTGTCATCACCCGACGGCATTGGCAGCCCGCCCTGATGAGCACCACGTGGTGCACATAGAATGGCTCAGATTCGGCGCTAGATGGTTGACACGTGGCGAGGTTAGAACGGCTCAGATCTGACCGTTAGATGGCCGAAACTTGGCGTGCTAAGGACGGCCTAGATCTGACTGTTGAATGGCTGACACGTGGTACGCTGAGAACGGTTCAGATCTAGACATTAGATGGATGCCACGTGGCAAGTTGAGGACGGCCCGATCTGGCCGATGGATAGACGACACGTGGCGAGATGAGTACGGCTTAGATGAGGTTGTTGGATGGGCGACACGTGGCGATATGGGACGAGCCAGATCTGGCCATTGGATGTGTGACACGTGGGGATCTGAGGACGGCCAGATCGGGCCGTTGGATGTGTGAAACGTGGCAAGCTAAGGACCGCCAAGATTTCGCTGTTAGATCACTGACACATGGCAAATAGAGAACGCACCGATCTGGTCGTTGGTTGGATGACACGTGTCGAACTGAGGACGGCCCAGATCTCTCTGTTGGATGGTCAACACATGGCAACCTAAGGATGGCCTAGATCTGGCCGTTGGATGGTTGACACGTGGCGATCTAATGATGCCCCGATCTAACCGTTGGATGACTGACACATGGCGATCTTACGACTTCTTGATCTAGTCGTTGGATGGACGACACGTGTCAAACACACCACGCCCGGATCTGACCGTTGGGTAAACGACACGTGTCGATCAGAGGACCGCACAAATCTGACTATTGGATTTGTGACACGTGGCGTGATGAGGACAGCCCAGATCTTACGGTTGGATGTGTGACACGTGGCAAAATGAGGACGGTTCGATCTGGTCATTCAATGGAGGACATGTGGCTAGCAGTGGACGGCCCAGATCTGGCCGTTGGATGCATGAAACGTGGCAAGCTTAAGACGGCCCAGATCAGACCGTTGGATGGATGTTACGTGGCAGGCTTATGACGGCCCAGATCAGTGCCTTGATGGATGACATGTGGCTAGGTCAAGATGGTCCAGATTTGGCCGTTAGATTTCCACCACGTGGTGTGCTATGGAGGGTCTAGATTTAGCCATTGGATTCCCACCACGTGGCGCGCTGCGGAGGGTCCAGATTTAGCCGTTGGATGGCCGCCACGTGCTGTGCTATGGAGGGTTTAGATTTAGCTATTAGATTCGCGCCACATGGCGTGCTGTGAAGGGTGAAGATTTAGCCGTAGGATGTCCGCCACGTGGCGCAGTGTGGAGGGTTTAGATGCGGCCGTTGGATGGCCACCACGTGGTTCGCTGTGGAGTGTGCAGATTCAGCCGTTGGTTGTCCGAAACGTGGCGTGCTGTGGACGGTGCAGATTCAGCCGTTGGATGGCCGAAGCGTGGCGCCATGTGGAGGGTTCAGATTCAACGGTTCGATGCTCGAAACGTGGCACCCTGTGAACTGGTAAATTTTTGTAGTTTTTTCTGAAATATATATTGCATTTTAGAATGCAGCGAGTTGAATATATGGCAAGAAGTCGCGAGTTCGAATTTATTAGATCATTGTTTGTAATATTGTGCGTATTTTCTTGCCGTGTGGCAGGTGCACAGGTAAATTGGATGCCAAATTTACAATGGCAGGTTACCTGTACATGGTTTTCATGTGAAGTAGATATTTCTTCAGAGATCATGAACTCGGTTCATAGCAGTCTGAAGAAAAGAGAAAGGGGCAAGCGATGATCCGGAATGCCCGTCACTGTCATCTTTGGTTTCAGAATAGTTGTTATCGAGCAAAACTTGCCAGCAGATTTACGATTAATGGAATATTGCTTTGTGGGATTATCTGTTTGGTGGAATGGCTGCATGAATTTGGAGAAATTGTCGTCATTTGATGTGGCATCCTGTGTATTTTAGTTGTGTTTAACAAAATCAGCCGGGTACACTGTCTAACCTCCAACTTCCACCGTCCTGAAAAAACCTCCAACTTCCACATCAACGCGACGCGAGTTTCCTTTAGTTTTCTGTGCTCCCCTGCTCCTCTGTTCATTGCTGGTAATTTTTGGCGGTATAATAAAAAGTGAAGGGACGGACAAAATCTCTGTAGCAATAAAATTCACTTCCTTCCATCAACAATATTCTATGCAGAGAATTTACTCCAGAGATTTGTTCGCAGAGAAATTCCTGTCACAGCTTTCGAATGGAATTGGACTTGTAAGAAAAAAATAGCCAACAATTTACAGTTTGGTGAAATTATGGTAAGTGTGCAGAAATAGCCCCAATTCTGTGCAGATTCGCATTCCTGTGAACACTTTATCACTGTAGCTTCCGAAACCTAACAACATTGTTCACATTTTTTTGGCCCCACACAGAATAATTCCACTAATTCAACAGTGAAGAATCCAAGTTATTATTATTTATAAAATACAACTGATAACTGATAATAGTATGCGGGTCAAATTCTTTCCATTCATTTCCGTGCAGAAACAGAAAAACACTTCATTTTAGAATGCGAGGCTTCAAATTCTTTCCATTCATTTCGGTGCAGAAACAGAAAAACATTTCATTTTAGAATGCGAGGCTTTCAAAGACAGCAGGGAAAACTATAAAACAGCAGGGAAAATTAGGTAGATATTCTGGCAGCTAGTTCTTGAGATAATATATTCAGCTAAGAGTTTGTAGATAAGCTGGGAGCACAAGAAAATAGCAGAATACATTAAATTTATTTATTTATTTATTTATTTCCTGTTGAGACTATTTGATTTAATTTAATTTAATTAATATTGAATTAATTTTTTCCTAAATTCTTTTCCTAAATATGATATTATTTTTAGTATGTGTAAATTTCTTTTTTTATAATCATAATTAAGTGATCATGTGAATAAATAATTTATTTTTGATATAATAATAATTTTTTATATCATAACTGATGTTATTATTAAACTTATTTTTATCTTTTTTATTTTATTTTTAAAATTAGATGAATTATAAATTATTATAAGTACAATTTAATTATTATGATATTTGTCTTTATATTTCATTTTTTTTTGGGTTTTTAATGTGTTTGAGGTTAAATTGAAAGTATATTGGTTGTTTAAATTTCAAAAAATCCTTACACAAACTTATGTGGATATGATAAAGTAAACAAAGATTTTGACAAAGGAGCTTGGGCATGAGTAGTGAATACTATAAGAAAATTGTCTATAAAATATCAATGATGATGGATGGGAAACTACAAGTCTATAAAATATCAATGATGATGGATGAAAAAATGTACAAGTGTTTCAAAAATCACATTATAGGGGTGATTTTCCCATCATAAAAGCATTGTTCTCCACACACATGCTAAAAGGGAGAAAAAGTATTGCCCTCAAATGTGAAGAAAAGTTTAGTTGATATGAACAATTAATCACAAGAAAGAATCATATGTGAATAGGTGAAATTGAACAATAAGATGTTTGCAACAACAATTTAGATGCTGTAATCTTCAATAATTCATCCATTCAAATAATGTTCATAATGGGAAGATATCCATTTTTTTTGTCCTATGCTTCAATAATGATTTGTAAGAAGAGTTATTATACAAATGAGCGTCAATGAGAATTTCATTACATAGATGAAGTGAGAGCACCTTTATTAGTGTAGTTAGGTGTTGATATTGATATAGTGTGGGTGATGGAGAATTTCATTGATTAGTCACACTATGATCATAAGAGTGAAGGGTTAGGTGTTTGAGATCCTATAGTAAAGGTCTCACTGTAGGTTGTAGAAGATCGCAAGAGGGTGGAATTTGTAGTTTATGTAAATGCATAGTAGAAGGCTTATATGACTAATGTTTTGGTTTCCATAAATAAGTTGCAATAGAAGATCATTGAAGGCTTGTTCTCATTGGTCTCATTTGTATGTTAAGAGGAGTGACAATATTGTGGAAATTTTGATATGTGAGAAATGATGTGAATTTGGAGATTTCACCTCAATCTTGAAGTTTTTGTATCTATTGCATGTGAGCTTTTTGCATTTAGGGTTGAATCTAAAATATTAAATCATAGTGAAAAATATTTCGATTTTCAACACAATTCAAAGGTAGCCCAAGAGAATAAACATTGAACAAGTTTACTTCAATGCAACAAATTTTCAATCTCAATGACACGCTTTCCAAGCACATCATTGCTCTAGAAATAACTTATCACAACAACAAATCCACTCTTTTAGCATCTAATATTTGTTAAACCGCTTAATAATCTCTTCAATGATATGTTAAATAATGTCAAAATTCAAATTTACAAATATGCAACTTTTGGATAGCAAAAACACTCCATATATTATATAAGATAATGTGCAAGTACATACCATAGTTTAGTAGAATATGTTCAAGTCATGCTCTCCAAATTCTAGCGAAGAAAATTATATGAAACAATCCCTCCTTGTTATGAATCACTCTTACCCAAAATTGACAGCTACACAAAAGGCCTTTTTCACACTTGTAATTAAAAATTTTGAATAAAAATTTAATAAAATACTCAAAATAATTTCTTTAAAATCAAAATGAAATAAAAAACTTAAAATAATCTAAAATAACCTAAAATAATTATTACTTTTCATTTTTAAAACTTTATGTAATACAATTTTTCTTAATTTTTTTCTATATACTTGAACATTTCTTTTTTAAAGGATTATCTCTTTTGTTATTTCAAGTTTTACTACATTTTTATTTATAATTTAATTTATATATACCCTTTTATTTATTTATAATATAAAAAACCTTCCCTAAGCCTCCATTACGTCTTTTGACTAGTTAGCTCAAGCTTTCCTCCATATCTTTGCCGTAGCTCTAATTGAGGAGTTCACCTTAGCCAATCTTGTGACTGTAAAGTAAGAAGGGTAGGAATAAACTTCTTAATTTGTGCGTCACTAGAAATTAATATATTTTAAGGTCACCATAACCATTCTTAAGGGTGAGCTCAACAACTTATATATTATAGCTCTTAGAGTTGTCCTCTAGAGGGAGTTAGCCAAGAGTTAGCTCATAACTTACTAGTAAGTTATCCTTCACACTTTGAAACTGGATGGAGTCAACGTTTAGTTTCACTAGAAACAATTGAGATTTCCCCCTTGTTGTGGCTCATTTGCATTTACCTTTGAAATATGTTTCAAAACACCAAAAAAAACATATATGTTAGAAAATGTAAAAGCTTGTGTCAAAGAAGAATTTTGATTTATATATTGGTACATTAACATTACATGATGAGATGTGAAGGTGGGTTGAGTCGGGCTCATTCACGCGCAGAACAGTTAGGGAGAAAGACTGATGGGCGCGTTCAGAGCATTGCACGCTGAACAGGGTCGAATCGGGCTCATTTGTAAGATTAAGAGGGTTACACCGTGGAGAAAACAAACTAATTTCCCAAAGGCGGACACAGGGCGCATTTCCCTTGAACACTTAAGAGATTTGGAGGAGGTGCAAAGGGAAAAATGGACGGTCGAGATCAAAGCACAAACTGGAGTGGAGAGATAGACCACGGAGATTAAATCGCAAACCTCCAATTGAAAGTTTTATAGAATAAGTGCGGAGGTAAATGTTAAAAGCGCCAAAGTGCGATATGCGATGTGGTGGGGCCAAATCGCAAACCGCTAATCGCAAGTTTTAAATAATAAGTGCAGAGGTAAATGTTAAAGCGTCGAAGTGCGATATGCGATGCGGTGGGGCCTGATCGCAAATCACAAATCACAAGTTTTAAAGAATAAGTGCAGAGGTAAATGTTAAAAGCGCAAAAGTGCGATATGCGATGCGGTGGAGCCAAATCGCAAACCGCCAATCACAAGTTTTAAAGAATAAGTGCAGAGGTAAATGTTAAAGCACCGAAGTGCGATATACGATGCGGTGGGGCCCGATCGCAAATCACAAGTTTTAAAGAATAAGTGCGGAGGTAAATGTTAAATTCGCGGAAGTGTAATATGCAATGCAGTGGGGCTTGATCACAAGTTGCAAGTCGTGAATTTTAAAGGATTACCGCGGGAGATAATTGCTAAAGTCTCCGAAGTGCGATGTGCAATGCCCGATGGGACTCGACTGCATAGTGCGCATCTCAAGACATAGAAGATAAATGTTAAAGATAAGCTAAAAACAATGAAATGCGATGTGCAGGTGGATGCGACACAGTTTCAAAGGTGAATTCCAAAGGTTTTCAGATTCGGAAGTAAGTCATTTTTCGTGTGTTAAACCGTGTAGGAGGAAGAAAAGAGCGTTATAACATGAAACCGGTGAAACACCTTGGTAATGAATAAATAGGCAGAGTCGGGTAGAAGGTGATACGAGTGACAATGTTTGAAAGCATAGGGGCATAGGCAGAGTTGGGCAGAAAAGTGTATAGCGGCATCGTTAGGAGCACGAAAAATGGATCAAGTCGGGCGTGGAGGCGCCGTTAGAGAGCTGTGCAGCCACTGCATCACGACCAGAAAGGCCACCTCGTCACTTAGGAAGGACGCATCAACAACATCAGATTCAGAAAAACGAAGCATATTTCCAAGTTTCAATTTGTTTTCTTGTTATAATTGCATGAGTAATCTTAACAGTTTAGGTAGTCGAATAGTTTCAAGAAGTTCAGGAGTTACGAACCACTATGATGTATTTAAGTAGATAGAAATAAAGAAAAGAGGTTTCAAGTTTTCGACCTCTGGATGACTGTTAGTTTATGACTGAATTCTCTTAGAAATTAATGAAAGAAGATCAAGTTTCCTACACCTATTGATGTTGATACATCTTTCCTATTTCACTCAGTGGCTATTCCTCTTTGAATGAAGTGAAGTAATGTAGCAGCTGGTCTCTTAATTACATTTGTGAGTAAGAGTTAAATAGCCTTAATTTTCGCTCCTTCACCTCATCTCTCCTCTCTTCATAAACTCCTGATAGAACTTTAAAGTGATAGATTCTGTGTTTACATCATATTATTTTAAGCTCTCTCTTCCTTCACGAATTTCCTCCGAAACTTAAAAGTGGTAGATTTCGTGTTTTCAGCATATCATTTTGAGTTTCTCTTACAGTTCTTCTTTTCATTCCATTCAAATATCAACGGTTTGTGGGATTGTGAAGGCTTTCATTATATGAGATTATTGAGGGTATTAAGTAATTGAATTCCAAGGGTGTTAAACAAAGGCCATTTGATATGGTAATTGTAACGTACATTTATAAAATGTCTTAAGCACTGATTCCTTACCACAAACAAGGGATTGTTTCTTGAGATACAACATTTTCTGGCGTCGTTTCCAGGGACGAAGAAACAAAGTTTATTTTTCCCTAGGTTTTTCACATCATTTCCTCTGATTGTTCAGTGAGGAGGCTGTATTTGTTATTTTCAAATCTAGCTTTCAAAAGACCTCACACGAGGTCAGATACCTCACAGCAGATAGTCCTTGCTTTTCCAGATCCAAAAATATTGGTTTCCAAAAGGGCTCAGAAACCTCAAACTCCTTCAACACTTGATCCTACATTTTCTGCTCCTGGCAACAGTTCTCATAACCCTTTGTTTGAAGATATTTCCGAAGAACTCTCTTTCTTAGAACAATATTCTCCTTCCACACCCATTTATTTTCAAGGACCCGAGTTAGAAGAACATTCTTTCGAGTCTGTTTCTTTTACCTTCACTCAAGCTTAGCCAAATATAGTTGTTGGTTCTTCTTCCATTGTTCATCAACCTGCTCCCATATCAGTGTTACCTCCACCTTCATTCACTTTCACAACATGTTCATTAACCTCAACTGCCCAAGGAGTAGTTAACAAAGTTGTGAATATGGCAGTACTAGCTTTCTTAATGAACATATATGCTCCACTAAATCTTACACAACTAATGAACACCATGCCTCAAGAATACCTCAAATTACATCCTCGTTTCACTGGAGAAAATGAAGTAACTATAGAACGCCATTTACCTTTGTTTTTCACTTTTGCCGAGAATTTGAATGTAGAACACCTCGATGTTGTGATGAGACTATTTGTGCAGTATCTAGATGGAGAGGCTATAAAATGGTTCAAAGGGTAATCAAATGGTTCCATAAATAACTGGGAAGAGCTAGAAAATAGATTCACTCAGAGATGGGGAGAAAAGAGAGATCATGGTTACTCATTGACATAGTTTAATGCAATTAAAAGAAGGCCAAATGAAGACATTTCTGAGTTTGTAAAAAGATTCAATAAATTTTACAATTTTTTACCTATAGAGCTGAAGCCCCCCCTATAGGAGCAAAGGTAGTTTTTGCTGGGGCTTTTGAAGCTGATTTTAGCTTTACCTTGAGAGAAAGAAGAGACCCTACTCTTGAGCAGATATAGATAGACGCTTTAGAGATTGAAGCTAATATGACTGCAGCTGGAAAGGCAAAAGGGAAACAACCAACCCAAGAGAAGGGGAAAGAAAAATAAGAATCATTACAAGATTTGAGGATAGAAGATATGGCAAGGGTGATAAAAAATATGAAAAATAATCTATCTAAGATAGAATTGGAAAATAAAAACTCCCAAAGGAACGTACAACAAAATCAAGGGGGTTTCAACCCTCAATTCATAAGACATCCCCTGCAAATTTTGCAGAGGGAAAGAAGAGATCAAGACCAGGTTCAAGCACCATTGTATATAGAAGCAACACCCGCAGAGCCAACAGAAGATGACCAAAGGGAGGCAGAGGATCAATTATCTGCTATGTACGCAATAGAAGAGGATGAAGAGGAAGATTATGAGGGAGAATATGTTGAACCCGAAGTATATTTTGATCAAGATGAGATGGATGAATACTATAGACAATTCATAGGCTTCATACAAGCCGAGTTACATAAAAAGTATGATTTAAGGTCTAGAAAGAGATCTAGAGTGTAGGATAATGCAGGTGAACAACAACGTTCTGTTACTCCTCCAATGGCGACTCCACAACAAAAGGACCCTGTGAAATAGGTCAGTAATGGGAAACAACCTACAAACTCACTTAAGAGAAAAAATGTGTAGTAGGCTAAATCTTCCCAGGACAAATCAGTTGACACTAATATTCTGGAGAGAGTTGTTCTTGTACCCAAACAAGCAGCAGATTCTAGAAAGAGTGAAGAAGAACTTGAAAAAGTTGTTAATAAAACTCATGCCTTCAGTTTGGCCAAATAGTTGGAGAAGGTTAAAATTTAGGTTCCTCATCTAGAATTGGATAAAATACTAGCTTACAAGAAAGAAATTCCATAGTTTATTAATCTCACACAGGTGGAAGATATAAGTGACACGGTGAACCTACAAGAAGAAAAGCCAGTGGTCACCTTTGGCCCTCATGTAGAAGAAGTAGATCCTTTTGTTCCACCCTTCTATATTTCTTTATTGCTTCATGATTTTACTCTACATAATTGCATGTTGGACTTGGGAGCGTCCCATAACCTCATGCCATTGTCTGTTATGAAGGAGCTTAACCTACAGATTACCAGAACTTATAGGGATATGTATTCATTTGATTCCAGAAGGGTGAAATGTGTTGGGTTGATTAAATATGTAGTAGTTTCGTTGGCACAAATCCCATCGAAGAGTATAGTCATGGATGTAGTGGTTGCTGACATCCCAACCAGGTTTGGAATGCTCCTGTCAAGGTCTTGGGGAGCTAAGTTGGGAGGTGTACTAAAGTTAGATTTCACTTATGCTATCATTCCAGTTTTTAATGGGGAAGAAAGGAGATTGTACAGGTAAAAAAGGTTTGTGAAGACCACCTCTAAGAAAGATGCATGAAATTCCCCCACTTATAGTCAAGAAACATAATATCTTTCTTGTTTCATGCCGCATGAAGATGCAAAATTTACTGAAGACACAGGGGAGAAACTCTCTTCAACAATTGTAAATAATGATCTGAAATCAAAGAATATTTGGAAGTGCTACTTTGATGGCGCCTACTCCAAGGAAGGAGCAGGTGCCAGATTCTTGCTAATATCACCGGAAGGTAACCTCATGCTGTTCTCTTTTAAAATAGAATTTGATTCGACAAACAATTTGGTTGAATATGAGGCCTTAATATGAAGCCTTCAAGTTGCTAAATAGATGGGGGTTCAATGTATTTAAATTTATGGTGACTCTGAGTTGATAATAGGGCAGATCAAGAATCATTGTCAAACCAAGCATCCGAGATTAAGATCATACATGAATGAAGTTTGGGATATGATAGAAAACTATTTTGAAGCCTTCAATCTTCAGTATATTATGAGGGAGGAGAATATATTGGCTGATTCTTTAGCAGTTGCAGCCAACACCTTCAAACCTCCCATAAATCCCCAACTAAGGTACAAAATTGAAGTTAGACATATATCTTCTATCCCTGACAATGTGAAACATTGGCAGGTGTTTGATGATGATGGACAGATAAATCAGTTCCTGAAAATGATTGGAAAATTTGAAGATGCTGAGATAGACCAAGATGGAGAACAAACAGAGTAGAGAACAAAAATAAGAAACCTCAAGCAGTCAATAAGTGAACAGAAGATTATCCAATTGAAAGATAATGTGCTCCCTAGAGGGTTGATTCCTCTTGAAAGGTTGTTCGATGCTAATGATGTTGTTGTTGATTCGAAGAAAACACATCAAGAATAAGAGATGGAAGATTGCAATTTGGGAACTCAGCAGGAGCCCAAAATAGTGAAATTGCTCAAAGGGGTTCCCAAAAACTACAAAGAAAGATACATTGATCTTTTTAAGAAGTATATTGATGTGTTTGCCTGGTTGTATGAAGACTCGAAAACATATGACAAAAGAATTATTCAACATAAGATTCCATTGAAGGAAGGGCTCAAACCACACAGACATAAGCTCAAACAGATCAATCCCTTGTTGTTAGCTCCAATCAAAAAATAAGTGAAGATATTGTTGCAGGCGAAAATTATAGTCCCTCTCAGATATTCAGATTGGGTTTCCAATCTAGTCCCTGTAAGAAAGAAGAATGGAGAGATAAGACTCTGTGTAGACTTCAGGAAATTGAACCAAGCATCTCTAAAAGATAATTATCCTTTGCCGAAAATGGATTATGTCTTACAAAATGTGACATGAGCTCATAGGTTGTCTATGGTTGATGAATTTTCTGGGTATAATCAGGTAGCAGTGGAAAAAGAAGATCAGAAGAAAACTGATTTCACTACACCCTGGGGCACCTTCATGTACGCAAGGATGCCATTTGGACTTATGAACGCAGGTGCAACATTTCAAAGGGCCATGGACATAGCCTTCGTTGGTGACAAGTTTGTAGTTATATATCTGGATGATGTAACTATTTTCTCGGGGTCAAATGATGAACACTTGGAGCATTTGCAAAAATATTTTCAAAAGTGCAGAAAGTTTTGTCTGTCATTAAATCCCAAGAAATATTTATTTTCCTTAGAAGAAGGTATGTTATTAGGTCACATAGTTTCTAAACAAGAAGTAAATATTGACCCAACAAGGGTGGAAGCCATCCAGACTATTCCTTTACCCAGAAGCAAGAAGGATATCCAAATATTCCTGGGAAATAAACTTTCTGAGGAGGTTTGTGCCCAATTATGCTGAGATCGTGAGAAGTATAACATATATGTTGAAGACAAATGCAGAAGTGAAATGGGATAAGGAAGAAAGAGATGCATTTGTTAGAATAAAGGAAGCACTGCAAGAAGCTCTAGTTCTGATTAGTCCAGACTATCAAAAAGCATTTCAGGTATTCTAATTTGCATCCCCCACTACTATTACTGTTGTGTTGTTGCGGAAAAATGAAGACAATAAGGAGCAACCAGTTGCATTTTTTAGTAAAGTTCTCAGAGTTGTTGAGCTCAAATACAATATTTTGGAGAAACAAGTATATGCTTTGGTCAAAGCACTGAAAGCCTTTAGGACTTATGTGTTGTAATCCCAAATAACTGCTTATGTTCCTAATTCTGCTGTGAAAGACGTGCTGTTCCAAATTGATGTTGAAGGAAAAAGGGGGAAGTGGATAGCAAAAATCCAAGAGTATGATTTGGAAATCAAACCCACCAAGCTGGTCAAGGGACAAGGTTTAGCGAAGTTGTTAACAGAGACAAATTTTCAAGCCTTGGGAATTAATTTGTTGGCACCAGTGGATGGAGATGTTAATGAAGAAGGTCAAAGCAAGTCCAAAACAGGTATTCAATACAAATTTTTGTGCTCTGATTGGTATAAGGATATTATGTACTACTTGTGTTTCTTTTCCTGTCCACTTCACTAAATAGAACAAAATACAGAGCTCTCAAGCTCAATTCTCAACCATATTTTATCATAGAAGCAAAGCTATACTGGAAAGATCCTGCTGGTATTTTGTTGTTATTTTTGATCGAAGGAGAATCTATTGAAGTCACCAAACAATATCATGAAAGTCTGTGTGGAGGACATTATAGTTGGAAGGTCACTGCCCATAAGATTCTAAAGTTAGGCTTCTATTGGCCAACCTTGTTTGCAGATGTTTATAGACTAGTCAGAAGTTGTCAGAAGTGGTATTTGTTTGCTGAAAAGAAAAAACTAGCTCCATTACCTCTCATCCCATTATTTATTAAAGAACCTTTAAGGCAATGGGAATTGGATTTTATTGGAGAGATCAATCCACCATAAAGTGGATTCTGACTGCCACTAATTATTTTACAAAATGGGTTGAAGCAATACCCACGAAGAAGGAAAATGACCAAGTAGTGATGAAGTTTTTGGAGGAAAACATCTTCCGCAGATTCGGGTGTCTAGTCAAAATTGTGACTGATAATGCTTAGGTATTCAACTCTGCTAGTGTCATTAATTTCTGTCAAACATATAATGTAATATTATCACATTCCACAACATATCATCCTCAAGGGAACAGATTGGCAGAGTCCTCAAACAAGACATTGGTCAGGATCTTGAAGAAGACAATCGCTGAAAATCAGAAGGATTGGGACATGAAGTTGAAGTTTTCCCTCTGGGAAGTTCGAGTCACTACCAAGAGATCTACTAGAAAGTGCCCCTATGGACTAGTTTATGGAACTCAAGCATTGTTTCCTACTCAGCTGGCTAAACCAATGATTTATTTCCTTCAAGAAGCTCAGGAAGAACCTAATGCTCTGGTAAGGAGATTGAACAAAATAATTGAATCAAGTGAAAACATAAACAAAGTCAGGGATAACTTGATTACTTATTAGGAAAATATGAAGTCTATATTCAACAGGAAAGCAAAAGAGGTTCTCTTTCAAGCAGGAGATCTGGTACTGAGATGGGACACCAGATAAGAAGACAAGGGGAAGCATGGTAAATTTGATCCTCTCTGGTATGGTCCATACAAAATTTTTGAGAAAGGTCAAATAACACATTCATTTTGGAAGATCTAGATGGAGAGCCAATACAACTTCCTGTGAATGGGGCAGTATTTGAAGCATTATTTCTAGCATTAAAAGTAAACACTCCACCATTGTAAATACCTGATTGCTCATTGTTCATATGTCACCAAGCAATATTTGACGCCATGCCCAATGGATAAGGCACTAGTCTGCGGTTCTTGGTGCTTCCATGGAAGAAAGAAATATCCCCTGGTGGAGCCAGATGTTGTACCTCATTTGTATTTACCTTTGAAATATGTTTCAAAACACCAAAAAAAACATATATGTTAGAAAATGTAAAATTTTATGTGTCATAGAATAATTTTTATTTATATATTGGTACATTAACATTACATGATGAAATGTGAAGGTGGGTCGAGTCGGGCTCATTCACGTGCATAACAGTTCAAGAGCCAGACCGATGGGCGCTTTCAGAGCATTTCACAATGAACAAGGTCGAGTCGAGCTCATTTGTAAGCTCGGGAGGGTTACAACGTGGAGCAAACAAACTAATTTCCCAAAGGCGAAGAAAGGGCACATTTCCCTTGAACAATTAAGAGATTTGGAGGAGGCGCAAAGGGAAAAATGGACAGTTGAGATCAAAGCATAGAACTAGAGCGGAGAGATAGACAACGAAGATTAAATTGCAAACCACCAATCGCAAGTTTTAAAGAATAAGTGCGGAGGTAAATTTTAAAAGTGCCGAAGTGCGATATGTGATGCGATGGGGCCAAATCGCAAACAACCAATCACAGGTTTTCAAGAATAAGTGCAGAGGTAAATGTTAAAAGTGCCGAAGTGCAATATGCGATGTGGTGGGGCCCGATCACAAATCGAAAATCGCAAGTTTTAAAGAATAAGTGTGGAGGTAAATATTAAAAGCACTGAAGTGAAATATGCGATGCGGTGGGGCCAAATCGCAAACTGCCAATCACAAGTTTTAAAGAAAAAGTGCCGAGGTAAATGTTAAAAGCGCCAAAGTACAATATGCAATGCGGTGGGGCCCAATCGAAAATAAAAAATTGCAAGTTTTAAAGAATAAGTGCGAAGGTAAATGTTAAATTTGCCGAAGTGCGATATGCGATGTGGTGGGGCCTGATTGCAAGTCGCAAGTCACAAATTTTAAAGGATAACTGCGGGAGATAATTGCTAAAGTATCTGAAGTGCGATGTACGATGCCCGGTGGGACCCGACCACATAGCGCACATCACAAGACTTAGAAGATAAGTGTCAAAGACAAGCTAAAAGCAACAAAATGCGATGTGCGGGTGGATGCGATGCTGTTTCAAAGGTGAATTCCAAATATTTTCAGATCTGAAAGTAATTCATTTTTGTGCATTAAACCATGTTGGAGGAAGAAAAGAGCGTTATAATGTGAAATTGGTGAAACACCTTGGAAATGAAGAAATAGGCAGAGTCGGGTAGTAGGTGATACGAGTGATAGCGTTTGAAAACACATGGGCATATGCAGAGTCGGGAAGAAAAGCCTATAGCGGCCCTGTTAGGAGCACGACAACTGGATCAAGTCGGGCATGGAGGTGCCGTTACAGAGCTATGCAACCACTGCATCATGACCAAAAAGGCCACCTCTGAACTTAGGGAGGATGCATCAACAACATCAGATTAAAAAAATGAAGCATATTTCCAAGTTTCAATTTGTTTTCTTGTTATAATTGCACGAGTAATCTTAACAGTTTAGGTAGTCGAATAGTTTCAAGAAGTTCAGGAGTTACGAACCACTGTGATGTATTTAAGTAATGATTGAATTCTCTTAGAAATTAATGAAAGAATATCAATTTTCCTACACCTGTTGATGTTGATACATCTTTCCTATTTCGCTCTGTGGCTATTCATCTTTGAATGAAGTGAAGTAATATAGTAGCCCGTCTCTTAATTACATTTGTGAGTAAGAGTTAAATAACCTTAATTTGCGCTCCTTCACCTCATCTCTTTGTTGGGCCATAAAAAGGTATCTTTGAAACACCTAATTAGCCTACATTAATTATCAATCCAGGAGCGACTTTTTATTTTAAGAGTGTACTCTGTCTGAGGCTGCAATTAACTAAGAGTAATGCTATGAAGATGTAGTACAGAATATTAAATACAAGAGTAAATAGATGCTTGTAAAGAAATCTAATTACAGTAACAAAAATGAAAATTCTCTGAAATCTTAACTACATCAATCTGCAAACCATCGATCAGGGATACAGTAGCAGTAACTCTTTCCCTTAGAAATCGATGCAACTGAAATCACACTGAGGCAAGATAACCAATTTGGGAACTTGGAAGCAGTAACCAGTGTTCTCTACAGTTGGTGGTCTTGTTCTTAAAGCAATAGAAATGAACTCAAACTACTTGCTGATAAAAATAACTGAAAGGAACTTCAAAGGCTAGAAAGGAATAACAACTTGTAATTCCTATGCATTCACAGCAACTGTAACCAATCTATCTGCTAATATGAAGCTATGAATCAGAAATGAACAATAAATAGAAATGGAACAGCAACATGAATTGAACAACAATTATAAACTTAACTAATCTCAATACTTCAACCCTATCGACAACCAATACCATGAAACAATCAATCATAAAGAATCGTAAAATAATAGAACAACAACTGAGAATTGAATATAGAACAACAAAGCTTTATAACGATGGCAAGGTAAATGGAAAACGAATGCACTTCCTGCAGATGATAAAATAGCAATGCAATTCGTTAATGCTCACAACGAATCTGTATTCAATCCAGCAACAATCAATCAACTCTGCAATTGAAATAAACTTTAAACACAACTTCACACAACAGTAAGCAAAGATTAGAAATACAAACAACAAGGTAATTCCACCAGAGCCGGGCCCTTAGCGCCAGTGAAATACTGCTGGGCTACTTCAGAACTTAAGAGATGAAACGAAATGCGTCTTTGATATTAATCGAACATAAAGTATTACAGAGACTGCTCTCTCAAAGCTGAGAGTCAATAAACACAATATTACAGAGGAAATGTTTTAATAATGAGAACTTCTGACCTCCCTAATCACCAAAGGCGTTGCCTTATATAACAGACCCTGACGGACAAGACGACGAATAAGATGAGTTTGAACAACGATCCCTTAGGATCGAAGGATCCTGAGGGATTCACTTCTCTTCATTTGGTTATCATATGGTTTACTTTTACCGAAGCCGAGTTGTCCCTTGCCTTTTCTTGGCAATGCGTTCGGATTTCCTTATCTTTGGCTAGGTGTGGTTTAACACTGGTGGAGCAGCAGTTGCATTAATCTCAGCCTCACGTTTGGTACATCTGTTCACTTCATCTAATTCCCGTTTTATCAACAAAAAGCAATCTTTAGTCATCTTTTTAAAATAAACATAAACCTTTCCAATTCTACCATAATTCTTATAATAAATTACCTTCCTAAGGTAAAAAGGAGTATGTATATAGTAAAAGAATGAGAAAATACACAGTAATTTCATACCTTTTTCACTGCCCAACACTCTCCTCTCTCATAAACTCCTGATAGAACTTTAAAGTGATAGATTCTGTGTTTACATCATATTATTTTAAGTTCTCTCTTCCTTCACTAATTTCCTTAAAAGTGGTAGATTCTGTGTTTTCAGCATATCATTTTGAGTTTCTATTATAGTTCTTCTTTTCATTCCATTCAAATATCAATAGTTTATGGCATTGTGAAGGATTTCATTATATCAGAGTATTGAGGGTATTAAGTAACTGAATTCCAAGGGTGTTAAACAAAGGCCATTTGATATGGTAATTGTGACATACATTTATAAAATGTCTTAAGCACTGACTCCTTACCACAACCAAGGGATTTTTTCTTGAGATACAACACCCATAACCCAAAAGTTGAAGCCAAATCTAATAAAAAATCAACTAAAAACCAACATACAATGTGCAATGTGATGAATGATGGTATTATGAGGTTTGCACATATTTTTATCACTCTTTCGCAATCCCCTTATATTATTGTTCATCGGGTTACTATGTCGCCAAGTTTTTCGTATCAAACCCATCAGAAATTGTCATAAATCTTGATCTGCAACTTATAAAAGCATCAACCGTAGCTAGTCATGACCTACCCAGGATTAATGGATGTCCTACTAACCAATATTTAGGCTACAATACGATAAAATCAGCTGGATATGCACAATTAACCCTCTACCTTTTCTTCTATGTCACCTATTTCAATATCTAGGAAGCACCCTAATGTTGGTAATATAATCCAACCTACCCCATTAGGGAAATCCATTCATCCTGCCTTTCAACAACCTACCTCTCAAGGAGTTGTCTCCATGCAATAACTTGAGAAGTCTACTCCTTTTGGCGAGTCTAGTCAAAACCCTAGAAATTGACATCATCACTTTTATCAGTCAAACTTTCCTTCTTATAAATACCTTCCTAGCCATACCCTAGAGGAATGCTTCAATTACAAGAGGCTCATATAAGGGCGGTCAAGTGACACCCAAACTACAGAACCTTTGCAACCCCAAAATGCTCAATTAGCAATCTTCCAAAATATTTTTGTAGCATTCTACCCAAGATATGGGACTTATTTAGTTCCCAAAATCCCCTCTACTTCGATTCCATTCAGAGGTATTCATTATTGGTGTGTTAGAAGAGGTCTATCACCCTGATGTCAACATGGTAAAAAATACATATATGATTGTTAGTGCCTATTCTTCCTCCAACCCATAAGCATCCCATATCTCATCTAATATAGTCGTAACTTCGACCACTACCCCACTTGCTACTACAACAAACACATATACTAGTTCCATTATTCATACTACCTTTCTTCTTATGGTGCATGCGACTAATAATCTTGTTGCACACAACCAATTTGCTAAGCTTTCTTTCTTGGTAGATGATTTGACTAACACTTTAGTGCGCCTCATATTTTCCTCTCCCTTAGTGAAGGAGAATGAAGTGCCTTGTTTAGTGAAACCGCCACTGGGTGCGCGCCCAATAGAATATATAGGCGCGTAACTCGCTCATAAGGGAAGGAGTGTTTGGGGAGGTCATAATAACCTCGCATTAGGTAAGTGTGTTTATTCTGTTCTGTTCTTGGCCATAATCCCCTTGCTCATAAGGGAAGATGTGTTTGTGCTGGGTGCACGTGGGGCAATGCTCGCTCATTGGGGTAAGTATGTTTAGGAGGGGTTGTTATTGCCTATAATATAATAGGGGCTGCCCTATAGAAATAATAAGGGTAGGGAAGGAGTAGTGGGGAAGGTTCCCTTCGTATATCCTCCACCTACAAATCTTACTAGCCTGGTAGGTGGAGGTAGGAAGGGTGGTTTCTTTCTCCTGTTGTTTCTGCGCCTGTCTGGTGCACATGACGGTGAGAGATCCTTCTGGCTACATCCTTTAGTGGTGCATGTACTACAAGTTATAAGTGGCGTTAATGGCTAGTAAGGTCCTGATCTTATGCATAGCGAAGCTAACTCTAGATTTTAGGGGAATAAATATAAGCGTGAAGGTTCTCCCTTTCCGGTCTATAGTGACCCTTCCTCGTGACAGTTAAGCTGTGCTTAGTTCATAACCAACCTACAAACACATATTATGTCACTGCCGATCATAGTTTCCGTAACGGTTTCAATAAAAAATGGATTATTCGTCCTACCTGAGCTCTATGAAGCCTTTATCCCTTGAAGCAGATTCCAGACACCCTTCCCCCCACCCCTTTCCTTTGAAGGGGGGCCCGACCAACAGGGAGGCCAAAGCCCGAATTTTTTTACTCTCCATATTGGACGGATTGGAAGCGTGGGTGAGCTCCTCCCGTGTCCAATATCCTTACCCTCTCCTCGGATGTATCGAGAGATCCCACCCACCGCTCATAAGAAGATACCCCCCCCCCCTCCCCCCCACCTATTTATTTTAATCAGTAGTTCGGGCTGCTTCTGGTGTGCTGCCCACTCCTCTTTCCTTTCTTGCATGTGCATTGGTATGCCTCGATGGCACTGCCCTCGCACCAAAATAACGCCTGCATCTATTTATTTCTAATTCAGTTAGGCGTAACGTATTTGAAGAGAAAAAATTAATTCTTGGGTAAGAGAAGTAGGTGGGAGATCGCGTAAGGAGAGGTACATTAAGTGACTCGCCTCAAAAAGGGCTCGGAAAAAAGTTAAACAAAGTCGCTCGATAAGAAACAAAGGGATAGGAAATAAAATATCGAGTAAGTCGCTGTATCAAATAGCTACGCCTTACTAAGTAGGCTGTTATATGGTCATTCTTTATATGGAAGGAAGGATATCTTGCCAAATTACTATTTACCCACCCACCCCAATCCCCAAGGACAGAAGGGCTCGAGGGAGAGGAATAATGGTTCACCAAATTACTATTTACCTGCCAACCCCAATCCCCGGGGAAGGCACTAGTCTCGACCAACAAGAGAGGAATGATGGCATAGTGCAAGTGGATCTACTGGTACTTCTTCACCGACTTCTGGATCAACTGGATCATCGACTGCTATACGGACCACTTTCACTCCCAAAATGTAATATCTATTATCTTTATCCCCAAATTGGTGATACAATGCGTTTTTTATTAATCACTTTCTATTTGTCGAGGTCTAGAAATATCGATTTTGACAGATCTAGATGAATTTGGGTTTTCATCAACCTTTAAGTAAAGCCCCAACACCCATTCTTATGAAAAATACCATTAATATTTATTCCCCTCAAAGAGAATAACAGAGTGTAAGTTTCTATTTTTTCCCCTCAAAAGCTTTCAATATGCTACGACTTGAATAGGAAAAACTCGAGGGGAGCAAGGAGCGGAAGTCACATAAGTAGAGGTGGGTGCCCTAGTTTTCCATCCTGTTCAAAAAAGGGACAACTAGGGTAGTAATAAAAGCATAAGGGGAAATGATAGAATTAGAGCCACTAACAACAGATCGAGTTTCAGATTGATATCGAAATTCAAGGTCAGGACCAGAGCCCGTAGTCTATGAAGACACTTTGTCAATAACTTTAGCTAGTGGTAGTTCCAGATCAAAAATAGGTCCGAAAACCCTAGCTACATATAAAGAAGAAACACCTGCTGATGCATACTACTTGTTATAACATTGACTGGGTCTGCTGGGGCAGGAACTAGGCCTCAATATCGATTCACGCTTGGATTTGGAGCTGCTTCTTAGTCAACTGCCTCCATGATGGGTGATCTTTAATCTGTAACTAGGCCATCTCCATTTGAAAGCGGACAAAGGGAAGTTGGGGGCTATGGTTCTCAAATAGGAGGGTGCACTATTTCTTCTTGGTCAATCGAATCTGTAACCGAATCTACTCTATTTTCATTTGCATCTGTTGCTTAAACTACTACTTCTTCGACTGGTTCTGGGTCAACCGGTGAAAATCCAACTGGCTCGAGCGTTGACTTGGATGATGGTAGTGGATCTCAGTCTCGATTTGCTACTGGAGGATCTACAATTGGTGGTTTCAAGCCTAGATTTTCAATTGGATTATATTCATTTGGATATGCTTTTGATGGATCAATAGGCGATACAAAAACTAGCTTCAAAACTGGCAGGGAGAATTTTATGGGCCCTATACTCAGATATTCAATGAATGGAATAGGGAGGCACACTAGGCAAAGTGAGGGCTCTTAAACTAAATTATTTTATGTAACACGTGGCACTAATTCGCCCCCCCCACTACCACTTATTCTTTTATTTCCTTTCGCTTGCATGGGAAAGGCTTCTTTGTATCTGCATCTAGATATGCTCTATTTGTAGAACCTTACATGCAGATACAAAGTGGACAATGAGAACTTCTATTCAAGTAGGAGGCACTTTTTCCAACACCTGTTCAATGGTATCTACTGATTCAACATATACTTCTATCTATAATGACTATGCTCTAGCCAACTCTCATACCGTATATAAGAAAACAATAATACGATATATAATTATATCCAGATATTATAATTATTATATTTAATATTATAATAATTATTATAGGTTAATATAGCATATATAATTAACTTAGCTAGTATAGGGATATATACTCTAATAATATAAGGATTAAGTATAATACAAAAATACCGCGTAATATATATATAATTCTTAGTGATATAATTATAATAATATATATTAACCTCATATTATATTATAATTAATAGGGATAATAATGAAGGTCTTGCCTTGGTCCTGTATTATAGCTAGTCATAGTCCAAGCATTTCCAGTCTCATTGCCAAAGGGTCCATTTCTTATAGATTTCCCATAGCCCAGTAGTTGTAGCCAACCAGTCATAGCCAGAAGGGCATTGCCAAGAGAAGAAGACCCCCGACATACCCGAGTCACCTACAACACATACACGAAAGAGATATGTACCCCATGCCCCTGAAAAGGGACTAGGCATTGTGAACAATAGGTGAATGCAGTGAATAATGACAAGGTGATACCTTCAGACCAAGATAGAGAGTTACTAATGCACTTATATATGATTCACCCATTGAGGATCATACGCGCAAAGGAAAGGTACAAGTGCTTTATACCTCTGAGCTCTTCACTGGGAGGGTAAGAGAGCTTAGAGGGAAGGGCCTTTAAGTTGCTATTGCCTTGGAACTTGGAATTTTCACTACTGAAAGGGTGGAATTGAGGATAAGAACTTGCTCTATTTTACCACTTATCTATACCCACCCAACCGGGCCCCTCTCCCCATGGTGGTTCTTCGCGATAAATCAATGGTGACCCATTGGTCGAGTGACTCTGTCCCTTTCCTTTTTAGTAGTATCCATACACAGTTCTAAATCCAACAACATGGGCAGGAAATTGACCTAATTTACTTAGTAAGAGCAACACCCACAATTTCACCAATTCACCTTTTTACGCCACCTGAAAGAAATTCATAATCATGAAAGAATGCGCTTAGGTGAATCCTTTCTTTCAGCCGGGTGAGAGCATCAAACAGAGAAGACTTCTTGGGCAAAGTAGTTACTTTAAATATTATGGAAAGTGATATATAGAAGATAGAAAATAATATGGGTGGATCTACTACTATATTTACGAATATTGTTTAATAATTAGGGTAACAATATCCATAATATCCATACTAAGTTTCTTTATATGGACCCTAAATTCGTAAGGACTTACCATATCAAATAGGTCGGCCTATAACGTGTGTAAGGGCTTTGCTATGACTTATGTAACGAAATATACACTGAACAAATTTTCTTTATGGGCTAAAGTAGTGGTGGAATAGAAAGAGATATTTGCCTTAGGGGTAACCTCGCTAACTCATCTAACGATTGCCTTAGTTCACGCGATAAGGATAATAATATGAAAGGAGAGGACACAATAAGAGAAATATTTCAATAGTCTCTATTTTGTAAGTATTGAAATAGAATCTGAATTGACAGAGGATTTGTAAGGAAGGCCACCCCAGAAGCTCGTATTCGGTAGCTAGAGATAGAATAAAGAATATAGAGCATGCTCAGGTAAAGGTAAGACCTTTAAGGACCTTTCATTGGTCAAGCATAGATTCTTCGTTGGTTTCATCTAGTGTGATCGATGTTGGTGGGCTAGTAAATATTGAAGCAATCGAGCAATTTTAAATCGAGAAGATCCATTCGGCTGGTATAAATCAATATACAGGTAATAGAGATACGAGTAGTAGAAATAGATCAATGGGTATCAATCGATATATGGGTGGCAAGAAAGAAATAGGGTATCAATCGATAAATTAGGAAGAAAGGTAGCAAGATAGATAAATCAGGTCGAAGGCAGTCAACATTCAGTTTCGTAGGTCGGTTTATTCAAGCAAAGCATAATCGTCGAGTTGTTCTTGTCACATGTTCTCACCACATGGGTGGGTTTCTCCTGAATGGGAAAATGAGAGATTTAGTAGCAATGAATTTATTTTTATGATATCGATGACCCATGTCTCATTCAGTTGGATTAACCCACAATACAACGAAGTTTTATCTTCTTATTTTTTCATCTTCATATTACGGAGGTATGAGCTAACAAACTTTAGTAGCCATTCATTTATTTAGACATAATGGTAGGCATTCTACCATTAATGTCTAAGAATTTATTCCTTCTCGGCTCAGTAGAGAAGTGGATTGATCCCAGTCTTGAATGAAGGAAGTATACCCAACTCAATAGGTTGCCTGGATGGATCACGGATAGGATTATGTGGGTGGCCTCTATCGAATGCAATAATGGGTGGTAATTCAGATCATTCTGGTAAGGACTGCACAATAAGGTGGAACAACAAGGAAGTAAGGAAAGAGAATCAACATAGGTATTATAGATAATATAAGTTGGTTCCGCTCGCCATTGTTCTACCCACCATAAGACAACCATGAATAAGCCTACACACCATAATAAAGCTAGAATGGTGCGCCTTCTTATTGGATTGCACGACTGACCCGTGGTAGGAGAAATAAGTATATGAGCTCTATCCATTGGCTGGGTAGTTGGACACGAGTTCAAACAAGCAAGAGGGAGGGCAAGGATTTGAGGAGTGGGAGGTCGGTGCATATATAGTAGTAGGAGGTCAGAGTCTAATGTAGTGGGAGGAAGGCCAGGGCTGGTGCTTCTTATTTTAGTCAGACTGAAAGGAAGGAAAGGGAAAACTTTGAAAGTAACATGAGAGCCTTGGGAATATCATGGAAGACTAGAAAAGAACCCCCTTATAAGAGGGAATATGCTTACAGAAGGAGGGAAAAGGAGCCCGAGGTGTCAACATCTAGGCAAGATCCTATGACACTAGAAGAAGTGAAAAAGCTCCTTAAGAACATGGCTAATGACCTCACTAAAGTGAAACAAGGTAAGGCTGCTCATTCCTTTGTAGGACCCACCCCTAGGGTTAGAAATAAGCCCCTCATAGGTCAGCCTCAGAGAAGGCCCCCTAATGTGCTACAAAAATTAAAAAAGGCAAGAGGAGCCAGAGTTCTCCCAAACCCCTAGAGTCCAAGCCAATATTATTGTTCCTTCTCCTCCCTACTATGAAGAATACTATGAGAAAATGGGGGAAGAGCCAGTTGATAAGCCCATGGAACTTAATATGATTTTTCATCCTGGTGATAGTGAAATAGGAGAAAACAACTCTTTTTGCATGGAATTTGAAAGTCTCCTCATGATGGGGGAAGAAGAGGGATTGAAAGAATAGGAATTTTTTCGACAAGGGGAGGAATTCTTCAATATTTCCCCTACCCAGCTACAAATGGTATCAGATAATACTATGGCAGAGGTAAGAAATAAGTATGAGCTGAGGCCTAGACTCAATTCCTCCAGCTTCAGAAGGGAAGAAGCATCAAGACATCCCAAGAATGCAAGAAAGGAGGTACCTAAGGCTACACAAATTCCCAGAAGAGAAGTTGTGTCCAAAGCTACTGATTTCAAGCAGCCAACAATCCCTATAAGAGGAGAGCCTAAATCAACTGAGCAACCTAAAGCATCACAACAGTCGAGTGCCATTCTGACCAAGCCTCCCTATGTTTCCAAAGTTGCTAATGTGGGTCCACAAGTGCCTCCACCATTTGATAACATGTATGAACTTAGAAAGTTGAAAATTTCCATGCCTCTTTCTGAATTTTGAAAGCATCCTACTCATAGAAAATAGGTCTCAAATTTTTTGGGAATTAAAGAAAAACCTCAGATACAAGCTCCTAGACCCCAGCCAACCCAAGATAAGAATGCCTATCAAGTTTCCAATATGATGATATAAAGTGATGAAGCCCCGTTGCAATTTCACCTCATAAACCTTCAGGATGATGCCCCGAAGAGAGTGTTAGGAAACCTACCAGATGGAATTGACCAACTCTTAGGGAGAGAAGAACATGCTCTTAGGAAAATAAGGCTTTCTTCTATGGGATAATAATACATATACCCTTGGTTGAACCACTCAATCTCTCTCTTGAATAACTGCCTCCTGACTGACTGCCTATACATTTTCTTACCCGCGTTGAGGTCTAAGCCATGTTGTTGTGTACTGAGCCTTCCCGGACACCCACTTATTCCACTTCTGCCTACTGTTTGCTGACTACACTGCTACTGTTTTTTATCTGATTATCTTTATTACCACCTACCTCTGATTATCCTCTGCCTGCCTCTCGCGACACAACAATAGTACACTGTCAAAATTGTGGTAACGTAAACCTAGGTGGGAATATTCGATCCTACGGAACCATCACAAGGATGGTTAGACGATGGGAGGAACGTTGATGACTGTCGTCTAGCAGAGCCTAGAGGCCTACCTAGGTGTTTGAAGGTTACTCGTGCAGAGAATTATAAGGTATGCTTCCTTGCTATGCATCTGGAGGTATGTTCACTAGCAGGGTAGGTAGAGGTATGTTCCCTAACAAGGTAGCAAGGTAGGCTAGGTATGTTCCCTAGCAAGGTAGGAAGGTAGGCAAGTGAAAAGAGCTCGACCATCCTTTCACCACATGTATTAGTGTTGAAGTAGTGTCTCACTAGCATACTGCAACCACTCTCCTTAGGTGAGGTCCTAGTATTATATGCTATCCCCCTCCCCCCTCCCCCCTCTTCCCTCTTCTCACTAAAGGTTAGTAAGGTTGCTCGACTAACATGAGAGGATGTGTAAGCATGGCTCGACTGTAATGGAGAGGAATTGACTCATATCATTTCATCTCTCGATGATGGCATCACTCTATCCCCCATACATGGATACAGATGAATCATAAAGGATGTCACCAACTCAGATACTCATCTATTGCACATTTTTTCTCATTTCCAACATCATAGCTACCCTGCCTTCCCTTCACTTAGGTATCCCTCCACTATCTTCATATATCACTCCCATCTCCTCTATCTAAGAAGGCCCCTATCTCTCTATCTTGCTCCCATATGGCACGAGTAACTCCTATATATTAATATATTCATTTAAATAAGCTATGTGTAAAAAATGCTTCTTCGAGATCATCTCTGAGACCACCGATATGATACCGACGATGCAGAGAAGTGGAGACTGGTTAATGGAGAGATGGAAGGTATTTAATAGGGTAAGTTCTGGCAGCAGTGAATTCGTAAGGAAGTTCTGAACCGACGATCCTTCCCACACCAAACCTGAACTGTCCGACTGTTCCAGGGGAATGAGAATATGTGCCATTGAATCAATGGCCAATGCTGTAAGTAAATAACTTTCTTAAATAAAAGAAACTAAGAACTACGCATATAAGATCAATTAAAAAAACAAATTCATATAATCAAGGGATAATAAGGTGAGGTTCGATGTGCTATGTGGATATGTGTGGGGTAGTAAGAGAAGGTGCAAGTATGAGCATGAATGAGGCGCTTCAGAAGGAGAGATATTCACAATCCTTCTCTTAGAATCTGCTGGTATCAGGACCGAATCAATCAATCTTACCCTGACTTTACTTACTATTTTCATCTTAGGAGACATAGGATAGGCCCAATTAGTAGCCAAATTATAGACAATATCACATACAACAAGCGCACCAGAACTACGATGTATCCATCGAAATACCTAGACCTTTTAGCCCTAGAGAATTTGGATTAATGAGGTGCTTAGGAAGAAGTATCACTTAACCCTTCTAGTCTCTGGGCAGAATGGCATGGCATTGAGATGACTGGCATGAAACAACAACTTCTTAACCTTACCTCTTCTTAACTTCTTTGTTTCCTAACCCGATATCAGATGAAGCACTTAAGCTAGTTACACTATCGCTATCAACCCAAACAGAGCTCATAGAAGGGCATAGCAGGGCATGATACCACCTACCCTCCCCTTACTTATGGATGTTTCCTTGTCCACGAAACTGGATGCCCCAGAACACTTATTGAATGAAGCGTAGAAGAAAGCATTCATTAGGCCTAAATCTGTGCTAGAAATTTGCACATATGAGGTTATATCAATAGAGCGCATAGAAGAGGATGAAGAGCCGCCAAAGAGGTGCGACATAAAATAAGATGTGTTAGAGGATGATACAAACACCATAGTTAGAAGAATAGTAAGAATCAGTACGAATACCCCCTGGTATACTCAAGTGGTGTCCCGTTTATGAGGCGCTTAGAGTGAGGCTTGTATAGATGAAGCTGAGAGGGCAAGTCAGGTGGGGAAAGGCATGCACGCAACGGTCATTGTTATCAGGGAAGCGGTAAGTAAGGTTAGGATAAAGTAAAGTAAGCACCAGTCGCTGTTTTATAAGGATGGAATTCTCTTTGGACGTGTAAATCAAGTTTATTCTATCTGAGCTCAGGCTCCCTCTCGTTGAAGAGCACAAAGTCTAAGTTGAAAGTGTTTTTAGTCCTCACTCGAAAAAGTAGAAGAGTGTCTTAGGGATGGCTCGCGTACATGGAAAAAAGCGTTTCTAAGGCTCACTCGATACACGTCAAATATTTTCTAGGGTTGGATACGTATTGATGTCAATATCCTCTAAGACGGGCTCGGGCTCCGTAGGAAACAACAAATTCCAATGAAATCAAGTTTGCTCTATTAAAAGGTAGGGCATTCGAATGCTGGTATCAGTTTCTATTGCATCAAGCGATCCTCCGATTCCACTCTAACATAAAGTCAAGTAGGCAGAGTAATAAAAAAGGTCTAAGTCACTCCCATGTGTTGACCCAAGCCCTTCCTTCAAATATCACGGTAAATTGTGAGCAAGTAATTGAAAGGGTGGTCTAAAGGTTTTTGGTAGCAATAGGTCGTTGCACTAACCAATCATTGATCCTTTCGGCTTCAAAAATAGCAATGTTATGCTCATCCAAGCAAGCCAAGTGTGTTAACAAAGTGAGGTGAGGGATTTGAAAGTAAATAGAATAGGCAGATACAAGCAAGATAGTTAGGTATAAAAGTGAAATGTTGTGCCCACCCATGCCACGTACCCAAGCCAAGAAAGTTCTTGAATGCTAAAAGTTAAGGTCATGGAGCCAACCGGTATATAAAAGGGGTTGTTCAGATGCAAAAAGGGTTGATAACATGCACATGAAGTACAAGTAGGCTTAAAAAGGGGATACAAATATTCAAAGTGCCTGCCGACCCAAGACAAGCTCTCCATATCTCAAAGGCAATAGCTAATAAAGATTTTATTTCCATGCAGGATCAACTGGTTAGTTTTTCCTTTCCTGTGAAACCCAATTCCTATGTAACTTCAGGCAAAAGGTAAATATAAAGCCCATATGAAATGGTATATATAAAGCCCTGGCTGCCTAATCTAAACTGGCTTCATGATAAGATTAAAAGAAAAGATCTAAAAGCCATGCCGTGGAGTTGGTCCGTGCCATGTATTTCAGTTTATTCCTTCCTCCCATCCATCCATACGGTCTTTATAAGAGAAGTTATAGTCCCTCCTAAGCGATTAATGAAGCAAGTGTCTAAGGCAAGTAGGTCTAGGCCTTCCGATGGGTAAACAGGTAGAGTGTAACCAAGGTAGGGGGTTGTTTTAATAGTGGCTCTCATACAAAGGTATTCTATTTTGGGCTGAATAGGTTATAAGTAAGTGGGGTAAGGTCGTAAATAAGTGGTTGGGTACACGACAAGGAGAATATCCTCTAGCAGAGGTTATAAAGGAGGTTTTTAGTGTTATAAAGTTGGCCAAAATTGTCAAAACAACATTTTCTACAACATCTGTTTTTGGTAACGGAGGTTTTGGCGGAGCTTCTAACAGAATTTCAACACAAGTAAAAAAACTGGGCGGCCGAAGATTATTAGAGATGTTTTTTTCATCGGTGCGCTATTCAGGTGTCAACGCACCGGTGCGTGTAATCTAGAAAGTCAGCCCGGGGCAGTCGAAGGTGCATGCACCAGGACGTAAAGGTCTAAAACTGCATCGGGCGCACTGTAGGTGATACAACACACTAGGCCTTTCTAATTGGTATTGGGATTTGTGCGGTGCCCAAAGGTCATATCAACGCACCAGTTCGTAGTATTATAGAAATGCACCGGTGCACAGTATCACACAAACACACCAATTTTTCTAATTCGTATTGGTATTTTTGCGGTGCCCATAGGTCGTACAAATGCACCACTGAGTAGTCTCACATAAACGCACCGGTGCATAGTTTCTCACAAACGCACCGAGAGTTATAATTGGTATTGGTATTTGTGTGGTGCCCATAGGTCGTAGAAACACACCGGTGCGCTTTATCATACAAACACACTGGTGGACAGTAACTGACACGCACTAGTGTTCATTTTATATTTTTTAGAAACATGGACTTGTGACAGTGCAATTATTGCGATTTTTTAAAATTCATTATTAATCAAATGTCAACACATATCTTATAACAATATTCATATCAAGTAATTTTTTATTAGTGCATTTTAATGTGATGTTTGGATTAATTTGTTATATCATATCATGATTATTGTGATTTTTTAAATTCATTATTCATCAAAAGACGACACATATCCTATAACAATATTCATATCAATTAATTTTTTATTAGTGCATTTGAATGTGATGTTTGGATTAATTTGTTATATCATATCATCAGATTTCACATCTCTTCATTATAATATTTAATCATCCATAAATTTAATCAGTGGTGTTACATTTCACAATGACAATGGAGAACACAATAGAATAATTCAAACATATTTTTATTATATATATATGAATAAGATAGTCTTTGTCATACAAAACGGGACAATTATTGATATCCCTTTTACTTTCAATTGGGACACTATATCCATTACATTAAACAAAATGTCTGATTTCACAGACAAATATTTCAAAAAATACAACGCCTTGCTTTGATATCCAAACATAATGATCATCATTCTTCGCTTGAACTGCTGTCACTGCTCGAGCTACTTCCATGTCTTGGGTTATTTTGAGGAATGTTGTGTTCACGGTGTTGATTGTTTTCTTTTTCTTCACCTTCCATTTACAAACATAAAAATAAACTGTAATGAGTGTATACACATTGGTGAGAATAATGAAAATTGCAATATTAAATAATATACATCAATGTAAATCGAAAAGAAATGGTGCAACATAGCAAAACTTGACTCATGAACTATACACATTCTTTCAAAACCAAATTTCATGCCATTTTTTAATATTTTCATATGTTGGCGCAGTTCCATACTTTGTTTCCTGCAAGTTTTATACCCCATAACAAATCATATATTTAATATAAAATATATATATTTTTTCTATTAATTATAGATGGAGCTAAGTAAAACAAGATCGATAGATGCTTACAAATTCCAAAATTAATTTGTGATATGCCAACATATACTCACAACCCATATTTAACCCAATGTCAATCAATTCGTTTGATGGTTATTCTTTGTTTGTTAGCACCTGTTTGAAGACATTCAATGATGATTGTTGTAAAACAACTTAAAATATACAAAAATGAAATCTAGTTAAGTTTTTATAAGGAAGTAACAATTACTCCCAAACTTAGATATCAACCCTTTTATTCCTTGTTGTCTTGTATTATGTGCTAAATAGGTTCCATTTTCTTTTCTTTTCTGTAATAAAATACTTGAAAATTAATATTTAATGCTAAATTGTTTATTTATTGTTCCTAATGATCAAAAAATTCAATGATTACATATTACATTTGAAGCACGTGTTGTTGAGATGGCTCCTCCTGCGATGCAATTTTATCCATTTATTTGACCATCTCCTTGTACACCTTTTTAAACATTCCTATTGGCAAATTTCTAATATAAGCTCGTTCATCTTTTGAGATTTTCATAATCTTCCTGAAAATGTAACATGACAATAAACTATTTAATTTTTATATTGATATATGAAAAATAAATATAACAAAAGTGATATTTATAAATAATTATGGAAAAACATTTAAACGAATATTACTTTTTCATTCCTTCTTTTTTGTTGTTGTACGTTTTTGCTATTAAAAGTCTGACATGTCTCATTGACCAATTCTCTGAAAACTCTTCCTGTAGTTTAGATAAAAATTTGGTTCTTGGAATCATTGGATTGTTTTTTGTATTGTAAGTGGAAAGAACGTCTATACATTCGTTCCACTAGATCCCTCAAACTTTTGTAAAAGTTTTCCCTCCTTTCGTTAACCTCCAGCACCACTCCAGATTAGCTAAGGAGAAATTCATTTTCATTTGCATGTTCTATTATTTTTCTTTTCTTAGAACAACATTCCTTTTTTGAGTTGTTGGTCCCTGTATAAAATTAAACATATGTGAATTAATATATTGTTTGAAACATGTTATTTAATAATTTTAAGTATATTATTATGAAAATTTAAAAAAAGAAACTCATATTGGATAAATAATATTTTTTCATTCACCTGATTCATACTTTTGCAATTTTTCCATCAAGCTTTTATGCTCTTCTGGTCCTATATCAGAAATAATCTTATCAAGCTTCATCATTTTGTGGCTCTGCATGATACACATTAAACAATACATATTAGTTAAATTTACATATAGTTCAAAAATAATATTTTTTGTAAAGAATTTACAAAGAACTTGCCTTTTTTTTTCTTGATGTGCTATCAGTATTTTTGTTACTTGATCTCTTGTCAACCATTTCTTTATCAATATGAAACCTGTACCATATCATTCATTAATATATTTTATAAATAAATCATCAACTTTTCAGGAAAAAAAATATATATCAAGAAATTGGTGCACTTTTAAATGATGTGCGCACTGACGTTAGTGCGTCTGTAATATTCCCAATTAATCATGAGCTATTACTTTGTTTAAAGAATAAAAGAGAAAAGGAGGTCCATAATACTCCTTAATAATGAATAAATCAATTCCAAATGTGAAAAGGCTAAATCCTGACTATTAAATCAAGCACCCTTAGGTGTGAAAGGGGCTGGAAATTTTGACTGGGTCAACCTTGACCAAATATACAATGTTGTCATGGAGAAGTGGCCATCAATGAGGCACAACGCAGTTTTAGATGGAGATGCCTTATGTGAAAGAAGTGATCTCATTGGAAGTGGTTTAGGGTTTGCAAGCTCTTAACTTATAAAAGGAAGAGGATGGAAACATTAAATGATTATCATATTTATGAATATATTGTTTGTTTAGACATATATCTTTCTCTTGCTGTTTAGCTGTAATATTCCCAAATGGGACTGCTTAGCAAGGCATGCCTGAAAAACACATTTTTCAGGAATGTATGCTACAGGATTGGAAACTAACCCTTGGATCCCTTAGATATGACAATCTAAGACCTAAATCCAAGAGGGAATAAGAAACAAATCCTTCTAGGTGGGTTAAACAGGTCTCCCACACCTAGTACAACTTAGAAAATGCCCCAGAATGGGACTGCACCAAGATTAAACAACATTGCTTCAGAAATAATGCAGTTAAGCAAGGTAGCAAAAATAGGCCAATATGGAGGCTCAATAATGTCATATATATCAGCAAATTAGAATTATATTAGAGCCCATGAGTCTTAGAACAAAAACTAGAAGACTTATACAGAAAGAAACCCTAAAAAAGAGGTGTTGCAACACATATAATTGACTGCAAGGGCTTGAAAACGTTATTTTATTGAGTGTACTACAACAATAGATTACAACTTAGATATAGAGAAAAATAATGCATGAAAAATCAGATCTATGACAGATCCATACTCTATAATGTCTCTACTTTACATTCCCCTTGGGGATTTTAGCAAATCATGTAGCACATGGAGTAGATCTGAGATTCTAGGCAGCAGATTTGTAGATATATTCATAATTTCTGAAGCATTTAAAGGAGTATTCAGATCAGATCTGAATATTACATGGAATAGAACAAAAATCCATGGATCACCACAGTGAAGGGTAGATCGCCAACACCAGAGATCACTCCTCAAACTTTGCCAAAACACCCTGCAACTTTCCTCTTTGCAGATAACGCAGTACTGGAAGAGAGACTGCGCTGTAGGCTTGAAGGATATTTTGGCCTGATGCCAAGATGTAGATCTGAAGCTCCAATGATCCAAAACACTCTTGCCAATGGGATAGAATCCTTTCCCACTGAAAAGGGGCACTAGATTGGCATAGATATGAGTAGATATAGCCTCCACTTATTGCAGCTTACAAAGAAAACCAAACCCTCAACAGGATCTAAGTTGTAGTTGGAAGTAGAAGCTTGGCCTTAAGCCTGATAGTGGTCAAGAAATACCATACTCTTCCAAGAGCTACTCAAGGAAAGAGAAGGATTCCTAAACATGAGATCCTTGTGCTAAACAACACTATTCTCTGCTAAAAAGCCAAGAGAATGAGAAATGTCTAAACAGACAAATCTTCAGAAATAATATGGTCATCAACGACCCGTCTCTTGTTTTCCTCCTCTTCCTTTTATAAGATTGAGATCTTGCAAAACCCTAAACCATCTCAATGATTTAGCTCCTTTCACATGTGTGGCCTCCATCTAAAACTGTGTTGTGCATCTAGGAGGGTTATTGCATCTGGAAAACGCTGTTGATTTGGTCCTGTTGACCCAGTCAAAAGTCTCAACCCCTTTCACACATAAGGGTGTTTTATTAAAGTAGCCCAGATTTAGCCTTGTTTACATGGGGCATTGATTTATTCACTGATTTTAGGAGTTTTTATGTTTCTCACTTTTACACTTATTCATGAACAGAATAGTAAAGAAAAATTTAATATTCCAATTAGCTTGAGGCCAATTGGGAATATTACAGTCCTCCCCTCCAAAATGTTGCTTGTCCTCAAGAAACTCACAAGGACTTTGCAAAATCTCCAATGGATTTGTCTCCTCCCAAGAATACAAGTTTGCCTTTGGTGAATAACCCAAATAGGTGTCATCATGAAGAAGTGGGAGATACGTAGAAAGAAACATATGATGTCCATTAGTATTCTCAAGGCATGAGAGATGATAAATGATGGGTGATTCAATCCCCATGAGACGCTCCAATCTCCATGCTATCATCCAAACAAAGTGAGCCATCCTTGGTAGCTCATAGAAATAATCACCAATCCCCTCCTTATGCAATGTATAGGGGCTGCATGGCTGGAAATGAGAGGTAAGAATGTTCAACATACGCTGGCTCTCCCTCCATTTATGATAAATGTGGCGCTATTGATCCTGGGCTGCAATAATATGGTCCTCATGAAGCCAAAGGATACTTGGAACCTCATGATTCCCTTCATTGATTCTAGGGACCCTTCTTGCCCAATCTTCCATGCATATAGTGAATAAAGTGTCATCACCATATGTGCTCCAAAAGAAACATGGACTAAGTTTCATATGATGTATTGGATGGTGAAAATAGTCCCTCCATTGAGACCAGCGATGTTCTTCTTCTTGCTGCCTCAAAACATAGTACAATAAGTGGCCACCCAACCACCTTCTTGCTGCCATAAGCTTCTCTAAAGCTTGAAAATAGTAGAGGATAAGAGGTGTTAGTTGAATGTGATTCAAACAACACATGTCTTGCCACAAATTCTCCCATATGAGAGGTTTCTCCCAAAGACTTAAGTCACACATATGGCCTTTTGCATAGAGAAACAAAAGATAAAGTGTAGCTGCCATACAATGTATCTTCCTCCTCTTAAGTAAGAATAAATATGGGAAGTTTCATTTCCCATGGACACACCCAACCCATGTGTCATCCCTCCTATCATGTGAGAGTTACAATTTTCTCCCAAACCCAAGTACATACATGATCATGAGATATATTCCAAACAGAAATACACGTAAATACATGAGATACATCCCAACCAAAAGTAAATACATGGACATGAGATTTAACATTTGATGTCAAAACTCTCTTCTTGTCAACCAAAGAAACCATGCCTTCTTCTTATGCATCCTCCCATTGAAACACAAGGCGGGAGACAAGAAAATATGAATCTTTGGGTAGTACCCACACTCACCCAAGAGCAACCAGCACAATGCATCTCCTTCCTGCCTCAGATCTAGATGTGGTAAGTGGTTTTCCCACCACTTACTTGCTACCCATAACATATCTCCATGGCTGAAAGTGGGAGATATATTTGGTGCCTTAGGAAAGCACCCATCATGCTGCAAAATCTCCCTTTGTTCACCAGGGGAGTGGCCATATTCAGAAATAAATTTGGCCCAAAGTTGGCCATGAAGTTTATAAGGTATAACACTCCTCTTAGGAGTCATGGCCTGCATATACATAGTAATAGAATGCATGCAATCAGAAAATAAAACATGCTTTACATGTGTATGTTCTTCACCAAAAGTTCTCCTTATACAAGTGGAGTGGTGTATGGATCTTTCTCCTCCTCCCAAGGTAGGAAGAGTTGGATGAAAGAACTCTATCTTAGAGTCTTGTTGCTGCTCCAACTCCAAAATGTTCATACATCTTTGACAATGCTGATATAGTTCTTTTTCAAAGCCCTCCCAATAATAGCTCCTCAAGATGATGTTGTTGAGCTTCATAGAATATGTGTGGCTGAAATAGAATTCTTCATAAGCCCTTTGTAGTAACTTTTCCTTGAGCTTGGAAGCTCTAGACAAGAAGATCCTACCATGATTATAGATGACTCCATCAAGGATTGAATAGCTCTCATCATGTAGCAAGTCATCAAGAATCATGCAAGTATGAAGATCCTTGGAATATTCCACCAAGAGTTGGGACTCCCAATATGGATCTAGGCTTCCCAACAATGACAACGATGTAGAGTTATGAAATGAAGTAGCTGTCATATCATCATTCTCTTATTTGACATGCTCAATGCCAAAGTCACATGTTGGAGTATTGTAGCTCCATCTTTGTTGCCTCTCTTGCAACTGATCTTGTGCAAAACAAGTCTAAAGAATAGGAAGATCAACCTTCTTTTGAAAGGTTTCTCTCTTCCAAAACTTCCATAGTTTGGCCCACGCATAAAAGAGTGTTGGTCCCCTCTTGTATTCTTCAAAAATATTCTTTGTATGTAGAGATATCATTTGCTACCCCAAATCTATGGAGTGGCCATTTGGCATCTGCTAATGTCATCATAGATATCTGAGTTCTTCTTTTCCAGCACAAACCGATGAGTGAGAAATAGCAAAATCAATTTTAGAAAATTGTTCAGCCCTCCTTGGAATCCATCAGTAGATCTCAGTGCTGTGGTAGCCAAATATGTCACTGTTGCACAAGGTTGAGAGAACACTTTATTCTTCTTCCCATCAGGGGGTCTCCCTGGTGGAATGCCTCCATGTAAAGCAACATCAAGATCTGAAGTAGACTGTATGAATGTGTTATCACCATAAAATTTTGTTTTTAAACTCTGAAAGTTTACCTTGTTTCTATTTATGGTGTTAAATGGGTCTTGAGTCATTTCATTCTTAAAGAGGTAAGTGATAGGGTTTGAAGTCTTCAAAGTGTCATTTTCATTTCCAAATAAAGTTTAAAAGTCTCATTTCATGGTTTAAAGGTCCCATCATCCATTTAGAAGTCATGTTTTAACCTTTGAATTTTTTTTTTGCAATAAGCCATGAAACCACACTTTCGTAGCGCAACCAGTTGAAAAAAACAGTTTTGCGCTACGAAAGCGCTACTACTTTCATAGCGCATATCCCCGAAAATTCACTAAGCGCGCTACAAAAGTGCGGATTCGTAGGGAAGTCATACCAAATCATAAAATCAGTCAGAATCCGTTAAGTTTTCATCATTAGGAATCAGTTAGGGGTTATTTCCAAAACGTGTAGTCATTCAAACTCATCATTGAAATCGTAGAGGTCTCATTTATGAAAGGAAAGTTCAAATTTGAAAAGGCTGGTTACTTATTCCAGTTTTCATGCAAAACACTTCAACATATCTTTTTCAAGTGTTAAGCTTATGGTCACCTTACACCAAAGATTTCCTCATCCATTATCAAGTGAGGTTAACTGTTCTATTAAGTGAGGCAGACTGTTTTGAATTCAAGCAAGGTCGATAATCAGATTCTACAGGAAGCAGACAAAAATTTCTGAATGAAAGAATGACAGAAGAAAAGAAAACTCACATGTCAGGGCATTGATTAAGGTCAGAACTTGAAAGAGCAGGAGCCCTAGCTAAAGACAAAACAGTGTTAGAGGCTTTCAGGAAGGCATGGTGTTTGAATTTTTGTGAAAAGTTGCAGGGAGGACACTGTCAGGTAACAAATAAATTTGCCTTGCATTTCAGTGGTTCAAACACAAATATTGGAATATTAAATTTGTCAGTTACTCCTGAGACCATAGCCTTGGTAACTGAGATTCCTAGAGGGCAAGAAACATGGTTTAAGGGTTTCAGATTTGACATGGAGGCATGCAAGGTGTTTCTAAAGCCAAAATTCACAAAGATGGATTTAAACAATGCAATTCCCAGGAGCTGCATCAAAGATAGCTATTGAAAATATACTCTTCTATATCCAAAGGTATTTTACATGCGAGGGCAGGTATCATAAAGGTTATTCATACCATTTTAAACTTCTGTTACACTTTACAGGCATGATATCTTTAGACTTGCCATTTTTCCTGTATAGAAGCATAGCGAAGATGGCAGACAAAGTTCAAATGAAATCTGAAGGGTGTGAAACTTCTCTATTTTACCATGGTCTAATCAAACTGACGGTCTTAAATGAACTCCAAAATATTAACATAGAATGGTTATCATTTTTATTTTTATGTAGATTTGGAGTAGAAGCTCAAACTACAAGCAGTAAGCCTAAGGCAAAAGAAACTCCACCAGCAGAATCCAACAAGCCTGTAGTGACAAGGACAAAAAGGTTTGTGAAGTTAAAACCTAGGAAATAGGTGAAAGAATAGGTAGGAAAGACATCAGTTGTCATTAAAGAAACTCCTCAACCTGCAAAAAAAAGGTTAGATGAAATTGAAGAAATTTCACAGAAACATTTAGCTAATAAAAAAGTTCAACAAAGACTGACTAGGAGTCAAGTTGCAAAAGCAAAGGGGAAAGCAGTGTTTTCAGGAACAAGTGAAAGTCCAGGTTTAAAGGGAAATTTAGACGATATATTGCAAGCCATAGACATAGAAGATTCCCCTTTGGTACAAGCTGACTTCACAAGAATTGTGAAGATAAACAGAAAAATATGAAGTCATCTAAAAAGTTGGAGTTCAATGATGAGGATGCAACATTTGTCTTCAAGGCTAGGAAGCCTGTAACCAAAAAGTCAAAGAAATTGCAAGAGCTTAATTCTGAGCTAGAGAAAACATAGGAAACATCTACTATTCATGAAGAATTTATAGATATTTCTTCACCTATACTAGAAAAGGCCAAAAACAGAGTATTCTCCACACAAACAAATAAAATTAGTTATGAAGAGATGGAAGAAAAGTTGAAATCAACCAATCATGAAATTGTCAGATTAAAGATGAGAGCTAGAAATCATGCTATTGAAAAAACAAGTTTCAAGAGGATGAAATCCCTCTGGGAAGGTGATAAGGTTTCTAAACCAGAAATAATTAGCAGTGAAGCACAATATTTCACTTGGACTGTACCAGCCATAAAAGAAGCAAGATTTGTGAGGGTTATGAATACTCATTTGAAGACCAGAAACAAGAGACTAAGGAGACAGGTTGAAGACTTAGAAATCCAGCTAACAAGATCTCAAGAAAAGCTAAAGCAACAGTGAAACAGGGTAATGGAACAATGCAGAAAATGATAAATTTTAAATCGATTTTTTATTAAGGTGAAGACCAATTTTGATGACAATCATCTTTTTGAGGTTAAGTTACTATGTTTTTTTTGATAAAAATATCAGTCCTTGTGAAGTGTAAATATCCTCAACTTAAAATTTTCTGAAGACTGTTTTGAAATAAGCCTACACAGTAGTTTCGTAGCGCGCTACGAAACAGCTGAAGATGACTTTTTGCACTTTTACATATGAATTTTGGAAATAAGGTTGATGGATTTTGAGTTTAAATGTTGCTAGTGGAAGCATGGAGATTACAGGTGAAGGTTCAAATTGTAAAATAGGAGAAAAAAATGGTTAAAGGAAAGTTTTTACAATTACCTACAAACAACACTACGAAAACAAGCTACTTTCGTAGTGCAAACATATTTCATACCCTTCTACACTATTTCGGAGATTTTTCTTTGCACAAGTATAAGATTAAAGGTTTCAAGGAAATGATTAAAACATGTGACACATATGAAACTAAGCTATCAATGTTAACAAGTGCTCGAAGATGAAAATGGAAGTTAAGGGCAAAAAAGCAAGGAATCTGTCTCCTGATTTTTAGGACAGTTTTTGGCATCATCAATAGGATTACCTCAAAGGTGGAAGAATCATCAAAGTTCGAATACATGGGATTGCAGCTGTCGAAGGAAGTATTGAAGTTTAGATAAGGTTGTTGCAAGCATATTTAGGAGTTTCACTCATATTAGAACTAGGACTTTTCAAAGGCAGTAAAGCTGTCACTTTGTAATTAATGGCATGTTTAAGATTAGGAAAGGTGTCAAAATAAGTGAATTCGAATTCTCTAGTGGAGGATCAAGGAATCCTAGATTGTAAGTGCTCTATATAGAGAATGAGGTCGAATTCATAAGGGTTGGACATTTTCATTAGCAATTTACTGTGTTATTGTAGTTGATTGTGTCTTTTTCAACTTAATACAGAGATCTGTTTTGACAACTCAAGATTCATAAGGAGTTTATGTGTATCATCTTTCTATGGCCTTCCTCAATTATCTATTTGTAGTAGTATTTGTATGTGTTACTTAGAATTCATTTGACTGTGTTTTTCACTGTGTTACTGTTTTATTCATTAACCTAGACTCCAAGTGCCTTGACTTCCATGCTTAACAGATTACAATGTTTTGGTTGAAGATTCTCTTGACTCCATAGCCCAATGAATGCTTGCTAATCTATGATACAACTAGTTATACATTTTTAGCCATATATTCATTAATTAAAAATCATAAACCTTTGAGAGAGCCCTCTCAGGTTGAGGAGGCTAAGCCTCACCAAAATATTGGTCTGAAAGAGTTACATGAAGTCCACTTGGTGAGAAGCCTATCAGGGTCAGATTTGGTGATAACAGAATGGTTGGACTGATGTGTCCCTTTCCTTGTTGCATATTTCAGTCTCCTTCTCGTGAATAGAAACCCCTTGAAATAAACAAGGGTGCATGCTCCTCAGCATTGGCTGCTGATCCATCCTTCCTCATGTTTCTTGAAGTAAGGTATCACTGCCTAATAATATTGTCACATAATTCTCCTTGGGAATCATTTGCAGAGATGCAAAATATCTTTCCTTTGAAACAATAACTTCATGTCCATCCCCATGTGGTGATGGGTCTTCTTCTGAAGTGACAGTGCTATTATTTCCCTCTTGTTCTTCCTTCTCATTAATATTTGAGAATGCCTCATTATCAATGAGAGACCTTAGATCTTGGTCTTCCTTTGAAAGAGTCATCTCCATGATTTCCTTTTTAGAATAATTCTCTTCATGCAATGGGGATCTTGCCTTTGACAAGGTATCGCAAAATTTTTTATCCCCTTCAATAGAAATCTGAAGTGGAGTTTGCACAACAGATCTTTATAACTCATGCAAGGGTTTTGCATGCTTATGCTTTTCTATCTCAACCAAAGATGTTTTAGTTTCTTTTACATGAAATATCTTCACCATTCTCCTAGTGAAATTTGCATAAGTAGATATGTTTGCATTCTTCAATGAAAAGGATTCAAATAGCCACCAAGCATAAGATTTACCTTTAAGATGCAGTGCTGCTACATTAAGGGATTATTTCTATGAAATGTGATGTAGATCCAAATATGAGTCTAGCTGATCTATCCATTCTTTGGTTGTGCATGTGGAGGATCCATCAAAATTTGGCAGAAAGAATCTACCTCTTCTTCTTCTATTGTACTTGCTGGATCTCCTTTCCTCCTTGAGCTGGTAGAACTCTTGGAAGCTCAAGTGTTCCTTGATTTTCCAAGATTTAGATTCATACTCCTGAAGATAATCACTCAAAGTCTCCTCCTTTGGTGCATCTTCTTCCTTCTTTCTCGCAGTAAATATGGGCATAGAATAACGTTGTAGATCTGATTGTGTAGCTGAGTGCTTGCACATATAAGATGAAGAATTAGGGTTTTCTTCATGTAAATATCTGCTTGAGGGACCTTCATGTCTTTCCCTCTTCATTTCTTTGATTTCTCCATTAAGCTCATACAGAGTTTGGAACAAAATTTTTGAGAACTCTTTCCCTTTCATTCTTCCAGATAAAGGGGTTTCACCCTTTTCTTCCATGTCTTCAGTGTAATCATATTTCTTCTTCAGTCTCTTCTTTTCATGAAAAGAAATATTGGCTCTTTCAAAGAAATCACAGGCTGTGCCAAGAAAGTTGCTCTGATACCACTGTAATATTCCCAAATGGGATTGCTTAGCAAGGCATGCCTCAAAAACGAATTTTTTAGGAATTTATGCTACAGGATTGGAAACCAACCCTTGGATCCCTTAGATCTGAAAATATAAGACCTGAATCCAAGAGGGAATCATAAAAAATCCTTTTAGGTGGGTTAAACAGGTCGCCCACACCTAGCACAACTTAGAAAATGCCCCAGAATGGGACTGCACCAAGATTAAACAACACTGCTTCATAAATAATCCAGTTCAGTGAGGTAGCAACAGTGGGCCAATATGGAGGCTCAATAATGTTATATATATCATCAAATTAGAATTATATTGGAGCCCATGAGTCTTAGAACAGAAAATAGAAGAGTTATATAGAAAGAAACCCTAAAAAAGAGGTGCTGCAACACATATAATTGACTGCAAAGGTTTGACGTCGTTATTTTATTGAGTGTACTACAGAAGTAGATTACAAATTATATCTAGAGAAAAATAATGCATGAAAATTTAGATCTATGACAGGTCCATACACTATAATGTCTCTATTTTACATTCCCCTTGGGGATTCCAGCAAATCATGAAGCACATGGAGTAGATCTGAGATTATATGCAGCAGATCTGTAGATCTATTTAGAATTTCTGAAACACATACAGGAGTATTCAGATCAGATCTGAATATGACATGGAATAGAATAGAAATCCATGGATCACAAAAATGAAGGGCAGATCCCCAACACTAGAGATCACTCCTCAAACATTTCCAAAACACCCTGCAACTTTCCTCTTTGTAGATAACACAGTAATAGAAGAGGGACTGCGTTGTAGGCTTGAAGAATAGTTTGGCCTAATGCCAATATGTAGATCTAAAGATCCAATCATCCAGAACACTCTTTCCAATGGGATAGAAGCCTTTCCCACTGAAAAGGGGCACTAGATTGGCCTAGATCTGAGAAGATCTAGCCTCCACTTGCTGTAGCTTATAAAGAAAACCAAACCCTCAATAGGATCTCAATTGTAGTTGGAAGTGGAAGCTTGGCCTTAAGCTTGATGGTGGTAAAAAAATACCAGAATCTTCAAGGAGCTACTCAAGGAAAGAGAAGGATTCCTAAACATGAGATCCTTGTGCTAAACAACACTATTCTCTGCTAAACAACCAAGAGAATGAGAAATGTCTAAACAGAAAAATTCTTCAGAAATCATATGGTCATCAAAAACCCTTATCTTGTTGTACTCCTCTTCCTTTTATAAGATTGAGATCTTTCAAAACCCTAAACCATCTCAATGATTTAGCTCCTTTCACATGTGTGGCCTCCATCTAAAACTGCGCTGTGCATCTAGGAGGTTCATTGCATCTGGACAACACTGTTGATTTGGTCCTGTTGACCTAGTCAAAAGTCTCAACCCCTTTCACACATAAGGGTGTTTTATTAAAGTAGCCCAGATTTAGCCTTGTTCACATGGGGCATTGATTTATTCACTGATTTTAGGATTTTTTATGTTTCTCCCTTTTACACTTATTCATGAATAGAAAAGTAAAGAAAAATTTAATATTCCAATTAGCTTGAGGCTAACTGGGAATATTACATTAGTTGAGATTGAATGTTGTTTAGCATTGGGTGTTCTTGATCGGGAATCCCACCTCTTCCCATTGAGTAGCTCTTGGGAGAGTTTGTATTACATTTTCCACTATCTGGCTGACGGCCAAGCTTCTTCTTTCAACTACAACGCAGATCCTATTGAGGGTTTGGTTGTCTTTGCAAGCTGCAACAAGTGGAGACTAGATATTTCAGATCTAGGCTATTTCAGTGCTCCTTTTCAGTGGAGGAGGCTTCTACTTCATTGGGAGGAGAGTATTGGAGGACTTGAGCTTCATTTTCAGATATCGGCATGAGGCCAACCACATTTTGATCCCTACAACATAGTTTTACTTCCAGATCTGCGTTATTCCTGTAGGTCCAGTTGCAGGGTGTTTTGGCACACCATTTGGAGAGTTGGTTATCAAGTGTTGGGGATCTGCCCTTCACTTTGGAGATCTATTGGAGGAGATCATCCTATTGTTCAAATCAGATCAAATCCACTTTCCACATCTGAACATTTCAGTAGATCTGCAGTCTTAGATCTAAGATCTACAACTTGTACATGGTGTTTTGCAGAAAACCCCAAGGGGATTCTTTGGAGGAGCCTATATAGTATATGGATTTGTTATAGATCTAACTTTTTATGCACTTATCTGCTCTATATATGATGTGTAATCTACATCTGTTGCAGAACAATAAAATAACGATGTAAGGATTTTTCCAGTTTATATATATGGTTGCATCACCTCATTTTGAGGATTTTCTTTCATTAGAGACTTGTATTTCCTGTTATACATCTTATGGGCCATCTTTTACATCTTTTTTACTGCTGTAAATACAAATGAAATGTATCCATATTGGCCTCTTTCTTTATCTATGATGATCTGTGTTATTTTTATCTCATTCTGCATTGTATTGCTGCATTTCCCATTTGGGAATATTACAGTGGTATCAGAGCATCATCTTGGCGCAACCTGTGATTTATAAAAGAGCCAATATGTCTTCTGAATAAGGAGAACATCTTATTGACAGAGATAAGAGGTATCTAAAGAGAAGACACAAAAATTTTGATTACAAAAATGACAATGAAGACAAGGGTAAAGCCCCTTTATCTAGAGGTGAAGATGAAGATAAGGATTTTCCTAAGATCCTTCTTAGAGCCATGCAAGATCTTGCTAGAGAGATCAAAGAGATGAGAATGGACATAATCAATGAATCCCCTAAAGGATTTCATCTTGGAGAAGGCCCTAACATGTCTCATCACTGGAATGATCAACCAATGCATCAGCCATAAGTTTCCCAACGCTCTACCATGCCTACATTTTTGGCTGTGGGAAATGAAGGGTTTCAAGAGCATGAATCCCTTGAAGACTATTTTGAAGAATATGAGTCTCAAAATCAGAGATTCAAAGATCACTTGAGTTTTCAAGAGTTTTTTCACATAAAGGACAATAGAAGACCAAGGCATCATCATAGAGGTGGTGGATTCATTCAGAATCATGATCTACACCACACTATGGGAAGATTATTTTTACCCAATTTTGATGGGTCATCCAAGTGTTCTGCCAAATCTTGGGTAGAAAAAATTGACATCTACTTTCAGTTGAACAAGGTTCTATAGATGGAGGCTATCAAGATTGCAGCACTGCACCTTGAAGGTGAAGCACATGACTAGTGGTTCCATGCCTTGTCTACATTTGGTTATGCCAATGTGACTGCTTATTCAGAGTTCACTAGAAGGCTGGTGGAAAGATTTTATAGAAGAGGTCTAGAGGCACCATTCGTGAGCCTTGAAAAGTTGAAGAAATCAAGTAATACAGAAACTTATATCTCTGAATTTTTAATTCTTTCTGTTATGGTTCTTGATTTATCTACAACAAGAAGGGTGTACATGTTCATTGATGGTTTAGATGAACCTCTTCATGGGTTGGTTAAATATACCAAGCTCAATACCCTACATGATGCTATTAAAAGGGCTAGAGACCTTCAATATGCCTTGCCAAAAGCAAAGGCAACTCTTCAACATAAGCCCTCTTTTACTTCAAAGGGAAAGGAAGAAAAAGCTTCTCTTTCAAAGGAGAGATCATACAAGAAACTTCTTGATGATGATGTCTGGAGAGATATAAGAAGAAGGAAAATTTGCTTCACTTGCCAAGAATCATGGGCACTTGGACATAGATGTGCAGCTGTAAAAGCACATTACATAGAGGTCTTCTCAGATGATGGGGAGGAAGAAGAAGATGAACCAAGAAGAGGTCACAACGTTGACACTGCAGGAGGAGAGCCAACACCATTAGGAGATGGGAATGGAGCATTTGCTCCTAATGGAGGGGCTCTTGCATCTTTGAGAGGAGTACCTAAGTACTTGACCTTAAGAGTTCAATTTTCCATCTTGAGTCAGAGGGTTTCGGTTTTGATTGACAGTGGGGCTACCCACAATTTCATTGATGCCCAACTTGTGCAAAGGAGGGCAATACCCACTGATGCTTTTGAGGGATTCTCTGTTTGGGTCCCAGGAGATAGAAAAATGCAATGCATGCATTATGTCCCATCACTTTAAGTCACCATGGGGACATATACACTGATTGATCACTTCTTTGTGGTTGACATACCTGACACCAATGTGATATTGGGTGTTCAATGGTTGATTACACTGGGGAAAGTCACCACTGATTGGGAGGCTTTGCAAATGGATTGGGTGGACAAGAAGAGTGGTGAAGCTAAAATTATCAAAGGAATTCATACATATCCCTCACATACAACTTCCACACAGAAAACATAGATGGATTTGCACAGTGGAAGAAAGGACCTTACAATCCCATCTATCATGCTCATGAGATTGCTGCACGGGACACTATTATCTAATGGAAAACCACCTGGGAGGCCACTTGATTCAGATTTTATGGGAAATATCTCACAACATGATGCTCCAAGCATAGATACATGAGGGATGGGAGCATTGTAAGACACTGATACAACACTAGGAGTGTTGGGTAGGCTCAAGGAGGATGGATATCTTCTCCCAACATCATCATTACCCACTCTCATTTTAGATTCTATGTTGTGGGAGGAGATGCATGGAAGGTATGACCTTCCAACATATACCTTTCGCATGGGAGATGTAAAGGAGGAGAGCAGCCATATGACAGAAATTTCTGTTGATAGATCATCAACGCTGTTACTATGGGAGATTGATCCATATTGGAAATCCCAACTGTTGGTGGATTATTCCAAGGATCTGCACACATGCATGATACTTGATGACCAGATACATAAAGAGGGATATTTAGTCCAAGAGGGAGTCATATATTATCATGGTAGGATATTCTTGTATAGAGTTTCCAAGCTCAAGAAGAAGTTACTACAAAGGGCCTATGAAGAGTTTTGTTTCAGCCACACATATTCCATGAGATTCTACAACATCATTATGAGGAGCTATGCTTGGAAGGGCTTTGAAGGGGAACTACATCAAAATTTTCAAAGATTCTTGTACCATGTGGATATGGGGTAGCAATAAAACTCTATAAAGGAGTTAATTCATCCATCTCTTTCTCTTGCTGAGGAAGGGGATCGATCTATGCACCACTCCATTTGTTTAAGGAGGAATTTCGGCGAAGAATATACTCATGTAAATAATGTTTCATTTGATTATTGTTTGAATTATTTCACCATGTATATGTAGGCCATGACTCCAAGGAGGAGTATTGTACCTTATAAACTTCATGGCCAACTTTGGGCCACAAAATTTTCTGAACATGGCCACTCCCTTGGAGGACAAAGGGAGATTTTGTTTCATGATGGGTGCATTCCTAAAGCACCAAATATATCTCACACTTTTAGCCATAGTGAGATGACATGGGAAGAAAGTAAGTGGTGGGGAAACCACTTACCACATCATGATCTGATGTAGTCTGGAGATGCATTGCGTTGGTTCCACATGTGGGACTATGACCCACCTCCTTATGCACAAATTTCTGTTTATATGTATGTAATTTTGATCCCATACATGGATGATGTACTTGTAATTTTTATGGGAATGTATGGAGGGAGTATGGGAGGTATTTATGTGCCCTATGGGATGGAGATTCTTCATGTATCTTATGCTACATGTTTCAGGGAGAACATTGGGAAAACCATGTTTGTTTCATTTTAGATATTGTCTACTTATGGGATGGATTATTTACATCTCATGAGAACATTGGAGGAGCAATTCATGGAGGGCTGGATTGGTGAACACTTAGCTTATTGAGGAAACTTATCACATGTTGGTGTCACCAATGGAGGAGGAGAAGAGTTGCAACACTCACCTTGTCAGTTGCTTGAGGACAAGCAACATTTGGGAGGGGAGGACTGTAATATTTCCAATTAGTCATGAGCTAATTGGAATATTCAATTTTGTTTTATTAGTTTTTTTAAAGAATAAAAGAGAAAAGGAGGTCCATAATACTCCTTAATAGTGAATAAATCAATTCCAAATGTGAAAAGGCTAAATCTTGGCTGTTAAATCAAGCACCCTTAGGTGTGAAAGGGGATGGACATTTTTATTGGGTCAACCTTAACCAAATCTACATCGCTGTTAGGGAGAAGTGGCCATCAATGAGGCACAACACAGTTTTAGATGGAGATGCCTTGTGTGAAATAGGTGATCTCATTGGAAGTGGTTTAGGGTTTTCAAGCTCTTAACTTATAAGAGGAAGAGGATGGAAGAATTAGAAGGTTGTTGATGATTATCATATTTCTGAATATATTGTCTATTTAGACATATATCTTTCTCTTGCTGTTTATATGAGATTGAATGCTGTTTAGCATTGGGTGTTCTTGATCGGGAATCCCACCTCTTGCCATTGAGTAGCTCTTGGGAGAGTTTGTATTGCATTTCCACTATCTCGCTGAAGGCCAAGCTTCTTCTTTCAATCACAATGCAGATCCTGTTGAGGGTTTGGTTGTCTTTGCAAGCTGAAGCAAGTGGCGACTAGATCTTTAAGATCTAGGCCATTTCAGTGCTCCTTTTCAGTGGAGGAGGCTTCTACTTCATTGGAAGGAGAGTATTGGAGGACTTGAGCTTCATTTTTAGATCTTGGCATGGGTCCAACCACATTTTGATCCCCACAACACAGTTTTACTTTCAGATTTGCGTTATTACTATAGGTTCAGTTGTAGGGTGTTTTGGCACACCATTTGCAGAGTTGGTTTTCAAATGTTGGGGATCTGCTGTTCACTTTGGAGATCTATTGGAGGAGATCATCCTATTGTTCATATCAGATCATATCCACTTTCTAGATCTGAACATTTGAGTAGATATGCAGTCTTAGATCTCAGATCTATAACTTGTACATGGTGTCTTGCGGAAAAACCCAAGGGGATTCTTTAGAGGAGCCTATATAGTGTATGGATTTGTTATAGATCTAACTTTTTATGCACTTATTTGCTCTAGATATGATGTGTAATCTACATCTTTTGCAGACCAATAAAATAACACTGTAAGGCTTTTTCTAGTCTATATATATGGTTGCAACACCTCATTTTGAGGATTTTCTTTCATTGGAGACTTGTATTTCCTGTTATGCATCTTATGGGCCATATTTTACATCTTTTTTGTGGCTGTAAATAAAAATGAAAGGTATCCATATTGGCCTCCTGCTTTATCTATGATTATCTGCGTTATTTTTATCTCATTCTGCATTTCCCATTTGGGAATATTACAGTGGTATCAGAGCATCATCTTGGCACAGCCTGTGATTTATAAAAGAGCCAATATGTCTTCTAAAGAAGGAGAACCTCTTATTTGCAGAGAGAAGAGGTATCTAAAGAGAAGACACAGGAAATTTTTTACCCAAAAGCTTTTACTTTTCACTTTGAACTCAAATGGTAAAAATGAAGTTAGAAAAGCCCTTTTTATAAGTTTTTTCGAATAAATGAATTTTTAATTTATTTATTTTTCACTTTAAAAAGGTTATTTTTGAAAGCATTTTTACTTATCTTAAACAGGTATTTGTAATGTTTCAAGTTTTTGTGTAGAAATTGGATTTTTCAGGAAAATTGATCGTTTTCAACGAAGAGCATACTTTTATCCCTTTTTCGGACTCTTTCAAAAAATTTATGAAAAAGCGAAACATTGGAGTCCTCTTTTAAGCCCTTTTCAGACTCTCTAAACATGAAAATATTGTCGAGCACTTGATTATTTGAACTCGTTAAAATAAATGAATGATCCTCCCTTCAGTATAAGTTTACCCCTTTTACGGACTGAAATGGACTATTTACGAAAAAGGTATACGTTGACTAATTACGGTCAATAGAGTTCTCCCACATTATTTTATCCTTTTTCGGGCTCGAGAGACTAAATTTACGAAAAATTACCCCCATGGAGTCTTCTTAAGTTTTTTCTTTTGACTCCCTAAAATTGAAAAAACACCGAGTTTCTCCTATACTGGACTCATTAAAACTTAATAGTAAAGGACCTATTCATTTTTTAAAATAGGAACGAACCAATCCTTCTTAGGGTTTGAATCTTAAAATAAGTTGGACTCATCCGAAGGATGAGCTTATAAACAAGCAAATGTTATCCTCCTCAAGCTTGTCAAAAATAAAGAGGTACTTGCTAGAAATGGTGGGGGAAAAGAGAGAAAAATGGACTTGTTTGTTGTATTTTGATTTTTTGAAAAGCCAGTTGACCACTCTTGAACACGACACTTTTTGTCCACCTGGGTTGGGAAATCCTTTGCTTAACAGTTAATCAAACCACATTGAAAGTCTTCAACCAGTTTTGGGTATTAGCTTTGGGTCAATTGTCACCAAGCCATCTACAGTGTCGTTATGTGTTCAAGAGGACAATTCAAATAAACCATTCATCTGCAAAATATCTGTCATCCATTTTGACCATCCCTGAGTCAGTCCTTGCCAATATATTTTCAAAACTTGATCTATGATTTCATGTTGTGGGCTCGCCTACGACGGATCACTTTCTATCGACGACAAATCATTATCTAGGAAGTTGATCTAGAAATCGTCAGTACCTTGAAATTTGCATGCCTCAATGGCAGGTTTCTCACCTTCGACGACAGGTTGCATCATTGACCTTCGATCGAATGATTCCGTGACATGTTCGACTTCAGCTCATTCATTCACATTTCATGGTTTGTACTGAGTACTTTGAGAGCCATTGACATTACTGGTGGTTACTCTCACACTTGTTAACAATTTACATCATTGACTGGTAATCAAGTGGTTTCTACCATGTTCGAATTCGACACATTCATTCACATGGATAGAATCGTACTGGTTTGAGATGCGGAAATCAAGACCCTGGATCTAGTTTCTACCATCCAGGCTGCAAGGAATTTTTTTATCATTTATACCGTGGACTATTCATAAACAGATGGTTGCGTTCATACTGTGTCTACACTTGTCTATACTGTGATGTATTCAAAATCATTCCTGTATCAGAACAATTTGAATCAGTTTCTAGTTAGTTTTGATCTGAGTATGGGAATGCCTACCTCAATGATGATATGTACATATATATATTTTTCATTGAATGTTTTTATAGGTTCCGACTGGGGTGTCCACAGGATGATCCTTGAAATGATAAAGTACTGCACTCTTCATATATGACAGACTTCAACTTCATCTATTCCAGACTTTGCACTTTAGGGGGCAATCTGTTGCACTAAAAATTTTCATCTTCACATTCTGCTATGTGTATGAGCTCATTATCACTCATGCTTTCTCCTTTGCAAGTCTAACATATCATTTTCTCATGTCAAGCCTTGAAAATAAGAGAAAAGTTCCTAAAAATATCCTTAACTTTGGTATCGCACTTTCTCTGTATCTTGCCTGCGGTCCCGCACCTAATGTTCATGTCTCCTGCGTACCTGAACGCACTTTCTCTGTGTTATGGGTGCAGACCCCTGTAAATGTTAAAAAGGCGCAAGTAAACTCAAAAAATCTCACTTTAAGTAAATTCTAGAAGCATCTAGAAAGAATCTTGCGGTGGCAGAACCGCTCTTTTGAGGTTCATGTATCCCTTACCTTATAAAGCTAACCCCTTGATGTGAGGAGCTTATCTCTTTGAAGGAGGATTCTATCCCTTCATAGTTGGAACTGAAACCTCCTCTTTTCCACTATAAAAAGAGGCATTGGGTAGCCTCAAGGGGAGTTCAAGCTTTAGAATTATTTGAGGTTAAGTGCTGTTGGGATTCAGAGTCATTTGATTGAGATTTTTGTGAGGAGAGATCACATACCTCTATCTATCTTGGTTGGAGGAGTGCAAAGCTTATCAGAGTAGAGGATATTCCTGCTTCGGACCCCGGGAAGGCCTGTTCAACATCAAGGCTAAGGTTGTAAGGTTTTCCTTCTTTTAAAGTTAATACAAATGAATTCATTTTTCTCAATAAGCTGTTAGTTAACTATTTATTTCATGGATTCCTTGATCACTATGATAAGAATGATTTATGATGTTTACTATACAGGTGCTATTTAATGTTTGCTTGTTTGTGACTGCAGGTTTACGAAGATAACTCCTTCAAGTGCATGAGGGACAAAAATTACTTCGAAGAAGCATTGGACCTACAGTAAGTCTTTGATACCTCTATAGTGATTTTTGTAAATCGTATATGTTTAGAGAAAGATAGGTTTATTTGGTTTTTTGTTGCTAGATTACATTTTGGTACTAGGGAGATCGATCTTGTCCACAAGATTGATTAATCTGCACAACAACCCTCCCCAAAACAGACCAAGAGACAATGACCAATAAATCAGGCCCCCTTTCCAAGACAATTATGTGGATGAAGAGGGAAGGAAGTCTCAAGAACCTGTAGAAAACCATGTGAATGACAATGAGGGTGATGTTTTTCTCACTGAAGAAGAACAAGGTTTCTTTTCCTCAAATCAAACTGAAAAAAACTATGAGGATTCTGAAGACTATCAATTAGGATTTGAAAATGCCATAATGGAAGTCCATAGGAAATATGACCTTAGGAGCATAAAAGAACTAAAAAATATCCAAAAAGAACAAAGAAGACACTGCTGTTAGGAAGAAACCTGAACATACTCCTAAGAGGACAGCAGACAGTAGCAAAACCATGGCTAAGAAAACTAATCCAAACAGAGACAAAACTAGCCAACAAAGTGGTGACACAAGCTGCCCTAGTGCCTCTACTAGAGGCCCTGAGAAAACTCTTTTGTCCAAAGTCCCAAATCAGAATCAACAAACTAAACTTGTAGAAAATATTATGGCTGATAAGACTGATGTAGATATGCCTAAAACACAATTACCTTTCAATATTGAGGGAGAGATTGCTAAAATCAAGATAACCATACCTCTCACTGAATTGCTAACCCAAGATATGTACAGGTCCCACGTTTTGAAGGTCTTGAACATGGGAAATGATATCGATACTCTAAACTTGACAGATGAAAAACCACAACTATTGTTTGGACCTGAAGTACAGGGAAAATACCAAGAAGGAGCTATTCCCCCTTTCTATGTTAGCCTAAACATACATGACAAAATATTACATAATGCCATGCTAGACTCTAGTGCCTCTCACAAACTCATGCCAAAGGTAGTGATGGAGAGATTAGGCCTAGAAATAACCAAATCTTACAAAGGCCTATATTCTTTCGATTCAAGCAGAGTCAAGTGTTTGGGTCTAATCAAGGATTTATGTGTCAATCTGGCACAAATCCCTACTAAGGGTCTAGTCATGGACATAGTAGTAGCAGACATTCCCCCTAAGTATGGCATGATTTTATCCAAATCATGGGGAGCCAAGCTTCAGGGGAACCTCCAACTTGACATGTCATATGATACTATCCCCGTTTTTAATCAAACAAGGAGATTGTACCAGGAATCACACATGAAGTTTATGGTTAGCAGCCAAGAAAGACCAAACAACACACCTCTTTATTCCATCCATTCATATCTTGATTCATTTATTTATGTAATGAAGAGAACATTGATGAGCAGGTAAATTAAGTTGAGATAGATCTAAGCATACCACAACAGTCAAACCAGGCACTGCATGAAGAACTCAACAACCTAAACTCTAGCAGCCCGGAACAACAACATGATGGCAAGGCTGAACTTAATTTTTTGCAAATTGAAAATAAAATTGCAAAACCAAAACCAAGCTTAGAATCTGAACAAGGTTTCTCACATGAAGAACAAACATAAAAAACAGAACCATTCCCTTTTTCTAATGTAAAAATGTTGAAATAATTTCATATAGCAGAGTTTTCTAGGAACCTGGATCAAAACAATCTTAAGGTATTTCCATACAAAGACAACTCATCACCAAAAGGTTTTGTCACTTCATAAGAGTTGTTGAATTCCAAAAATGTTGTTAAGGAGCCTAAAGTGCTATCTACAGAGACTGATATAGAGGAATAAAACGTAGGCAGCCTAGAAAAGCCCAAAATGATTAAGTTATCCAAAACTCTGTCACCTTACGTAAAACAAAAATACATAAGGTTTTGCAAAGAGTTTCACGATGATTTTGTATATGGTGATCAAAGATTAAAGCCTTGTGACACCAACATTATTTAGAGAAGGTTTCCTTTCAAAAAGGACCAGGAACCTTTTGAGAAAATTGTGTCAGTAAGACATAAAGCAAAGGGAAGCAGGCTATGTATAGACTTTAGATACCTAGACAAAACCTCCATGAAGGACAAATACCCTTTTCCCAAGATAAATCATACTATACAAAGGGTAGGAGTTTCTAACAAGATGTCATTGCTTAGAAGTGTTTCAGGTTACAATAAGGTGATAACACTTCCAATTAATCAACATAAAGCCACTTTCAAAGCACCTTGGGGCACCTACATGTTTGATCAAATGCCTTCTGGGTTGAGGAGAGCGGAAGCTATTTTCCAAATGTCCATGGCTCCTGTTTTGAGTTATTTCACTATGACATACATTGATGACTTCATTTTTTGTTTTAAAACTAATGAAGAATACCTTTTTCACCTAAGAAGGATTTTTAACATAAGCAAAATTTGGAAGCAAGACTCAAGGAGAAAAAGAAAAGGACAGCATGGCATGTTTGATTTATTTTGGAGAAATCCTTACACCATGCACTCAAATGGAGTTAACAACGTATTCTGTTTACAAGAGTTGAATGGAGAAGAGTTATTTGGAGATCATGTCAATGGTAGGATGCTCGAGCACTATCTTTGTCAAGATTCCTAGTTTCAAACTTTCATTCATTGTACATAGCATTGCATGATGAGAGATCATAAAAAACAAAAAACACAAAAACAAAGAAATAAGGAAAGAGAGGGCAGATTTGAAATAGAGGTACAACCCCATACCCAAAAAAGAGTACTACTGAAAGTGTGCAAGCCTAAATGACACTACTTTTTAAGAAAGACACTCTTGTTCAGTCATCTAGCCTAATCATGTTTGAACATGTTTTAAATTTATGCTGATAGGTTAGTGAAAGAAGGCTTGTCAAATCATTTAAACTTGACTTGTCAGTAGGAATAGATTAGGAAGAAAATATGCTAGTTCTCAATGGTCAAATATAAACCAAAGAGGAAGATAGGGATGACTAACAAATGATGAAACACAACCCTCATACTTTCTAGTTTTGTTTGTACAAAAATAATGTATGTGTGCAGCTTGTCCTAATGCCACATCCCATGGTAAATAGGATAGCTTAATCCTGGTTCAAATCATGTTTTCAATTTCTTGTCAGTATAGTAGAGAATGAAGCTTGTCAAACAGCTTAATCTTGACAGATGAATAGTCTCAGTAGAGAATAAAAGAGTTCATTGGCATTATCTGAACTCTTGGAAGTAATAAGGTTACAAGTAGATAGATTGTTTAGCTTTCAAAAGAAAAGAATGTCAAGGGTTTGCTAATCCAAGTGCACCCACAAGAAGAAAAAATGATAGGCAAAGGTATGATGGGTAGGTAGAGATGAAGTTGGATCAGTCATTTTTTTCAGATTCCTAAGATCATAGCTTCAAGAGAAACATTAGCAAATGAAAGAAGAAAAATATGCCAAATGGATGAGGCATTGGTCTTCATAAACTCAGAGATTTGATATCTGAACTTCTGGACACCTCCTGAAAAGGAGGTACCCTCCCCAAGTGGAGCCACTGTTAGTCATTAATAATTTTTTCTATTTGTAGATGACTAAATACTTGTCCTATATTTTTGAAAACAAGATTCATGAATATTGTGAGTTTTAGACATCTCACTGCTTTCATTATCCTTAAAAAAAAAAAAATTCACTATCTTACTACTCTATCATTCCCTAGTTAGCCTATCACTCCTAGAAGACCCCTCATGGGATTATGACACTCATCTCTGTCCCATTTTCACACCCATAACCTCAATACTCTGTTTTTCCTATGCTTAACCCTTCAACTTTCCATCTAGGATTGCCAAACAACCTACCCTTTCCCATGTTCATCAAATGCCTCAAGCATTGATGGTCTTAAAGCTATCTTTGTGGGCTCTTTAGATAAATCAAGTACATTGGATTTTGGATCTTCAATACATCAATTTTTCAAGAACTATGTTTCTCATAATTGAAGACCCTAAGCCAAGATTTCAGTCAAAGACCAAGTGAAAAATCCTTCTACTAGGTCACTAGGGTTTCATAGGTTGTAGGTTTATCTTTGGTGTTCCAAATCACTGTTTTTCGTGTGCTAGAAGCTGAATCAAAAGGTGAAAAATATCAACACCTATTTTTCCAAGTCAGATCAAGAAAATCTCCAAGGAGGACTACTTTTCCAAGAACAAAATTCTGCAAAGGCAACTATGCATTTTGACATTTTTGCAGGAGTGTTCAAATAACCATCAGTAGGAGAATAGATAAGGTAAGAGGTCTGCTCCTGATTAAAGGATATACACAAGAAAATGGAGGAGGAAGCAGCTTGTGTTCAATGAGAAAATCAGGGTTCCTAAGATTGATTGCGCCAGTAGCATGCCAAACAAAGAGCCAATGCAGAAAATCACATGAAGGAGGCAACACTAGTACAACCAAACATGAATTGAATATTTTTAGAAATCATGGATGAAAAGGGGAAAAAGGTGAGGTGAACTGAACAGAAATGGGTGAACTTGAAAGGGCTACAGAGAACTTATAAGACAACACTAATAAATCTTCTTAAACAACCCAAAACCTAAAATTTTGGAAAGATAGGCAAGATGGTGAAATAATGATGATAGGCCTCCATCATGCCAGCGGAAGAAGATTTCAAGGGACTACTTTGTGTGTCATTCTAAGGTTTTTCAAGGTAACTATTTTATTGCCTCAAAAGGAAAGCATGAAATATTATCAGTATAAGGAAAGTCAAGTCTTCATTTTCAATTATTTGCACTCAAATGATCAAAGGAATAAAGCATAGGGTTGAGTTTCAAGACAGAAAGCCAAAACTAATTATGAGGTTCCTGTTGTGTAACTAAATTTGTCAAACATCAAGAAACATCGGAAAGCTCAAAATCAATATGTCATGGCACTTGCAACAAATCAAAAGTGGCCAAGAGGAGATATGGCAGACATGATTATATTCATTGTAAAAGGTAAGTTTGTCATGCCCAAAAATCAGTGAAAAAGGGAAAAAACCCTATTCTCAAGTCACCCACAGTCAAAAAGGTCAAAGGATGTAAAAACATGATTTGAACTTCACAATGCAAGCAAAAGAGGTTTTGACAATGCTAAGCAAGCTGCTACCAAAGGAAAATAACCACTTAAAGGTTTTAAGTCACTTGCAGTAAAAGACAAAGAAAAATTAGTAAAGGTGACCAAGAGACAAAAAACATTATAAAGTGGGTTTATAAGGGACAAATTTATTTTTCTAAGACTATAAGGAGTCATTTTAGTTTATCACTCAACTTATTTATCACTTGCAAAGAAAGTGAAAAGCATTCAAAGAGACATTTTCTGAGTTTTGTGAGAATCTGGGTAAGATTTCTTGGCGCTACGCTTTGGAGCAGGCGCTGCGCTTAGAGCATCCAATGCTACGCTTAGGAAAAATTACGCAGTGTTATTTTACACTGCACTGCGCTTAGAAGGGAGTGCGCTTCACTTACATCTAGGTGCTACCTGTTCACCCAGGAGGAGGACTCGACAGGCACAAAGGGCATGCAGCGCTGCGCTCAGGGAGCCCGACAGGCCTGCACGAAGGTAACGTTGTGCCTAGGAGGACTTGACCCGCCCTGAACAAGTTCGGTGTTATGCCTAGGAGAACGACAGACCTGTACGAATCATGCAACATTGTGCCCAGGAGACTGGCAGGCCTGCACACGAGCAGGCATTGCGCTTAGGACAAAAGCCATCTCTCACTTGCAAAAGTTGCCAATACACAAGGGAACACCCTCTAATATGCCTTCAAGAACCTGCAAACAAGTTAAAATTGGTAGGTGCATGTTTTCCTTAACCCTAAAGTGGTATTTATGATTTAATGGTTAAAGTAAATTGACTAAAACTTAGTCACTAGAAACACTAGGTCCTCATGGAAAACCTGTTTTGACCTCCAAACAAAAAATTATCAGTTAAGGGGGGTGTCAATTAGCGTAATTGAAATCATTACAAGATAAAAATTCATCAAATCTCAAAGGAGGTTAGTCATAAACCCACACCTCCATCTCAGTCATTTACAAGAACTTCCCTCACCACATTTTCATTTCATTCCTCCTACCAAGTTTCACAAGTAGGCCTAAGTTTGTCTAAAGGCATCCCTATTCACCATGTCAGGAAAAGAAGGGAGTGTCAGCAGTGACGGAGGCTAAGTGCCTATGAGGAAAAATAACAAAGGTTTGAGCCCCAAGACACTGTGGAGATTACCACCTCTCCCATGATTCTCACATGCTTTCAGAATGTAGGGTGTTTTCAGTTGTGTCAAAGGGTCAAACAAGTACAAAATCACCCAGAGATTACAAGGTTATTCATTCTTAACCTGCATAACAAGCAATCAAGCTTGGCAGGGGTGAATTTTGAACTCTCATCAGATACCATTGCTCAGGCTATTGGAGTTCCTGATGTTGGTGAAAAGTGGTTCAAAAGGTCAAAGTTGGACATTAGTTACTATGAGCCTTTCCTCAAGCCTAGGTATAAAGAGGGCTCCAAGACTATTTTCCCTTTCTCACACCTACTAGAGAGGTATGCATCCCTAATGAAGGTCATCATGAAATAATTTACATGTGAGGGGAGATACTCCAGGCTCTACTCTTACCATATCAGATCACTTATGCATTTCATTAGGGTCAAGATGCTTCATTTTCCCTATTACTTGTATAGAAGTATCGAAAAGATGTCTTATGTTGTCCAAAGGAGGAGTTATTCCCAACAAATGCTCATTTTTTTCCACCACTCCTTGATCAAGATGGTGGTACTACATCAGTTGGAGCAAAAAGGCATACCTTGGGATGTGTTCATAGCTCATGAGATATTCACAAGCCCACAACCTCATCATCAGGCTAGTTTACCCTCATCATCTCATCCCCATCCCTCCACTCCTCCATCACCTCCTACAAATCATGCCTCATCATATACACAAGTAGCCTCTCCTCAAGAAAACCTCCCTTCCTCACCTTCTCTTGATAAATCAGAACAAGAAGGAAGTGACAACGAATAAGCTAGTTGTTGGGGTTCCTATGTTTTGGCAAGTTTGGCAATACCAAAAGACAAGACAACATCAAAAACACTTTTAGACCTTAGGATCTAGCCCTCCTGGGTCCAGAGAGGGATCTCTCTATTAAGGCAAAGCTTTATGTCTTTGAGGTTCAGTTTCAAGGTATTAGGCTAGTTATGGGGCACAAGTTTTGTTTTGTTTTGTTTGTTTGTTTGGTTGTTGGGAAACATGAAGGAAGGGTTCAATATAAGACAAAGGGTGAGCAAAGAGGATTTTAGGAAAAGGAGAGAAACTTCAGAGAACACTCGAGACCATTGGGCAATGGAGTCATAAAAGGATTTACTTGCTATTCAATATCTGCGGCTTTCAATTGGGCTAGTCATCTAAAACAGAGGATCTTAAAGATGATAGTATGGTATGAAATGATAAGGAAGGAAGGCGAATGACAAGGAAACCTCCAAGGTGACCACTTAGGAATCATATCTAGGGACACGGCATGCCATTAAACACCTATGATGCACCCCCTAAAGGTTAACTCTTCAGACAACAAGAAACACCTAATATTTAAACACAAAGGTGAAGGCCTGAGATCAGAGAAAGGCTTTGAACTTTCAATGCTTCGACATTCAACTTAAGGGAACTTGGAAAGGCTCAATTGCTTGAAAAGGACCCTAGTGAGACAGAATCAACATTATAAACTCCCAGTATCCCAATTCTTTCAATTAAAACCCCACAAGAACATCTAAGAACAAATTCATAAATTCATACATCAGTTAGCAGTGAATAACAGCTATTACACTAGTTAAATTATCTTGAATTAGTCCTCAGATAACACATATAGAAGAAAACATTAAGGATAAGAAGATCAAGAGCATTAGGGTACCATGCAAGGGTATGTCCTAAGCCAGATTTTTGATTCTTACCAGAGAAAGGAAATGTAATGAATTACAGAAGGAAAATAGAGACAAAGTAAGAACACATCACTGCTGCTTTAAATCAGGATCCAAAGAAATGTGCTTGTCATATTAAAGAGCAACAAAAATCATATACAAAATTTTCCAACAACTTGATATTCAGTCTAAAAACATCTTCCTTAGCCTATATTACAACTTTACACAGAGAACTATATCTCAAGAGAAACAACTTACAATTCACAGGTATCCGATCAACAACCAACAACAACCTTTACAATGCGTTTTTCTTGAGTTATTATAGCTGAAAGAGAGGTAGAGGAGGTAGATGAAACACTAAATGAAACATTAAAACATAAGTATAAGAAGCGGGCTCGAGGCCCATTCTGTCTTAATATTTATGCATTTATTTTCAGTACTCTTTGGGTGAAAGAGTGGTCTTCGACAGGCTGATAGTAACTCCAGGTATGTTCTTTGATGTAATTTTGGCAGTAGTACTCTGGTGATAAGAGAAAAGAAGGTAAATGACTTTCAGGTCTGTCATACTACATAAAAAATTCTCTGGTAGCAGTAGGACTTTCTGTCAGAGCGGAGATCTTCTCAGGAGCTCAAAGTAGACTAAAAACAGTGCGGGACATGTCCTTTTGCGGGAAAGAACCTTCTACTGATGTGAGACACTGATAGTATTGTTTTCTGTGCTTTAGGCCTCATTAGGCATTCTGTGTTAATCACAAGGTCTTCAAAATGTCACATTCGCCCTTTGATCATTGAATTAGAGCTTAAGATCTTCAATTACAGGTTTTAAAACTCTTAATTCTTCACTGATACTCTTTGCCACTTCATTGACTGTCTCTGTCTATGAATTTGTAGGGCTTATGGTGCTGGAGGTTTAAACGGAGTTAATACACCTGATTTGGATAAAATATGCATTTAAAACCCTTTCAGGAGTCTTCCTGCAATCTATGGCTTTGATAAAAATTCATCGGCGCTACTGTGTCATTAATAGTGACTGTTTAGAACAGAACGGCTTTCACTGTCTATATTCCCTGAAAAACGCACAAAAATGTTAATAAATCCATGCAGGAAGGGGGGTGAATGCTATGGAGGATCGTGGAAATGGCAGCACAGCAATGATTTATGCGGTGGATGCAATGAAAAACGACTGAGAAATGCAGTGAAACGGTGAAAAATTGATCTGATGAAAGTCTGACGGAGGAATGGATGTGGACCGTTCGATCAGATCTGGTGGTGATGATCGACGGTGGAGATTAAATAATGGAATGAATTTAGAAGGTTGGGCAAAAGAAGTGAACTTTAATGTTATAGCATAAAGTTTCGATGTTGGGTGGAAAAAAAAGAAAAATTATGAAAATACAATGAAATCAGGCCTGAATGGCGGGACCTGGCATGGGCGGAGGGCGATTTAATAAGGACCGTTAGATCTCAGGAGGAGATCAACAGCTGAGATGACCAAATGAAATTTTATGGTAGCGCAACGAAAAAACATGAATGGAATGTGAGATATAATGAGGGTCGTTGATCTGTAGAGATCAATGGTCGGGATCATCAGAGGGGCTTTCGGGAACACAAGTGGGAAGTGGTTTTCCAAGGGAAAACAACTTTTTTCGCGCGATGAAAAGGGAGGAAGGTGGTTTTAACTTTTTGAATGTGATATAGGTCCCTGGCTAATGCGTGGCCTTTTAAAACCGCCCATATTGCGTAAAATTAAACTGTTAAACTTCAGGCGCCAAAGCTGCGTGATATTAATGCTGGCCGTTGGATCTGGGACTGTGAGATCTGACGGTGGGAGATGGAGCATGATATGGGAACGTGCATGGTCAGTAAAGTGGGGGCCGATCAAAGGTGGTTTAAATGTGTGCCATCCGATCAGCGCGATGGATTGTCGAGATCTGCAGAGGGAAAACAAAGGCGGAGGAGTTGGTTACATGAGCGGGGAGAATCCTGGCCGTTGGATCCTTCGGATCAATGGTGGAGATTTAAAGAGGGAGCGGAGGTAAACGGGCCATATGAATGTGTGAGAGGAATATGAGCCGTCAGATCAAAAGGGATGAATGGCTGCAATTCAATCGGAACCGGAGGATGCAGGGGCCAAAACTCCGATGGGAAGATGTTGCGATTGCATCTGGACCGTTGGATCGACGACAGATCAATGGTTGTGATTGGAACGGAGGGTGGCCAATCGGGGACGCGGGGCAGAGCAAGAGAAAATCCTAGCCGTTGGTTCTTATGGATTCAACAGCCAGGATCCAATTGGGGATCGACCAATCGGGGCATCAGAGGGTGGCACAATAAAAACTTTCGATTGGTGATGAGCGCGGTGATGCGATGGCCATTAGATCAAAGGGGAATCAACATTGAAGATGGCCATCGGAGGTTTAAAAAACGACGAGGTGGGGGTGTGGTGAAACAAGCATAGATCATCGGATCTTTGAAGATCAACAGCTGGTGATGCTCCCAAGACCCATAGAACAAAATTCTTCTTGCATCGAAGATTTTCGTTTTAACACAGAAATGCGCTCCCGACCATCCTTCCGATTGCGATAAGCACCTTGTGCCTTAGCGCTTGGTCTTAGTGCCTAGTTATGTGGAGGGGAAGTGGTTAAGGGCTGGGATGAAAGGGGCTAAGCCTGTTATATGGTAAAAAATGGGATTTTGGCTTAAAAAACAGCGTTTTTAAGGCTAAACAAGGGTTCCGGTAGGGGAATAAAGGGGTTTTAAAATCAAATGAAGGGATTTCACTTGGTTTTTAAAGGGGAATTGGGTGGTGTAGAAGACTTAGGGAGGAGTTTTGGGGGTTTTAAGGGGAATTTTGAGAAGGGGAAAAAGGGTTAAAAATGGGGAATCTTGCAGGGATACAAAGGGCAAATGGAGGCTTTTCTGAGCATAATTTTCTCATAGACAGTGAGGATATCTTGATAGAAACAACAATGAAGATCTTTCCAAAGGCAAAGGACACACAGAGGCTTCAAGAATGAGAGATTTTCATAGGAAATGTATCTCTTGAAGGCTCAGAAAAATATTTAGCCACCTGTTTTCTTGACAAAAAATCTATAGGTGGCTAACAGTGGCTCCACATGGGGATGGCATCTTCTTGAAGATGTCAAGAACTTCAAAAATATTCTTTGGGAAGTAGGCCAGATGCCTGATCTTTGAACCATCTTTCTTCTTTGATTTAGCTGCTACAAACATGATGGATATTAATCAACAGAAAACATTCCCCAAACAATCTACCTACCCATCCTATAGTCCTAACATTTTTTCTTCAAGGTGCATTTGAATTTGCAGACCTTCTTCATTTTTTTTTTTTAAATTGTTTTTATTGAAAGCAGAAAACAAACTAGTCTAATTCTACCCTTATTCCTCCATGAGACCAGATTAAACAATTTGTCTCATAGTTTCTCTACCTAATCTAATATCTGCTAGGATTAAATTGTCTAGCAAATTTCTTTCTCTGCATTCTACAATAGAAATTCAAAAAAATTCAAACCAGGATTAGACAGTCTGGTTTGCTGTGGATCCATGGCATAAAGATAGCTGCACATGAACTAAAATTGTAGAAACTTTGAAAACAAAATTTGAAGGCTTGAGATTCTGAAACTTTGAAGCATCCTTCTTTCCTTTGTGACTCAAGTTTTGAGCTTGTTAGAGTCACTTTCTCTTCTTCACTTCAGCTCTAGTTTTGGGCTTGTTAGAGCTGATTCTTCTTTCTTCTTTGCTGGTTCAGATTTTGAGCATATTAGAGCCAGCTTCTTTAATTCCTTTGGCTCAGGTTTTGATCATGTTAGAGCCAATATTTTTCACTTTAGAGGTTCAAGTTTTGAGCATGTCTGAACCTCTCTTTCTCTCTCTCTCTCTTTTTTTATTTTGAAGCATTCTCTCTTTTTCTTTGAAAACAAAACACAACAATGGTATTTACAATGAAAATGAAAACTATAAACTGGAAATCAGCAGTAGTAATGCTTGAGCATCCTTCCATTAACAGGACCCTCAAATAAATCTTTACCATCTAACTCTTGCAGAAAAAAGGCATTTGGACCAATGGTGGATTGTATGATGTAAGGACCCTGCCACAAATTGTCAAATTTGCCATGCTTTCCTTTGTCTTCTCTTCTAGAGTCCCACTTCAGAACCTTATCTCCAATTTTAAAGTCACAAGCCTTTGTTCTTTTGTCGAACAACTTCTTTACATTTTCCTGCACTTTCAGAGCTCTGTTGTAGACCTTATTCTCTTGTTTGTTGGATATGAATTGTTTGATTTATCCTCCTTACCACGCTGTCTTCTTCTGTCTGAATCTCTTGGACTAGTTTAATCACTGGTACCCCTACCCTGGTAGGAAAAACTGCCTCTGTCCCATAAATTAGCTGATATGGTGACATTCCAATGGATTTCTTTGTTGTTAGCCTGTCAGCCCACAATGCATGCACTAACTTGTTATGCCATGATTTCTTATTCTCTTCAAGCAACTTTTTGATAATGGTCACCAAGCTCTTGTTTGATGACTCAGCTAACCCATTACCTTGTGGGTAATAAGCAGTTGAATGATCGAATTCTATCTGATACCTGTGACAAAAATCAATCATTTTCTTGGTTCCAAAAGTAGCAGCATTATCAATGATTATCTTTCTAGGGCAACCAAATCTAGAGAGGATGTGGTCTTCTAGGAACTTAATGATAACAGAATCTGTGGCATTCCTAGAAGGGATGGCCTCTATCCATTTTGTGAAATAGTCTGTGGCTGTAAGAATCCACTTGTGTTGTGCAGAAGAAGCAGGGTGTATTTCTCCTATGAAATCTAGGCCCCATTGTTGAAAGGGAGCCTCAACAGTAATGGGTTGTAATGGTAAAGGGAGGAGCTTTCTTTTGCCCTCGAAAATCTGGCACTTATGGCAGGAAATTATCATTTTGTGGATGTCATTGAAAAGTGTAGGCCAGTAATAGCCAACTCTAAGTATTTTGTTAGCAGTGGCTTTCCAGTTTAAATGGCCTCCACACTCTCCCACATGGAACTCCTGTTTAATCCTCTCTGCTTTAGTTTCAGGCAAACATTTAAGCAATAGACCATTTTCATTTTTCCAGTATAATAATTCATTCAGTATGCAATAATTTCTAGCTTTTAACTTTAGGAATCAGGCCTTAGTCTTTGATAAATTAGGAGGGGAATTGAGGTTTGTGAGTACATACAGGATATCAAAATACCAAGGAGAGTTTTGAAACTGTTCTTCAATAGTAGGATCAGGCAATCCTTCATGTTCATCCAAGGCATCTACCATGTTTATGTCAAGGGCTTGCAGGTTTGATTCAACCATTAGTTGAGCTAAGCGCTGACCTTTGATCAGTTTTGTGGGTTTTATTTCCAAATCATATTCTAATATTACAACAATCCATTTTCTCCTCTTTCCATCTGGATCTTGGGACAAAATTTCTTTAACCACTATGTTTGGCACATAGGTAATGATGTGAGAATGCAGTATATACACCCTAAAGTATTTCAAGGCCTTTACCAAGGCATAGGCCTGTTTTTCCATTATGTTATATTTTAAGGGTGAATCCCTCAGAGCTTTGCTGAAGAAAGCAATAGGCTGTTCCATTCCCTCTGAATTTTTCTGTAGTAGGACTGCAGCCACTGTATGCTCGGAGGCAAAGGAAAATATTAGGAAATCTTTCGAGAAATCTGGGCTGATTAGGATAGGTGCCCGGGTGAGTGCAAGTTTAACTAATTCAAAATATTTTTTAACTTCTATAGTCCACTTAACCCCTACACATTTTTTCAGCATGTTTTTCATATCCCTGAGGTGCTTAGCTAAGTTGGGAATAAACCTCCTTAAGAAGTTAATTTTCATAATAAAGGACTGCAACTATTTTATGTTTCTCGGGTGACTGATATGAAGTATTCCCTCAACTCTTTGCGGGTATATTTTAATTCCCTTCTCTGATATAATATGGCCAAGAAGCTTACCTTCTTGAAGCCCAAATACAGTCTTCTTGGGATTTAGGGACAGACCGAACCTTCTACATTTTTCAAACACTCTTTTCAGATGTTTTAGATGCTCCTCGTCAGTCTTGGAATAGACTGTTATGTCATTAAGATAGATGACAATGAAGTGCGCTATTTCCTCTGAAAAGGCTATGTCCATTGCTCGTTGGAAGGTCGCACCAGCGTTCATTAGTTCAAAAGGCATTTTTACGTACATAAAAGTGCCCCATGGAGTGGTGAAGGCTGTCTTGAGTTGGTATTCTGGGAGTACTAAAACTTGGTTATAGCCTGAAAAACTGTCTAATAGGGAGATACGTTTTGAGCCAACTACCCTCTGTAGGATGTTTTCCATCTTTGGTAAGGGGTAATTTTCCTTAAGTGAGGCTCTGTTAAGGTTCCTGAAATCAATGCACAGTCTGATCTCACCTGTCTTCTTTCTCACAACTACAAGGTTGGAAACCCAATCGGAGAACCTCATAGACACTATAATTCCTGCCTCGTACATCTTCTTGATTTCCTTTTCGACTAGAGGTAGTTGTTTCAGGTTAATTCTGCGAAGTTTTTGTCTGAAGGGTTTTTGGTTTTTCTTCAAAGGGATTTTGTGCTGTATAATGTCTGTATCGTAGGCCTTTAAGTCCTCGTAGCTCCAGGAAAATACATCGATGAACTCTTTAAATAAGTCAATATATTTATTTTTCATGTCTGCGGTCAAGGACTTAGCCAATTTAATCATCTTAGGCTTATCCTCGATGCCTATGTTGCATTCCTCGACATCGGAGTCTGAGTGTTCTATAGTGGGTTTTTTTCCTACATCATCAAAATCAAAAAGGTCCTCTAAAGGTGCCAGTCCTCTGGGTATATTCTTATCTTTTGACTGCAACACCTCTATTTTCTCCTTTTCAGTGTTCTTATATTCTTCAGTTTGATTTCCAAGTTGTTCAGTTAAAGTGTTTATTTCTATGTTATGTGGTAATTTTTCTTCATCTGGGGGCTCTTCACTCAGGCATATTTCATCAGATTTGGATTCTGAATCAGAGAATTCAAACTCGTTCCTGCCAATCAGGAAATCCTCTATCTGCTTATCGCCCTCAAAGACCTGCCAATATTTCTCATTATCAGGCACTGCAGGTCTATATTTTGTCTGAATGATGATTTGTTTGTCACTAGGAGCTTTATAATATGAACTAGCTATGCAGGCTAATCCATTCGCAATTATGTTCTGACTCCTAGGAACGAACACAAGTTCATATTCTACAAAGGTTTTCATTAAATCCATAGCATCATTCCTGTATGCTCTCAATCTAGGGTGTTTTTCAGTATACTCTCTGTTCACTTGTTTTATGATTAACTCAGAGTCCCCATGTATAGCTATCCTACGGGCTCCTAGTGTTTTCAACAAATTCAAGCCTAAGATGAGAGCCTCATACTCTGCGATATTGTTTGTACATTTGAATTTTAGATTGAAGGCATGACTCTCAGCATAGTCACTCTTTGTGTTATGTAACCACACTCCTGCTCCTGCGGTCTTTCTAGTGCAAGACCCATCGAAATTCATTCTCCATAAGGGATCGTTTTCAGGTTTATCATCATTTTCCTCCCTAACGTTGGTTTCATTGTTATGTTGTAATATGGGGTCAGCATCGTGGTGTGGAGTATTTTGTTCTTCATGATGTGTATGTAGTTCCGAAAAATGACCAGTCAGCTGTTTGTAGTCTTGGTTTTGTTTACTCTGAGTTTCAGATTTAGTGCACTGTCCAAAGGTTTCTTCTTCATTTTATTCTAAGTCTAGAGTGGCCATTATGTTAGAATCTATGGGCTCTACCCTATTGTTTGTATCTCTGTATTTTGGCTCTCGCTCTTCTATGGATTCATCATTGCAAAGGATAAAGGAATCCAGATCCGTGTGTACAGAGTACAGAGGTGAATTTTTAGGTTTTTCAGGGCTGCTAACCATGAACTTCATTTGTGCCTCTCTATACAGTCTCCTAAGCTGGCTAAAGATAGGGATTGTGGTGTATGAGCCATCCATATGCATTGTACCTTGTAGCTTGGTACCCCATGACCTGGACAACAACATGCCATACTTAGGTGGCACATCTGCCACTACAACGTCCATAACCATGCATTTTTCTGGAATCTGGGTCAGGTTCACACAAATGTCTTTGATTAAGCCAAGGCACTTCACTCTGCTAGAGTCAAATGAATATAAATCCTTATAAGGACGGTTTATCTGTAGGCCTAACCTCTCCATAACTACCTTAGGCATTAGGTTGTGTGATGCCCCAGAGTCATGCATTGTGTTGTGAAGGATCTTGTCATGGATATTGAGGCTGATATAAAAAGGAGGTACTACCCCTTCCTGAAACTTCCCTTCTATCTTTGGACCAAACAGAAGGGCTGGTTGGTCATCACTTAGATTGACAGTGTCACTGTTATCACCTAGATTCAAATATTTCAAAATTTGGCCTTTATATACATCTTGAGTGGCCAGCTCAGAGAGTGGGACAAAGATTTTAATTTTAGCAATCTCACTCTTCAAATTGAAGGGAGATTGACTCTTTGTAAGACTCAACTCTGTTTTGTTAGCCACTACTTTAGTGGCAGAATCAGTATGCTAATTATCACTATGTACAATGTTTGCAGCTGTTTTATTAGGAGCATTAGCTGCAATGCTAGTGCTGCTAGTTTTTTGACTTTGTTTATCAGTATTTTGGCTGTCCTTTTCTTTGTTCTTCCCAGAACTCTCAGCTACTGATTCGCTACTTTCAGTAGTTACCTTAGGAGTTTTCTCAGGCCTTTTCTTAATGGTAATCTCAGAAGCTTTGGGTTTGGAAGTGTCTAAGCTCTTTTTTCTTCTAAGTTCATACTGTTCTCTGACCTGCATGATGGCATTTTCAAATCTTAGCCTGTAATCCTCAGATTCTAACCTTTCCTCATCCCAATGTGAGTATGAGGACTGATTGTCTTCTGTGGAACAGTTATGGATCGAGTTGTCTATTTCCAAGATGTTTATTGTGTTCCCTCGGACTCTTCTATTATCCCCTCATCTTCATCAAGGAAGTTATCTTGAAATGGGGGTATGACTTGTTGATCAGAGTCTCTCTGTCTGTTAGGAGGGTTGTTTCTCCTAAAGTTCTGGTTCTGGTTATGATTTTGGTTTATGTTCTGATTACTGACTTGGACAGTCAAATTTTCCACCATTTTTGCTAGTCTCTCCATGGTTTTGGCTAGGCTGTCATACTTGTGATCGGATGTGGAAGCTGATGTGTCATCCCTATATGTTACCTTTTTCTCAGACCTCATTCTGGCTCTCTTTTCAATCAGGTTAGCCTCTACACTCACTAGTCCCTTTTTCATATCTTCCAATGTGTTGTAATCTCTCTCCCTAAGCTGGTAAGCCATGTCAGCATCAAAGCCTTCAGGATATTTCACTAAAGCCATACCTTGGGGAGGTTTCATATGTGGAGGAAGAGCATTATAAACACTTTTAAACCTTGTAGAATAGTCATGGACACTCTCTCCTACATTTCTTTTAAGATTCTTGTATTCTGCTAAGATTTGGAAAGGGTTGGTCTTGACTTACCATTTTTTTATGAAGGATTGGTATAAAGAGGGAAGATCATGGATAATATTAGGAGGTAGGCCTTTAAACCACTTCTTCACATCTCCTCTTAAACTCTGGGCAAAGATTCTCATCTTTACTGTCTCATCATCTATCTCCATATAGTCAAAGGAATCTTCCATCCTATCTACATGGTGTTGAGATGTGGTAGACTCTTTTGCAGTGAAATGTGGGATTTTTGACTAGTAATAATTGGGTAAAGGCACTAGAGGTTGTGGTAACACCAGAGGTGCATACCAGGTTGCCATAATGGTGTTTTGAGGAGGTAAAGGATTGGCTTGAGTAGTTGGTATGTGGATGACAGGAATACTAGGACCAACAACACTCTGTTGAGCTGATTTAGGGTGATATAGCCCCAAGTTTTGAACGAAATGAATATCCGGAGGTGTAGATGGAGGGGCCTCTCTATCCCTAATATGTTGACCACTATGAGATGGTGAACTAGGAAGCTCAAGGTCTGACTGGTCTAGAGCATTGAATGACCTAGTTCTAGGTAAACTGCTTTGTGAGCCTAAGTCAAAATGAATGTCTGATAGAGCTGTAAAGTTTTCTGGTGCAGAGTTAGCTCTATGGATGTGACTGGAAACAGTTGGCTTCCTAGGTGTAGGAGATTTCCTAAGAATGTTCTCAGGGTTGTCAACTATTTCAGGTGGGTTTGGGTTAGGATAAGCTCTTGTATGAATGGTTCTTGAAGCCATTATGTTGTCCTCAAACAAAGAAGCTTAATCCTACTTGTTACTTCTAATATGGATGATGTTATAATGAAGGCTGGTCTCCTAGTAGAGTCTTGTGAAAACCAAGATAATCAGTAGGCCTACTGATCACCAGTGGAGTCTCTAATCATTAAGGAACTATGGAGTCGCCAGGTGGAAGGTTTAGAATGTTTCAAGAGGGTGTACTGTCCACCACAATGATTAACCACCAAACTAAGGCTACTATGGTATTCTTTGAGTTCTTAGAAGAGTTTACAAGTTTGTTTTAATCAAATTTCCCAAGTGGATTCACCATTATGTTGGAGACTATAATGGGTCACAAGACCAGATATAGTAGTTAAGGGCACTCAAAGTTTTTTTCCCAGTGGATTCGCCATTATGTTGGGGTTCCTATGTTTTGGAGGGTTTGGCAATACCAAAAGATAAGACAACATAAAAACCACTTTTAGACCTCAGGATCTAGCCCTCCTGGGTCTAGAGAGGGATCTCTCTATAAAGGCAAAGGTATATGTCTTTGAGGTTTAGTTTCAAGGTATTAGGCTAGTTATTGGGCACAAGTTTTGTTTTGTTTTGTTTGGTTGTTTAGTTGTTGGGAAACATGAAGGAAGGGTTCAATATAAGACAAAGGGTGAGTAAAGAGGATTTTAGGCAAAGGAGAGAAACTTTAGAGAACACTCGAGACCATTGGGAAATGGAGTCATAAAAGGGTTTACTTTCTATTCAATATCCGAGGCTTTCAATTGGGCTAGTCATCTAAAACAGAGGATCTTAAAAATGATAGTGTGGTATGAAATGATAAGGAAGGAAGGTGAATGATAAGGAAACCTTCGAGGTGACCACTTAGGAATCAGATCTAGGGACAGGGCATGCCATTAAACACCTATGATCCACCCCCTAAAGGTTAAATCTTCAGACAAAAAGAAACACTTAAGATTTAAACACAAAGGTGAAGGCCTGAGATCAGAGAAAGGATTTGAACTTTCAATGCTTTGAAATTCAACTTAAGTTATCCATCCTACGTGAACCTGGCCTTTAAGTGGTAAATTCGCTAGTGAAAGGGTGGAGCCTATCAAGTTATCCATCCTACGTGAACCTGGCCTTTAAGTGGTAAATTCGCTAGTGAAAGGGTGGAGCCTATCAAGTTATCCATCCTACGTGAACACCTGGCCTTCCTATAAGTGGAAAATGAAGTAATAAAAGGAACGAAGTCGCTCATCCATTCGATGGGTGAGGTGGCGTGGTCACTTAAATAAAGGTGGTGGCTCAAGAGATGGGAAATTCTGAAAGCAAAGGTGGAATATAAAGATGGTAGATTAGACTCTGTTAACCTGGCCTATCGCTATAAAAAGGGGTGGGGGAGCCACCCTATACGCTCCTCTATCTGCCCTGCCGAAGAATAAGCCGTGGAAAGGTAAGGTACGTTAAGTGACTCGACTAAGGTAATAAACAAAAAAAAGGAAAAATGAAATAATTTAGTAATAACTTGTCCCTCACATAAATAATCGTACCAGTATCTCGTATATAGAGAGAATTTGAAAACATGCTTCTTCAAACGACAATGCTGCTATTATATATGTAATACTGCCTAAAAGACGCCTTTTGAACACGACTGAATTTCATTTCATAATGAGAAGTGCTTTATAAAATTTGTTTTAGGAAATAGAATAGTATAGGCTTTCCGAACTATTGACCTAACGAACTACTTCATTCAGTAGTTTGGCTAAAATATGCCCACACGCATGATCACGCTGCGAAGAACGGGAATGAACTCCGAATCAAATATATCATCGAAATAAATACATACATAGTGTGCTGATTGCTACAATTCCATCAGAGAGGGCCAGATCCTGATATCACTACATGTCTGTGCTCCCTTTTCGCATCGAACCAGAACAAGATCATTTCACACTTTGAATCTCAGGTCCAGTGGCTAAAAATAGGATGCGAAGATCGTGCTCATTGTAGGATATCAGATCTCCGGCTTATTTGCTCCGTAGTTCCACAGGGAACTTGGAAAGGCTTAATTGCTTGAAAAGGACCCTAGTGAGACAAAATCAGCATTCTAAACTCCCAATATCCCAATTCTTTCAATTAAAACCCCACAAGAACATCTAAGAACATATTCATAAATTCATACATCGGTTAGCAGTGAATAACAGCTAGTACACTGGTTAAATTATCTTGAATTAGTCCTCATATAACACATATAGAAGAAAACATTAAGGATAAGAAGAGCAGGAGCATTAGCGTACCATGCAAGGGTATATCCTAAGCCAGATTTTTTATTCTTACCAGAGAAAGGAAATGTAATGAATTACAGAAGGAAAATAGAGACAAAGTAAGAACACACATCACCACTGCTTTAAATCAGGATCCAAATAAATGTGCTTGTAATATTAAAGAGCAACAACAATCATATACAACATTGTCCAACATCTTGATATTCAGTCTGAAAACATCTTCCTCAATCTATCTTACAACTTTACACAGAGAACTATATCTCAAGAGAAACAACTTACAATTCACAGGTATCTAATCAACAACCAACAAAAACCTTTACAATGCGTTTTTCTTGAGTTATTATAGCTGAAAGAGAGGCAGAGGAGGTAGATGAAACACTAAATGAAACATTAAAATAGAAGTAGAAGAAGAGGGCTCGAGGCCCATTCTGTCTTAATATCTATGCATTGATTTTCAGTACTCTTTGGGTGAAAGAGTGGTCTTTGACAGGCTGATAGTAACTCCAGGTATGTTATTTGATGTACTTTCGGTTGTAGTACTCTGTAGTACTCTGGTGATAAGAAAAAAGTAGGTAAATTACTTTCATGTCTGCCATACTGCATAACAAATGCTCTGGTAGCAGTAGAACTTTCTATCAGAGCGGAGATCTTCTCAGGAGCTCGAAGTAAACTAAAAACAGTGTGGGACATGTCCTTTCATGGGAAAGAACCTTCTGCTGGTGTGAGACACTGATAGTATTGTTTTATGTGCTTTAAGCCTCATTAGACCTTCTGTGTTAATCACAAGGTCTTCAAAATGTTACATTCGCCCTTTGATCATTGAATTAGAGCTTAAGATCTTCAATTACAGGTTTTAAAACTCTTAATTCTTCACTGATACTCTTTTCCACTTCATTGACTGTCTCTGTCTATGAATTTGCATGGATTATGGTGCTGGAGGTTTAAACAGAGTTAATACACCTGATTTGGATAAAATATGCATTTAAAACCCTTTCAGGAGTCTTCCTACAATCTATGGCTCTGATAAAACTTCATTGGCGCTACTGTGTCATTAATAGTGACTGTGTAGAACAGAACGACTTTCACTGTCTATATTCCCTGCAAAAACACACAAAAATGTTAATAAATCCATGTAGGAAGGGGGGTGAATGCTGTGGAGGATCGTGGAAATGGCAGCGCAACAATGATGTATGCGGTGGATGCAGTGAAAAACAGCTGAGAAATGCAGTGAAATGGTGAAAAATTGATCTGATGAAAGTTTGACGGAGGAATGGACATGGACCATTTGATCAGATCTGGTGGTGATGATCAATGGTGGAGATTAACTAATGGAATTAATTTAGAAGGTTTGGCGAAAGAAGTGAACTTTAACGTTATAACATAAAGTTTCGATGTTGGGAAGAATACAAAGAAAAATTATGAAAATGCAATGAAATCAGGCCTGAATGGTGGGACCTGGAATGGGCGGAGGGCTATTTAATAAGGACCATTAGATCTCAGGAGGAGATCAACAGCTGAGATGGCCAGATGAAATGTTATGGTAGTGCGACGAAAAAACATGAATGGAATGCGAGATGTAATGAGGGTCGTTGATTTGTACAGATCAACGGTCGGGATCATCAGAGGGGCTTTCGGGAACAAAAGTGGGGAAGTGGTTTTCCAAGGGAAAACAACTATTTTCACGCGATGAAAAGGGAGGAAGGCGGTTTTAACTTTTAGAACGCGATATAGGTCCCCGACTGACACGTGCCTTTTAAAACCACCCATATCGCATAAAATTAAACTGTTAAACTTCGGGTGCCAAAGCTGCGCGATATTGATGTTGGCCGTTGGATCTGGGACTGTGAGATCTGACGGTGGGAGATGGAGCATGATATGGGAACGTGCGTGGTCAGTAAAGTGGGGGCTGATCAAAGGTGGTTTGAATGTGAGCCGTCCGATCAGCGCGATTGATGGTTGAGATCTGCAGAGGGAAAACAAAGGCGGAGGAGTTGGTTATATGAGCGGGGAGAATCCTGGCCGTTGGATCCTTGGGATCGACGGTGGAGATTTAAAGAGGGAGTGGAGGTAAAAGGGCTATATGAATGCGCAGGAGGAATATGAGCTGTCGGATCAAAAGGGATGAATGGCTGCGATTCAATCGGAACCGGAGGAGGCAGGGGCCAAAACTCCGATGGGAAGATGTTGCGATTGCATCTGGACTGTTGGATCGACGATAGATCAACGATTGTGATTGGATCGGAGGGTGGCCAATCGGGGATGCAAGGTGGAGCGAGAGAAAATCTTGGCCATTGGTTCTTGTGGATTCAATGGCCAGGATCCAATCGGGGATCGACCAATCGGGGCATCGGAGGGTGGCACAATAAAAACTTCCGATTGGCGATGAGCGCGGTGATGCGATGGCCGTTGGATGAAAGGGGAATCAATGGTGGAGATTGCCATCGGAGGTTTACAAAGTGATGAGGCGGGGGTGTGGTGAAACAAGCATGGATCGTTGGATCTTTGCAGATTGATGGTTGGTGATGCTCCCGAGACCCATAGAACAAAATTCTTCTCGCATCGAAGATTTTCGTTTTAACATAGAAATGCGCTCCCGACCATCCTTCTGATTGCGATAAGCACCTTGTGCCTTAGCGCTTGGTCTTAGAGCCTAGTTGCGTTGAGGGGAAGTGGTTAGGGGCTGGGCCGAAAGGGGCTAAGCCTGTTATATGGTAAAAAATGGGATTTTGGCTTAAAAAACAACGTTTTTAAGGCTAAACAAGGGTTCCGGTAGGGGAATAAAGGGGTTTTAAAATAAAATGAAGGGATTTCAATTGGTTTTTAAAGGGGAATTTGGTGGTGTATAAGACTTAGGGAGGAGTTTTGGGGGTTTTAGAGGGAATTTTGAGAAGGGGAAAAAGGGTTAAAAATGGGGAAACTTGCAGGGATACAAAGGGCAAATGGAGGCTTTTCTGAGCATAATTTTTTCACAGACAGTGAGGATATCTTGATATAAAAAGCAGTGAAGATATTTTCATAGGCAAAGGACACACAGAGGCTTCAAGAATGAGATATTTTCATAGGAAATGTATCTCTTGAAGGCTCATAAAAATATTTAGCCACCTGTTTGCTTGGAAAAAAAATTATAAGTGGCTAACACTAGTGAAAATGAGGGTGAAGGTGACAATGAGTCAAACCAAAGTGAAGATGAGGATGATGATTAGTTAAGCCCACAAGTGACAAAAAACATGGAAACAAAGGAAGAGGATGTCAGTGAAGAAAATGAAGAAGCTGACAGTGGGAATGGATCAATGGCAAAGATGAACAAAAAATCAGCAATGAAGCAGAGGAGATGGAGGTGGATGATGATGAAAAAGAGGTAAGTGATGACGATAAAGGAGGAAGAGGATAACATGGGAACAAATGAGGCATGTAACCACGAATCAGAGAATGATGCTAAAGAAAGCAGTGAGACTAAGAGCCCTAATGACATTTAAAACAATGAGGCTCTTAGCCATGACAAAGATGAGGGAAGGATAAAGAAGGTAGCCAAAAAGAAGATGATGACTTTGAAGAAAATGAAGAAGAGGTTGAAGATAGTCACGACTGTCATGAAAATCATGAAAATGGTGAGGAAAATGCAGAGGTTGAAGGCAGCAGTGACACCCATGAAGCAAACATCAGTGATGAACAGGATAGCAAGGAGGAAAGCAGTCATGAAGGTCATGAAAAAAATCATGACAGTCATGAAGACAGTGAAAAACGTGAAGAGGGTGATAATGAAAATAAATATCACAATAGTGAAGAGGCAAGCAACTTCAATGATGAACAAAATGAAAGTGCAGAGATCAGTAAGGAGGTTGAGAGTGAGGCTGATGTTGAAGGCAAAGATATAAGCAGCAGTAAGGGTAGTGAAGAGGAAAACATGGGAAAAAATGAAGGTAGCCATGATCAAGACGCTGAAATGACCACAATCACACCTCTTCCATTGACATATCGGAGAGGGCAAAGGCTTGTGTTTCCTGCCTCTAAAAGGAAAGGGACCATGCCATGCACCTCAGCTCAAAAGATTGACAAAGCTAAAAAAAAGGTAAAGGAAGAAGAAGAAGATCATGAGGTTGAGAGGGAGTTTGAAATAATTTAGGTTGATAGTGATGAGGAGAATGAAGCAAGGATCTCAAACTTGCATATCCAGAACAAAAATTCCCTCATTGAATACATCCAAGCAAATCTGAATAGGGCCAAGAGTGTGAATGATGCCCTTGAGATGGAGAACAGGTAGCTAGGAGCACAAATTGCTATTTATGATGCTAGAGCCCTCAGGGCCCGAAAAGAAGCCCAAAGGGCATAGGTAAAGCTAGAAGATTTCATGGGCACCTATGAGGAGAGTGAGGATGAAGAAGGACAGTCTACGAGGAGACCTAGAACTAAGGGGTTGAAGAAGGCATTGGAAAAACAAAGGGAACAAGAATTAGCCTTAGCAGAGCAGCTCCCTCCAGATGAGATGTTGGCCATGGATGTAGCACATGATTGGGAGCCTTGGTTGGAAAGAGCCAACATACACTTGGAGGCTAAATTTAAGAAGGAAAATTAGGATCTTGACCTCCAACGGAAGATGACCAAGCATTATGCCCGAAGGAACCAAGTTGTAAGGGCTAAACTCAAAAAGGCCCAAACCAAGATCCAAGAACTCAAAGAGGAAAAAGGCCAAGCTAACCTTGGAATATTGGCACAAGATTCTCTACAACTCTCTCAAACCCCATGAGGAACACATCCACCAAATTTGAGAAAATTTTGACAAATTTTGAATTTTTGTGAATTTGGAGGCCTCTAAGCGCAGCACCCTTGGCACTACGCTCTCATCTCAAGCACTCTAAGTAGGAAAACTTGAATCCTCACATCTAGTACAATATGCTCACCAAATTTCAGAGCATTTGGAGCATTTTTGACCCCTCAAAAGGCGAAAAGACACCTCATTTTTCACCTTTCTGCCACATTTACAGACATGGCGCTGCGCCTAGAGAAGTTTTGGAAAATTTTCCTTTTGGACATGTTAATGAAGCTCAATCAAGAAACCAAGGGTATATTTGAAAATAATACTCATCCATATTTCCAATGGGCCATCACGGAGCAAATTTTGACATTGGGAAGGTCACCAAAACTTGGCTACAAGTGGACCCATTTTCTGCCCAGGAAGGTGCTGCGCGTTCAGACCTCACTGTGCATTTTTGGCCAAAAGTCAACAAAAGACACTCATTAATTGAAAAATGATATTTTAATGTTTTTTGAGGCAAATCAATCCAAAATTAGGTACTAGGAGTTATTTTGGCATTTATTTCATGAGATATTTTGTGCCTTGGGCCTTGCATGGTCTCTTAGGCATAAATGACATTTATGACTAATTTTGACATTTTCAAACCTTAGTTAGGGTTTTTACCCTCCTTTTCTAGATAAACAGAGCATGAGGGCTTCATTGTAAAATGTTGGCATTTGATGACTATTTGGAGCAATAGATAGATTTTTTTGGAGATTGGAGAAGAAATTGGTGTTGTGGAGTTTGTGAATGGCTTGTCTTGATTGATGATTGAGAAGGCTGCTTGCAGGATCCCTCAGATTGGTTAATGGTGATGTGTTTCTATTCGGTTATTGTTTTCTTATGTATCATTGTGTTTCATAATTCTAAATTGCAGTAGGACAAAGGCTTTAGACTAAGAAATGTTTTCAAAGGCACCTTAGCTCTATTTGTTCTTCACTGGCTCTATGTTTTCCTTTGCTAGGTCATTTTAGGGAATTGTTAATTGCTCTCTAGACCGCCTAATCTTGTTTATTTCATGAATGGTTTAATACAGTAGGTATAAAAGATGTTTTATGGTTAGCCCTGCTTGTTTGATGTCACTAAAACAGTTTTCTTGAGATCTCTCTCTAAAGTGCCATTAATTAGGTTTGCAAAAGAGGCTATGTTTCGATCATACCCTTTGTCCATGCTTGAATAATTGTTTTGGAGATATTTATGGCTATGATCAATGATGTTTAGGAATTCCATATTCTTTTATTAAAGTTATATGTTTATCTTAAATGTTTTCTAACCTTGAAAGTGAAATCACTAGAAGTTAAATGAGTTTCTCGCCTTCTATATTTCATTGGATTGTTTGTCTAAAATGCTTATTTGCTTAAGTTGAATCAAAGAGTTATTGGTGTGCCCTGTCTATCGATTCATTATTTATTCTAAATAGTGTTGAAGTCCCTTCTTTTTTTAAGTACATGACAAAGGATTCTTAATTTACCTTTGCCCTACTTAGATTCACAAACTTGATGTTCATTTCATTTCACAAAAACCTTGAAAATCCATTTGACCATGCTAGATTTGCCCTGTGATCCACCCTAATTTATTGTTGAAACTTTCCATGAATTTTATTTACTTCATAGCCCAATGACTTGAAGATTCATCAATCTATCTATTCTACTTGATCATCTTACCCAACCAAAACAAACAAAAAAACCTTACACTTAACAACTAGCCTAAAATCAAAACCCTAAAAGCAGAAAAGTTCACATCCTTTGCAAAAATAGAGAGAGCCCTCTCTGAGTCCAGGAAGACTAGTTCCTAGGACTCCGAAGACTGGTATGATGTTACCCTATGCATTTGATCTCACCAATCTAACAAATCACGGGAACCTAACATAATGGCGATCACGGTGGGACCTTCTGAGTAAATTATCAGCCTAGACATCCTTAAAGACTTCTGAAAGCCCTTGTCAAATAGTATCCAATGATTACTTTCCACCTCATCGCCTAACATAATGGTGATCACGGTGGGACATTCTGAGTAAATAACAAGCTATACATCCTTAAATAATTCAGAAGCCCTTATCACACAGTATCTATTGATTTATCACCAACTCACTGCCTAACATAAATGGCAGTCAAGGTGAAATCTTTCTGAGTTAGCGACAATCTAAGTACTCAGAACTTCAGAAAACCTTATCAAATCATAGAGAACTCAAAATTGTTAGCCAAATATTAGAATCTGGTTGTTTCACCATCCTAGAAAAATACTGACTCAACTATAGGACACTCATAGAAACCTTAGGGCTACATAAAGGAACTCAGAAAACCCCAAAACATCCCTAGATTGGTTTTTTGTTAGTTATTGGTGGTGGAACATAAACACATATCCTTAAAACAACAAAAAACATCCACCTGGAAACTCCATAAACCTCCAATAGGACTTCTAACTTTACTAGTGTTTATAGACTTCCTTAGGATTGTGTCAAATCAGCCCTGAGAAGTTTAGAGGCCTAGTCATACACTGTGTGAGTTTAGCAAACATTAAGAGAGGTCAACCTTCCAAAAAAATTCATAAACTTCCAGCCTCTCTATACCTTGGGTTTTAAATCTGGCTTCAAAAAGGATCAGTACCAGATCTCACCCAAACCCAAACCCTCCCACCATAGTTGATGACCCAGAAAATATTTTGTGGCAAAATTCTAAAACTGGAAACTCAACTACTAGTAGGACCATCCATAGAGCAAGCTTTGTCCCTGAACATCTTACAGCCTTACAAGATCCCCAGTTTTACTTACATCACACAAGAAAAATTTTCAGAACCAAGTCACAGATTGGGATTGACTACACTAACCATGAGCCCTTAGGTTTGCAGCAGAGTTCAAGCAGAGAAGTCTCTCCTTCCACTCCTCCCAGCTTTCAGCTTCTTCATCACTTTGCCTCTTTTTATCCCAAGTCTGATCAAAATCAGTTTTTTGGTCCAAGTAACTCTACCACTCCCATCCACACATCCACTGTTAAAAACACTCCACTTCATCCTCCACCCCCTCTCATAAACCCTCCCCTTGTAAATCCTCCTTGGATCCCATTACCTCCCATTATAGCAGCATGGTATGCCCCCATGGCACTGCCACAACCCTTGTTACCTTTTCCACATGATTACCAATCCAAAATCCCCCACTTTACCAGAGCTGAATCCATCACTCCCCAACAGCATGTAGATAGGATAACTGATACCTTTGATTACATGGAATTAGAAGAGGAAACCATTAGAATGAGGATATTTGCACAAATATTAGGAGGAGAAGCCAAAAAATGGTTGAAAAGCTTGACTCCTAACAACATACATGATCTCCCTTCTCTTTACCAGACATTTATAAACAAGTGGGAAATCAAGAAAAATCCTCTCCAAATTCTCTCAGAATATAAAAAACCTAAGATAAATTTCAGGGAAAGTGTCCAAGAATATTGTACCTGGTTCAATAGTGTTTATAATGGCCCCCCAACAGACATGAAACCCCCATAAGGCTTAGCTTTAGCAAAATTTTCGAAAGGTTTAGATCCTGACATGGCATATCAATTAAGAGAGAGAGATTTGCTAACTTTACAAAGACATGCAAAGGGGAGCTATAAGTGTAGAGGCCAACCTGATTGAAAAGAGGGCTAGGATGAGATGTAATATCCCAAAATGGGATTGCTCAGTAACACTTGAAGTGAAAACGTTATTTTCAGAAAATTATGTAAAAATAGTGAGAAATGGGACTTGGATCCCTTAGTTTATACAATATACAACTCACATGCAGAATTTGAGCAGAAAAAAATCTCCCTACCCAACATAAACAGGTCTCCCTAAGTCAATATGACTCAAATAATCCCAAACCCCATGACTTAGCTCATACAGAAAAGACTGATGCATGTACAACATTATTTTAATATGGGTGTATGAAAAAATAAGTGAGAAATAATATATTTGGAATTTAAAATGATCCAAAGGCTGAGAAAAATGGATATCCCTTCCTTTTTATACACAATAAGAATAACCTGGCAAGGGTTTCAAGAAAGTACAATGTATAAAAGAGTAGATCTGCAGATCTAGATCTGGAAAATGTAGTTATACTACAGATCTATATAAATATAGCTGAAATGTACAAAGAACAGAAGAAGAATGATATATAAATCCTTCTGGGAGAAGGATTGGCCCTTCCTCCAAGAAGCAAGCTCAGGATCAAGGGTCTTGACCTTGCTACTGCAACACTCAGAAAAATGACGTAGTTCCTGTAGGGGACTGCGCAGTAGATGATGGAGAATGCTTTGGCCACATGCCAAGATGTCCAATATTCTCAGAAACCTCCTGTATAGATCTTGCAAAGAAAGGGAAGCTCCCTCCTCTGAAAGATAAGCTTAGAAGTTGGTGTTGCAAACCTTCGACTGCAACACCCTGCAACACAACATTTCCTGCTACAAGAATAACGTTGTAGATGAAGGAGGATGCTTGGCCTCAAGCCTGAATGTGGAAAATTGAAGTACAATTCTCCTCCAAGAGGTCTCTCAAGGTAGGAGAAGGAATTCCTAAGCAGGAATGCCTTATGCTAAACAACATCGCATACTCAACTCAACAGCTGAATAATGCTCAATAGTCTAAGCAGACCAAAATCAATAATCAACAAGATAACCCCAAATGGCTGCCATCTCTTCCCTTATAAGCTTTGTGAGCCTCCTCACCTTGGGTCCCACCCATTAGGGTTTCCAACATCACATGATCACTTTCCCTCCCAAACTGCGTTGTAGATCCATCAAGGCTACTCCTCCATACTGCGTTGTTTGATTTGGTCAACTTGACCTCATCAACCCGCTTCACCCCTTTTCACACCCAAGTTCCTCCACACTAGCTCTCATATGTGTCTAGGCTGATCCTTGTTCACATTGAGATATTTGCAGGGATGATCTACTCCTCCTCATGAATGTTGTTGACTAAGTCAAACTTAACTGAATCAACATGATCCTCTTCCTGTTCGTACATGGAAAGTGAAAAATCCAACTACTAGAATGTACCCTTTTTCATACCAAGAGGGTTTTATGATAATACAAGGTAAGTATGGGTCTCTTTCCACATTTATTCATCTATTAAGTGATAAACACAAAATCAATATTCCAATTAGCTACAAGCTAATTTTGGAATATTACAGTCCTCCCCTCCCAAGTGTTACTTGTCCTCAAGAAACTGCAAGGATAGAATTGAAGAACGTCTTCTTCTTCCCTTGTAGCATCCTCATATGATAAGATACTCCAAATATCAAGGTGTTGTCTCATCAATACATCTCCAAGTTTCCCCGCCCAAGTGTGTAAGCTAGCTTTTGGTGAGCATTCCAAATAGATATCATCATGTAACAGTGAAATATCCATGGAAGCAACAATGGGTTACCTAAAGGTCCTCTTGAGACATGGGGGCTGATATAGATTGGGATCCACCATCCCCATTTAAATCTCCCATCCCCAAGCTATCAACCATACAAAATGAGTTACCCTCCAACATGGCAACTCGTAAAAGGGTTCCTCCACCTTGAGCTCCTGCAAATAAGGTGGGCTGCATTGTTGAACTTGATAGACCCAATGGCCTACCCCACACTGTCTCTCTCTCCACTTATGATAAGTGTAGAGCTTCTGCTGAAATTGGGTCTCATCAATGCTTCCTTTATGGAGTAAAAAGGCAATTGGATCCTCAAGGATCTTCTCTCTAACGTTGTGAAACAAGTTGGCCCAGACCATCCCATATGTGATGGGTATACAATCATCACCATATGGCATCCAATAAATCATATGGCCCTCATTATGGAGTAGCAAGTGTCTTACTGCAGTGGCCATATCATTCCTCATTCTCCCCTTGAAACATGCAATGCAAAAAGTGTGGGAAATCTCTTCCCCCAAGGACACATCCAACCCATGTGTCAATCCCCTAATCATGCTTTCAATAAGAGTAGAAACAATATCAAAAAATGAAATCATGATCAGTATCAAAATGAAGGAAATACTGATGGTTTCATGTGGTGCTTGAAAGTACCAACAGTCTCCCAAGTAGATACAATGCAGTTTTCCAAACTGCTGCTTCAGAAAATTACATGGAAAATTGTTTCTTGATACATGGTTAATTTTGTATGTCATCATATTTACTAATAAATAGTAAATGGTTGGGTACATCAACTGAACATACATGTAATGAAAAAACATTTTCCTAAGGCCACATAAGAGATGGTTGCCTCCATCATATAGTTTGGCCCAAAATTGATCATGGAGCAAAATGAAAAGCTTGCCCTCTTGTGGAGCAATGACTACATAGAAATGGTAAGAGTATGCAGATATTGTGTTAGACAATAAATAAATGAAAAAAAAAAATTCTTACCATATGCTGGAAGTAAGATGATAGATGGATCCATGAATGATTCCTCCATAGTGGTTTGGCATGATTCCATGAAGAGGAATGAACCATGTGCTGCATGAAGATCCTTCTTCTCATGCTTGTAAATCCAAGTCAAGAAGAACATATCACATTAATATATGTCTTCATCCATTACCCTATCATTATCACCTCCTCCTTTTTCACCAAGTGCATCAAGTTTGAAGTGATCCTGGGGACACTCCATCCATAAGTCCCTGCTCCAAAGTGACAGCGTTGTGGGCCCATGCAAATAGGCTCCTGTCAATACAAAGCTCCATTCTTTGACATGATTATGGTCAACGACCTCTCCCATAATGCTGCTACACATAAGAAGTTTCTTCCAAAGTGGAAGTACTTCCAAATCATTCAAGGCTAAGGAGTAGCCCACTTGCACCATGATAGTGCCACCTACTCCTACAACATCATGCAAAGTGTGAGAGCAACTCTGCCCTTGCTCTCCCAAGAACATCCAAAGCAACAAAATTTTTTGCTGCCTCCTCATACCTCCATCATACAAAACATGTGGTGAAGACATAATGCATGGTATAAAGAATGTCATATCATCATAATGCATCCACACTCCTTGCTTCCTAATGATGCAAGTATCCTGCCAAGCTTCTTCCACCCACATAACCTTAGAAAAAGGATATGTCTCATGATGGCCAAACTCTCTCAAGAGTAGCCAGCGCAGCTTTGCTTCTTACTGCCCTGTGTCATAAATTTGCAAGTGGCTCACCAACCTCTTGCTTTCCACCCACATCCACTCAACCTCTTGTGGATGTCTCTTGCCATGTTCTACCTTGGTGCCTTCCCAATGAAGACTACCAATCTCCAAAAGAAGGTTCCTTCCCATGCACCTCAAGGGAAGTTGAGATGCAACTCCTTGGAGATATTTTAGGAAAGACCTCACCCAAATGATTTTCTTGAATCCATAGGGATCCAAGTCTGCTGAAGGTAAAACATCATCATAAAGTGGCACAATGTTCATCATGCCTTCCAAAATTCCATAACCCAACCCCAAGTGTTGTATGTAACTTAGTAAGGGTGCATTGAGATGATTGTTTACCCCTTCTTTGATCAAACCAAAGCTTTAAAGCGTAGTGCAAGCTTGTTGTTCCAAATCAGCCATGTGTTTTGATCCTTGATCATGTAAAGACATATTTCCAAGGTTTCCCATAAGATTTTCTGAAATGATAGAAAATGGAAATTCACGCATACCTTGGTGAGTCTTGGGAACATCTTGTATGGCTGCAAGAGTTCCTCCCTCCAATGTGTTGGCTGCCCCAACTGCTAAGGTAGATGGCTACTCCTCCATGAATGTGACAGCGTTGGTACAAGACTCCTCAAGTGGTGGCGAGGACTCCTCCTTCTCTGATATTTTACTGTCAAATATTGTGATCACCCTTTGAGTAAAATCTGCCAAAGTAGACACTCTTGCATGACTCACATGGCTGAACTTCCAAGTTCTTTCCTTACCCTCCAAGTGCAGCGCTGAGATCTCCACAACCTCTCTTTCCACTACTGGATGTAGTAGGAAGAATGCCTCTAGCTTCATCACCCAAGCTTTTGCTGCACATATGGGTGATCCATCGAAGGTAGACAATATAAACCTATTGCCCCTTATCATCCTATTGCTGTATGGCCTCATTTATTCTTTCAGTTGGATAAACTGAGGAAGATCTAGAGTCTCTTTGAAAGCTCCAGGTTGACATTTGTATTTTGCCAAGTATCCACTCAGGATCTCATGTTCTAAGTGCTCTTCATTATTCTTATTCCCTCCATGAGAATAGGAAGTGCATGGGTCTTCTTCTCTTTCTTGAAACCTTCTAGAGGTCTCACTGCAACTTTCTTCTTCTTGAAACCCTCTAGGAGTTTCATTGCATCTTTCTTCTTTCATATGTTTAACCTCCTTAGAGAGTTTCTTTCTGGATCTGAAAAGGGATGAGAGTAATATCATTCTCTCCATCATTTTTATCTCTGCTCTTTTGATAGCTGGAACTCACAGGCTGAGCCAAAGATCATGCTCTGATACCACTGTAATATCCCAAAATGGGATTGCTCAGCAACACTTGAAGTGAAAACGTTATTTTCAAAAAATTATGTTAAAACAGTGAGAAATGGGACTTGGATCCCTTATTTTATACAATATACAAATCACATGTAGAATTTGAGCAGAAACAAATCTCTCTAGCCAACATAAACAGGTCTCCCCAAGTCAATATGACTCAAATAAGCCCAAACCCTGTGACTTAGCTCATACGGAAAATATGAAAACATGTACAACGTTATTTTAATATGGGTGTATGCAGAAATAAGTGAAAAATAATAGATCTGGAATTTACAATGATCCAATGGATGAGAAAAATGGATATCCCTTCCTTTTTATACACAATAAGAATAACCCGGTGAAGGTTTCAAGAAAGTACAATGTATAAAAGAGCAGATCTGCAGATCTAGATTTGGAAAACAAAGTTATACTGTAGCTCTATATAAATATAGCTGAAATGCACAAGGAACAGAAGAAGAATGATATACAAAGCCTTCCGGGAGAAGGATTGGCCCTTCCTCCAAGAAGCAAGCTCAGGATCAAGGGTCTTGACCCTGCTACTGCAACACTCGGAAAAATGATGCAGTTCCTACAGGGGACTGCACAATAGATGATGGATAATGCTTTGGCCACATGCCAAGATGTCCAATATGCTCAAAAACCTTCTGTACAAATCTTGCAAAGAAAGGGAAGCTCCCTTCTCTGAAAGATAAGCTTAGAAGTTGGTGTTGTAAACCTTCCACTGCAACACCCTGCAACACAACGTTTCCTGCTATAGGAATAATGTTGTAGCTAAAGGAGGATGCTCGGCCTTAAGCCTGAATGTGGAAAACTGAAGTACAATGCTCCTCCAAGATGTCTCTTAAGGTAGGAGAAGCAATCCCTAAGCAGGAATGCCTTATGCTAAACAACACTGCATACTCAACTCAACAGCTGAAGAATGCTCAATAGTCTACGCAGACCAAAATCAATAATCAACAAGCTAATCCCAAATGGTTGCCATCTATTCCCTTATAAGCTTTATGAGCCTCCTCACCTTGGGTCCCACCCATTAGGGTTTCCAACGTCACTTGATCACTTTCCCTCCAAAACTGCATTGTAGCTCCATCAAGGCTACTCCTCCATACTACGTTGTTTGACACTACTACATTTGGCGGAAATTCCGACACTTGGTTCCGACGCTTTTGACCAAATGTCAGAAATTTCCCCAAATTTTTTCCATCCCGCCCAAAACCATCGCTATACCGACATTTATAGAAAAGTTTCGCAATACCAACACTTAGACAAAGTGTCTCAATTGCGACGTTTGGAGGAAGACGTCGCAATTGCGACACTATGGCCCAAAGCGTCACTATTGCGACGACTGCCTCCAAACGTCACAAGTGCGACACAATGTATAAGTGTCGCAATTGCGACGTTTGGAGGCACCCGTCGCAATAGTGATGCTTTTAGTCTTACCGCTTCAGATAATCTATTAATTCATATATGCGCCGTTTTCACATAAAAATACGAAACTTATATGCCGCTTACATAAAAATGATTTTATTGTTTCGATCCGTCGCAATAGCTACATTAACGCCTGGATATCACGCCACAAGATTCACCCTCCTCCTCGCGTAACAAAATTCGCCATCAAATTTCTCGCGTATCAACATTTTCCTCAAGATTCGCCTCTAGCGCTTGGCCCTGAATTCCTCGATGAACAAATATCCACTCTTTAGGGTTCTTTCTAGATGTCAAGAATCAAGATTCAATACCCTCTATTATCTTCATCACCCAATACAAGATTTAAATTTTTCCCAAAGAAACGCTTATTAATTTGGCAGCCATTATTTCTCCGTGCTTTAAAAACCCTACATTTAAATGAAAACAAGCATTGCATTTCAAATAAAAAAATATATTAGTGTTCAAATGTACATGTGTGCATCACTTGTGTAGGGTATTCCTTTTCCACTTTCACATATCCAAGAATATGTGCAGTATAGTTCATATTTTTTGTGATTTATATTATCTTGAAAAAGGAAAGGTAAATTATTTCCCATGGAAAAAGAAGGTTTTCCCTTTTTATAGGTTGTTTGGACTTACGTGGAAAAATTTATGGTATTCCTTTCATATTATGTAGTTTAAATTTGAATTAACAGATTATTCTACATGAAAATATAATTACCTATGTGATGTCCTTCATCACTAATTAAAATTATAGGTTTTCAATTTCCTAGACTCTAACTCATCTGATGCTAAATTCTAGGTTCTCATTGGTGGATCACTCTTCCATTGATTTCCTTTCCCTCTTGATCTTGTCATACTTTAAAAGTCATCAATGATACATATATTATTTCAGGTATCCCAAAAGGCTTTATAGTAGAACATATTGTGAATTTTTTTTGACACTTGAGGATTCTTTTTAGAACTGCAATGCGGTCTATGCTATCGAGTTATATACCAAGCAACTTGTCCTTAATAACCACACTATGAGGTAGGTTCAACCAGTTTGAACTTGTTGGGACATAGCATATGAAGTTGTGTGATGAGTCCATATCACAAGTCTATTATGGTGACAAAAGTGAAGACACGTAATGATAGTTATTATGTTAACATTACTAGAAACATTTTCAAAATTATCCATGCTATCAAGATGTCAAAATTCCAGGCATTAGGTGTCAATACTTGTAGCTAATAGATAATAATAATAATATAAAAAAATCACAACTTTACTCTTGAAATATGATTGTTACACATTGGTAACCTAGTTCATGAGTTACTATCACCCAAAGACTGCAAAACAAACTTAAAATATAAATTAAACCAACATGAGAATCCAACTAAGGGTTTCTCGACAAAATCATGCCATAACCTCGCATTTTGAAACCCAAATTTGAATCCATCATAAGTAATACAATGCAAACTCAGATGGATTTTCAATGCATGTTTGCATGCTACACTTATTCTCCGTCTAGATATCATTTTTTAAATGGAACCATTAGTCAAGCCCACAGTCCTTTTTATGTGAAAAATTTCAGCTCTATTTGAGCTCTTTTTTGCTCCACCACCTCCATAAACATATGAAAACATATATCATGATATTGGAATTCCATTACATATGTATGTGCCAATGTTCCATAATCATGCCCCATCATCAATTTAAGAAATTTCCATTGAATATCAAATTATGGAGGGGGGGAACTTTTTGCTGCAACATTTGGCTCAAAATCAGGGACCATCTCCGTATGTGGTGAATGAGAACTATAGATATTTGAAGAAGTAGATTAGTGCCTTTTCCTCTGGCCATGGAGTCATATACAGTCATCCATCACAAAAAATTGTCTTTGTTCATTCTCACCTTGAAAGTCGCAAAAATTCATGCCCTAATTGAAACGACACTAAATTTGAAAGATATAATAAAAATGCAAGCTAGAAGTGCCCTATTAATACAAAGGGAAAACCTTCCTACCTACCCTAACTGAGATAAATTTTGATTGAATAGGAAACATGATATTTCCAATGGAGTTGATCCAACAACTTGTTAAATGTATGGGACTAAATCATGCATTTTATTTCTAGGGAAACATGCACATGAAGAGAAAAAGTGCAGAATTAATGGAAAATCCATACATACCACTTATAAAAACTACACCGAAAGGTCAAAAAATACTTAAGGCCTTAACTTAATTTGAATCCAAAAATGACAAAACAGGATTAGTGAAAACACAAGAGTGGTGTGGGTGAACAACATAAATAAAGAGTGAAGTTACCTTTCCCCAAGATGCCTTTGTCACCGTTGTATGAAAACATGTTTTCCTTTCCCTTTATACATGCAAGTGAATGCATTATAGGTATGGCGTTTTCCCAGAATAGGAGAAGCCTACTTAAATATATCATTCGTGGAGTGAATGTTTCCTTGACCCAGAACCTCATAGAAACTTATCACGGAATTTGATGTTGGGATGGGATTGTAAAGATAACAACCTCTTCATTCCTCTTGAATATTGGCACCAATTATCAACAATGAATCAAACTGTAATTTGATCTTCCCCCTTTTACATTACCCTGTATTAGTGTCATAAAAAACAAATATATCAAGATGAAAATCAACACCCTCCTTTTCCAAAGTTGGGTAAAGGTCAATGAGAACCTTAGTCACAAGTTACAACTTCCAGGAGATTTCCAAAACAATTTTCAGTCAATCGTTGCATCATGAACAACATGATTTTCTCATAATTCAACATGAGACATGTTTTCCTTTCACTTCCAACAAAGTTCCATTTCTACCCGAAACTCCTATGAAACAGGAACCAAATAACGGCCATGTCCTCAATGGACATCATTTGGCTTTGAAAATGGCCATTGCACCATGTTGTTTCTTATATTACATCACGATAGTTTCTTAGGTCATTTCTTGTTTCTTGAGATGAAAAACAACCAAAGAAATTGTAAAGATCCTTTCAAGAAATAAATGACCATTTCTCAATCATATCTCAACTATTTTTTATTTTATTCAGTGGTTTCTTACTTTGAGAGAAATTTGACACTTTTATAAGGAATATAACATAAAAACACAAAATGGGAATGAATTGATGAGGTAGATGACCTTTAGTTGTTGTCAATTAAGAATTGATAATACACGATGCATGTTCTGTACTACAAACTAGATTCCTTCCTGGAGTTAGGACACAGAGTATTGAATCAAAGTTGTAGTTTCTAACTTCTTGTATTGGTTCATCAATCTTGAAATTCAGACATTGCATGTCTTCATTTCTTCATGTTTGAATAATTTTCATCATATCATACAATAGGAAATTAGGAATTATGATTATTATTACTTTATGGATCTGTTAAGTTACTTTTAAGTTTGCATGGTTTAGTGTGAAATTATTCTTGTGTGCCCCTAGGCCCAGGTGAAGGAATGCCAAGGACTCAGAACCCTAGTTTTTAAATGGTATTGTTTCTTATACCCAAAAACCCCTCAACATCACTTCTTATTAGTTCTTAACAATAGTGTTGTAAATAATTTGAGAATTGATATAGCAAAATCTCGCACTTCTCAAGATAAAGTCCTAAAGCTAAAGTGTGATACCATGTGTAATTCAATAGCCCCTTTGTCACCTCACCAACCTCTTTTCACTTCGGGCTAGCTCTCCTCCAACTCAAGGGGGGTTCTCCCTAGTAGATGTTAGGGATCTAATGGCCCAACCAAACCAAGTCAAGAGCCCCCTAACTCTATATGTTTACTACTATCAATCAAAATATTGAACAATAGGGTCAGACATGCATCCTGAAGATAAAATTGCCAGGGTATTTTTGGGTAATTTCAAAGGGAAAGTCCCCAAACACATATAATCAAGGAATTATAATGTTATTTCAAACATTAAATATCAACAAAATTGTTTAAAGGATATTGAAAGGAAAAAGGTGATGGAAGATAGAAAGTGCCTTACTTAAAAGCTCTAACGATTTTTCAATAGTTGCTCCAAAAGCTTCACTTCAAGGCCCTTCAAGATCGTCTCCAACAATGCTATACCATCAGCTTCAACAATGTTGCTCCAAAAATGTCCTCAAGGTCTTCACAACAATTTTACTAGAAGTTTCTCCAACAATATATTCAATAAGGTCTTCATTGTCAACTCGTCTCTTGTTTGGGTGCCTTAATGTGCAATGACACGTTTCCAGGACTGAATTCAATGCAAGGCATATTTGAAACTCTAACTCTGTCTTCCGGTGTCTTATTAGAAATTATTTCAGTTTTCATTTTGTGTTTTCAAGTTAGATATTGTTTTCAAATTTTTACATTTATAATTTTACTGCAATGTGGCAGACTGATCAGAGCAGTGTAGGAACAACCCCGAGACGGGATGATCGCGGAAAGAGGCCAGTGGAAGAACATGTAAAGTGTCAGCATTGCTATATCTTCAGGTATTTTAGTTATTTACATAATTGAAATAATATTAATTTTGTTCAAATATGCAGACACCTAGCCATGGTACGCCTGATGATTCCCTCTTTGAGGAAGAGCTTTCTTCATCCCTATCTCCAGTGTTCTTGTTGCAAAAAAGGCACGAGATGCAAGGTCGGAATTTAATGCTTTGATAGACGCACCTCAAACACCTGAAACAGAAGAGAGGATACAACATCTTATGAGGCAGCTAGAAAGATATCAGGTAATAATAAAAAGTCAAAAGGATATTTTTTTTGTTCTGCATGAGATGAATTGTGATAGTTTGATTTTAAATTTTTACATTGACTAAACTAACAAAAAGTTCTTTTGTATGTAGCGTTTTCTGGCATTTGCTGAACCTGGTGTTGGTGGTAGTGGGTTACAAGGGCAAGAGATTGCCCAACAACCCTCTCGTACACCTTCTACTCCTTTAGGTGCTAGCCAAGAAACACACCCTGCCCAAGCAGACACCCAGCCAACCGCCGAACGTGTTGGCAATGATGAGGCTGATATGGCCAACTACATTATTGCGTTTCTTGGAGCTACACGTGTCAGCTCCACAGGGACCATTAATGGCACGTTGTTGGTGAACGATGAGGGTGTCCCTATAAAGCATGTACAACTCCCAAGTAAATTTTAATATTTTAACTATTTCATGTACTTTATCTAAAACATATTTATCATGATTTTTATTTTTAAATTAATGATAATATCTTTTTTTTTTTTGGTTTTATTCTGTGTAGGAAACAATGAGTTCTACAGGATTCTGGAGAGCCATGCGTTGGTAATTTTTGGCCCAACCATACTTACAGGGTGGAATTCCCAGAATTCCAACCTGAAAAAAGAACTTCTAGATTATCTAGAAGCCCTTTTTGGGGTCGGCACATTTGACAGAAAAGCGGTGGCTCAGGTAGCCGGAAAATATTTGAAATATACCAGGGACACCTATAGGACGCAATTGCAATTTAATCCTAGATATGAGCGTCCTCTCGCAGTTTCAGAGAGTGAGTGGAGAGCACTCATCCATGACGGAAAAGAGAAAAGGGCAAAGAAAGAAGGAAAAATGCCAACTGGACCCGCAAGGTAAATTACAACTTTAATTCAATAGCTTTAATTTTCTTTATGTCTAAAATAAAAGTGTGCTACGTCATATCTGACTTCAATATTTTGATGCTAGGTTGCCTGACACCTCAAAGGCAACCAAAGCTAGGATTGAGAAAAAGGGCCATCACAAGCTCGGCCAGGGTGGCTACTTGAAATTAGTTGCAAGAATTGTAATTAAGTAGCTAAACATCTTATAATTAATTGTATCGCCTTCCAACGTTTTTGTAATCCTATCAAATATGATTAAAATACACAATCATATGTAATGTAGGGTGATGACTTCGGAACAGAAACTACAGAGGAAGATAAAAATATCGCTTTCTATTTCGGCTATCAAGCTGTAGTTGAACGTCGCAGAAGCTTGGGGCAGGTCCCAAGATCCAGAATGCCTGATAAGGTAAAACATTAACCTTTCAATATGTTTGTTTTCATCCATAAATTTAATGTCTAACAACTTTGTTTAAATTAGGGGAGCAACACTACCGACGAGGCATATAACCCAGTTTTAGAGCCAGATGTAGATGATCCTCACGTGCAACCTGATCATTGTAGTGGGGACCAGGCTGACAATGCTACTATCAGTGAGGGCCGTGACGGTAATTAATTTCCACTTATAATTTTTTCTAATTATACCTTGATGGTTGTCCTTATAACGTTTTTGTTTAAATGACAGAGAATGTTTCCCTTGAGGATCTTACCACCAGAGAGGAAGACAGGGCAACAGTCCCAACGGCGACAACTGGTGCACCAGGTAAATAATCTCATTGCAATTTTTTTTATTAATATTACCGAACTAGTTCAATGATATTTAAAAACTGACAATTAAAATTTAATATTATCTGTTTTGTAGGCGATGCCCCGTCACTGGATGAGACCAGACATCGTAACTACGCAACTAGGTCACCCCGACAACTGGTGCACCAGGTAAATAATCTCATTGCAATTTTTTTTATTAATATTACCGAACTAGTTCAATGATATTTAAAAACTGACAATTAAAATTTAATATTATCTGCTTTTGTAGGTGATGCCCCGTCACTGGATGAGACCAGACATCGTGACAACGCAACTAGGTCAGCGGCGACAACTGGTGCACCAGGTAAATAATCTCATTGTAATTTTTTTTATTAATATTACTGAACTAGTTCAATGATATTTAAAAACTGACAATTAAAATTTAATATTATCTGTTTTTGTAGGCGATGCCCCGTCACTGGATGAGACCAGACATCGTGACTACGCAACTAGGTCAGCGGCGACAACTGGTGCACCAGGTAAATAACCTCATTGCAATTTTTTTATTAATATTACCGAACTAGTTCAATGATATTTAAAAACTGACAATTAAAATTTAATATTATCTGTTTTTGTAGGCGATGCCCCGTCACTGGATGAGACCAGACATCGTGACAACGCAACTAGGTCAGCGACGACAACTGGCGCACCAGGTAAATAATCTCATTGCAATTTTTTTTATTAATATTACCGAACTAGTTCAATGATATTTTAAAAATGACAATTAAAATTTAATATTATCTGTTTTTGTAGGCGATGCCCCGTCACTGGATGAGACCAGACATCGTGACTATGCAACTAGGTCAGCAGTGCGGGTCGAAAGGCACGAAACAGGAGCAGAGCATGATGATATTGATGATGTAATTAGGAGTTTTAAAAATAGGAAGAAGAAAAAGAAAATTCGATAATGTAAAATATTGTATTATTATAAGACAAATGTTACCAATGACCATACTTGGAACGTTTTTTGCGTTATATAAAAAACTCATTTATCATACTATTTTTATGTCAAGCATTAATTGCAATGTTTCCTTGCGTACTTTTTGTTGAATTGTTTTTTATTAGTTATTGAATATTTTTTTTTATGCTCATGAAAGTAAAAAATGAAATATAGATTGGGTATTGGGGAATTGAGAGTGATGTGAGGGTGGGGGGAGGGGCCATAAGAGCTTCCACCTTCACGTGGTTGGCCCTGTTTAGTAGAGAATAATTTATTGGAGCGATTTAATCTTGGAGCAAACCTCCCTCAATCCAACGTAGCAACAAAAAAGTCACTATTGACTTAGTTGCTACTCTTTCAGATCGTGGGAGGCTTGTTCCAAGTTCATGCGACTCCAATAAATTGTTCTTGAAACGAAGAGGAGCTTATTCAGGTATGTTTTGACATTTTCAACATATGTTCTAACATTATCACAAGAATGCATCTTAGAGTAAAAAATACTACATCAATTACTTGTATTTATTGTATAGATAATGATGGATTTTGATTGACTTGGCAGTGCAGGTACAAATCCTCTTGCATCATGAGCAATACAACTTGTCAACCAGGGTCATGTCCAGGATATTTTTCTTGTGCGCTTGACCAGGTTCGTAATGTCACATTTTGTAAGTTCCTTTTCAGTTCATAATTCAATATTAAGCTTGTTCATGATTATTATCTAGGTTTTTTGTATGTGTTTTTTCATCTATTTGATTGTAAGCAACTCTGCATGTTTCCTGTTGTTCACTAAGATTTCTCCCATTACCACTCCCAGGATGAATCCGAATTTATTTTTACATAGGTTACTTTATTGTTACTATGATTTCTCCATTTACGATTTCATAGGTTACATCATGTAAAGTTGTCAATCTTAGGTTGGTGATGAGCTTTAATTCTCCAGATTTGGGGCTTTTATGATATTTTCTCCCCCATGTCATTCCTGCGTCACCTTGTTGTTTGAGCATGCCAATTGTCTACCACTTGTACCAATTGGCACATGTCAATCTCTGAGTGGTGCCACATTTCACTTATTTTCGGTGAGAGTTTAGGGTTTATCTAACATAGCTTCAGAAATCTGATTCAGTGCCTGATTGAATATCGTCACATAATACTCATGGTTTGGATTGATGAGCATGTTCTGAATGGTTGGTTGATTCATAAGAACCACCCATATAGTCATCTTGAGATATTTCAGAAGTTTTCTCGGGTTTCCTTTTTCACCATTTCTAGTGGGTGGGATGGTGTGGGGTGATCCATCAATATTGGTGCTCTTGTAGTAGGGAATTTGTTTTCGGGGATATAAAGGAGCATTTGATGTAGATATCCCATTGGATGCATTCATAGATGGGCACAAGAGGTCAAGAATTTAAATTAAAAATATGCAACCTCTAGCATGGCAACCTGAAGGCCGCGAGAGACACTAGTTAAAGATTGTTTTGTGCTAGCCTTAATATAGTCGTGATTTATTTCTATTATCTTAATGCAAATATATAGTTCGGTCTCATTAAAATGAGGATTGTGGTTGTATTTCTCTTTGGTTGTTTCTCTCTTAATGCTCCAGAAGTTGCCAAAAGTTGCGATAGTTATTTAGTTTGCCTGTTACAACTTAAAAGTGGTTTTTAGCAATGGGAGTCATGTTTTTTAAGGTTCATACTAATATGAAGATCTTGTAATTCTATATTCAGGATAAGAGAAGATGGCATCTTCTTTGGGAAGTATGACAACAATTGCCACATCTACCTCATTGGGTAACAATGGAAAGGGGAAGAAGTTGGGTGCAATGTTTGATAATTATGGTAGACAATTGTCTTCTCTTTCAGTTTTTTCACCCATTTCCTTTAATCGCTCAAGCAGAAGAGGGACTCTGAGATTACGCGACAGAGAGAAGGTAGTTAATACAAGAGCTATGGAAAAGGAGCTGTACTTCAACAAGGATGGCTCAGTGACAAAAAAATTGCAGGTCAGAGAAAAAATTATGTTTAAAGGAAGGTCACCTGCACGTGAAACTTCACTGCGGTGGATCTTTCCTTGTCCACTTATATTCGATTTTAAGGTGTTATTTTAATTTTTCATGGAGGGTTGTTTTGGCATATGGTCTGGCATTCAATTGCACACTTACTGAAAGCATTGTCAATTTGTCTTGCAGGAGGTGTGAACAAACTTGTTGATCTTGTTGGAGTCACCCTTGGGGCGAAGGGAAAAATGTTGTCTTGGAGAGCAAGCATGGTTCTCCTAAAATAGTTAATGATGGTGTGACAGTAGCTAAGGAGGTAATTTGTAGATGTGTGCTCTGGTTTTCTTTTTAACGTTGTATTAGTTCCCCCTCTTAAACGTCTTAGATTTGGTAGGCATAATTTGAAAACTCAAAGGTGAAAGGAAACATATTTGTTACCCAGTGGTCTACTTGGCCTATGGACTAGCCACATTAGAGTAATGCATAAAGCTTTTCACAACAATAAAAGGAAAGGGTTATGGCTGAGTCAAATTTATTGTTATTGACAGTGTAATGAAATGTATCTCAATGCTATGGTTTTGACCTTTTTATTGGTTGAATTAGAGGACCCAGTTGAAAATATTGGGGCCAAGTAGGTAAGGCAAGCTGCGGAAAAGACAAATGATTTAGCTGGGGATGGAACCACAACATCTGTTGTTCTTGCACATGTTGGAATATTGAAAAATTATAGAACAATGAATGGAGAATAAATCTCCCTTCTTTTAACACAGAGAAAATATTTTTTTTTTTTACAGGAGACAGAGTTTCAATACTTTGAAAACAAACTTCTATTCCCTTCAATAACTAAAAAAAAAAACTATTGCACTTCTTCCTCACTGAGAGGGATTACAAAATTATGACTACTACAAAACGCAGTGCATAAAACCAACTCACTGTCTGTTCAAAACAAACATACTCTATCTCTAAAACACTCTGCTGTGTTTTTCACTTTCGCACTCTTGTGCATACACACTTAAAAAGTTACACTCAGTCTTTCACTTTTTACACACTGCTGTGTAATAAAAAATTTACGTACTGTCTATAAAAAAAATACCAATCTTTTTTGTCCTTTTTATTTTTTTATGCCGTAACATATAAAACATATTATAATAAACCCTCTTTTAAAAAAAATAAAATTAAAACTAAATTCTATGGCCCACCTTTCATTTCGCATATGATATATATATAACATATGTTAAAACATATGTATATATTAAAGCATACATAAAATTAAATTATCAAAACATTAAAGAACCATTTCCGTCAGATTTCAAAAGTCTGAATAGATTGAATTTCAAACCAAATTCACGTTCCAAAATGGGATGCTGACGTCTGCCTAATTTGTAACGCGAATTCTCAATCCAATGTGCCTTATAAAAAATTCGGGTCCGGTTTTCAGGTTTTCAGATTCCCTTAAATTTCATGCGATCCAATATTAATGCTCCACGTGTCCTCCTTTTGAATTTACAAAACTGTCGGGTAAATTTCTGTTTGTTTAATTTCTGGTTGGTGAATTGCGTTAATGCTGGCTGTTGTGTTTAAATACAATCCTGTACAGAAATATGGCTGTGGCCGTCTACAAAAAAAACTTGCAGGAATTTTAAATGCCGAATTAAATTTCTGGATGGCATGCAAGCAACCTCCAAAAAAAAATGTTGTTGCTGCATCCGTCCTTCTGCTGCAGCAGTTGAAGTTAAAATTCAACAGCATAGGGTTTAATAAGTGAGGGTGTAAAGGTAACTTTTTGTCGATAGTACTGGATTAAGATCATCTATTCATTTTTGTAGGGTCTTATGGTGTTTGGTTTTTTAGTTTTGGGTTGGGCTTATTGAGTCTAAGATAGTTTTTGAGTGAAAAAATTGCTATCAGGTATTAAAAAATTTTGGTTCTTTTGTCAAAATTTATGAGCTTGTTAGGAAATACAAAACCGACAATGGTTGTATCTTAAATTTGTGGAAAATAATTTGAAATGAAACCTTTTTGTTTAGGTTGTTGCAGCAGGTGAAAACCCCATTCAAATTACTAGGGGCATTGACAAGACAATAAAGGCCCTTGTTTCGGAACTCAAAATTTTGTCAAAGGAGGTAAACACTTGCCTTTTGAGTAGGTTGGTTTTCCTTTTTGTTGATGGTTTGGTGTATCTAATTGAATTAGTTTCCTAAGGTATTTTTGGTTGCAAAATCCTTTTCATTTTTCATACAGTATTGGCCTTGTGGAATACATTTGATTGTGTGGTCTTGTTAGATCTACAACATTTGTAGTTGTTTAGTCTTATGGCCGAGGTGCACTTTTATTATGGAAATGGTTGATGCAATATTGTCATTTAATCCTTACTGCAGGGTAGCATGTTGAGAAGTTTCTTGTGAAACATTTGGTATTCAAAATGACACTTGATCCTATACAACATCATGCACTTGAATTCAAAATTAATATTCAAAGTGTGCCAGACAATTCTTGGAAAATTTCAAATATTTATGTTGTTTTAAACCATTATCTTTTTCATGTATTGGATGCTGAAAATGAGAAAAAGACTTTGGTATGAAACCAACTAGTGAATAATTTCCAGCGAAACAACCACTTCCAAGACATGATTTAGAAGTAGAACATATGTACTTATGAAGCATAGAAAGATATCCTTGATGCATTGTCAATGTTTGGTTAGGGTTATTTTTGGAGAAAATAACTCCTTATTCCTAGAATAGTAATCTTCAATACAAGTAAATGCCAGAGAAGAGAGATCATTGTGTGACATAAACCTATTAACAAAATTGAACAGGGAATGATTATTAATTATGGCATACTAAGTTGTCAGTGATTTTGACTATTTGTCTTTAACATGTAAAAATGTTATATTCCAAACTTACATCATCATGGTTTGGCATCATGAGCTTGACTAATTGTCCACCATGCTCATAATTTCATTGTTGTCTTCATATCTATAAACAACGTTTCAAATAATAATAAAAAAGTTCTATAAGAAAAATCCAGACCTCCATGCTGCTGCTCCTTGTGAGACAAAGTCAAAATTTCATTACACAATCTGACACATAATAATCTCCTATATCCCAGTGGTATGTATCCAAATTCTTATAATAGTGTCTTCAAGACTTATGTTGACATTGCCAATGAGATATTTAAGCAATGAAAGATGGAGCCTTCTTCATTGTTGTATATGTAATAATGTTTTATTAATATAAAGATTGATGGTTTTGTCTTTTTGAAAATGAAATGTAAAAATAATTTATTGTGGTCAATTGAAAAGTTTTTTTTTTTAAGCTTTTCATTATGGAAGGGCAACATAGATATATGCCCTTCTAATTGAAATTTGGACCTGCCCTTCAAATTTGATCACTGTGTGGGACCTTAACAAACAATAAAACTATTCCGTCGCGCATTATATAAAACATATAACAAAACCTTTGTCAAAACTTCAAACGAACCCTTTAGTCATGGGTATTTCATCACGAATTGATCATTTTACCATGTACCTTCTTCTAGAGGAATATTCTTCCACTTGATTAGGTACTTCATAATGGTTATATGTCAAAGAGATACATAATTTTTATCTATAACTTTTTGTGGTTCAAGAATAAACTTTCATTCTTCATCTAATTTTGGAAGTTCTATTTACATTGGCATATTTTTTCCCAAAACCTTTTTTAGGCAAGATACATGAAAAACCTTATAAATGCAAGAAGAAGGAAAATATAACTTCTATACCACTTGTGCAATCCTATGAATAATTATTTAGGGCCATAAAATTTTTGAGCTAATTCTTTATTCTTCTTTTTCTTGAATGAAGATTGCTTATAATGCTATAATCTAAAAAATACCCAATTACCCTCCTCAAATTATCTTTCACTTAAATGTTTTTCCCCTTGTTGTTTTATCATGTTTCATGTCATTTGAAGGTTTTCCATAATAATTTTCAAATTTTCTTTATTATTTTCCATATGTGACTCTGTTTCCTATACTTTGGACTTATCTTGCAAAAAGTATGAGATACTAGGAGTTGGATATCCATAAAGGGCCTTAAATAGGGAAATTTTAGTAGATGTGTGATAGGTAGTATCATATTACCATTCTTCCTTGACGAACCCACTTCATCCATTAAGATTGCTTTTCTAAATAGTAACATTGTAGATAACCTTAAAAACATTTGTTAACTATTTTTGTTTGACCATTTGATTGTGTTTGATATGTAGAACTCATGGCAGCTAGTGTTTCTCCACTCATATTAAATAATTATTTCCAAAATTTTCTTATTGCTATTACTTTAGGAAAACCATGAAGACTATGAATTTCTTTCACGGACACTTCTGCCACTTGGCTTGTTGTTTATGTACTTTGAGCTCTACAAAAAAAATCTACAATATTTGTCTATATAAATGACCACAAAAATGTAATACTTACCGTTATATTTCAGTAACCCTGTAATAAAGTATATTGATATATCTTCTAGTCTTTGAATATGTATGTGGAATGGTTGAAGTAACCCTAGAGATTTTACTATCTCTCTTTTATTTATTATGCAAACTTGACCTTCTCTTACAAAATTTTGAATATCTTTCTTCATTCCTTCCAAAAATATATTTTTTGATCCTTTGAGATGTTTTTAGGAACCCTTCGTCCTACCATCAGAGAGACATGGGAATCCCTTAATATTTTTTTATTCAAATATTCTTGCATGCATAAAAATATTCTACATTTTCACCAAAGTATATCTCTCTTTCACTCCCAATGATCCATAGAGTTCATCCCATCCTTTATTTTAAAAGCCAATGATATCCCTTATTGTGTTAATGTCATGTAAATTCCTTGTCCTAGTGCCTCACACTCTACTATGAATGTTTTACCAAAAGTAGGTGCAACTGATGTTGGTGTAGAAGACATGGCATCCATTAAAAGAGAGAATGCCAAAGTAGCCTCATCATTCCATATAAATGATATTTTCTTCAAGAGATATGTGAGTGGACTTGAAATGCATGCATAATTCTTAACAAATGATCAATAATATCATGTAAGTCTAAAAAATCTTCTAGAAACCTTGATTTTCTTAGGAATAGGTCATTTTGTAATAGCTTGCATCTTTTGAGGCTCCAACTTCACTCCTTCCTTTAAAACAATATGAACCAAATACTCGAATTCTTATTTCCCAAAAGCACATTTGGATATTTTTACATAAAAATGATTGTTCTCAATAATTTATATAACTTTTCCACATGTTTACTAGTGTGGTATTCCCATGATTGATTATAAATATGTGTATTATCAAAGAAAACCAACACAAATTTTATAAGATGGGATCAAACAAAATTGTTCTTAAGTCGAGCCCGCCGGACTTCAAACGGCGATAAACCATAATTCAAACCAAATTCGCGTTCCAAAATAGCCTATTGATGTCGGCCAATTTTGTGACGTGAAAACCAAACGAATTCCGCCCTAATCTTTTTCAGGTCTGAAGTTGGGCTGGCGTACGGAGGGAGAGTTGTGACGCGAATTTCTTATCAAATTCGCCCTAATATTTTTCAGGTCTGGATTTCCACTGTGCAAGCGGCCCAAACAAAAATCCGCTCCAATCAATTTCTGCCACGTGTCCTTAATCAGAACTTGCCCTGCTCCCAGTTGCAGGTGCATTCGATGGCGTTTAAGGTGATGGGACATGGATGTGGTGATTTCATATCAATTGCATTAAGTTTTAACGCCGTTCAATTAAGTTCCAAGGTTTTCACATCTAATCGCATTAAGTTTTAACACTGTTCAAGATCAGACCTCCACTCTTGTTAGCGATTCTGCATGCTCCAATATGATCTGGCCTCTGGCTCTCATTAATGATCAGAGATTAATTATGATGGGCGTCCTTTGATTGCATTGTAGTCAGGTCGATAAAATGGCATTTCGCTATGGTTTTTCAGACGAGCCGGTTGCTGGGTTACACTGCCTACTCACTGTGACGAGAAGGAGAAGTGGCCAGCTGAACTACTACGTAGACCTTGCTGCATATCTGCATTTCTCTCGGTCTGGTCCTTGTCTGTCTTCCTGTGTTTCTTAGAATTATGCTTCTCCGTCTCCTCTTGTGCCCACTTCTAGTGAGACTGCACCCATGCCTCGCGTGCGTCAAAGGATGCGTTGCCGTAGGGGGAGCACTAGAGGTCAACCCCTGCGTGCTCCCTCCAGCCCCTCAACCGAGTTGCCTTCTGGCCAGTCCAGTGATTATTACGCAGGTCGCTATCCAAATACTAGGAGTGTGCAGGGTCGGGTTGTAGGATCTGGACACCGTATGGATTCCCCTGCTCCTCGTTTCCCAACCGCTAGTTCACCTTCTCCCACGACGTGCACTGTGCAATTTTCCTTTAATTTCTCTCTCAACTGCCCACGAATCACAGCTTCAGTCACTGTGGTTTTCCGCGAGGAGGCCCAAACAGAGGAAGAATGCACCCGTCCGGCGGGTCTGAGCTCGGAAAGCAACCAAAGATTCAGCCTTCGTCTGCGAAGCCGTGGCATGAATGTGGAGAACGGACATCCCGACCTTTTCAAGGATGGTGCCGAATCGTCGAGGAGCCAGAGGAGTAGTTTGGTTAATTTGTTTTTCTTGCTTCACAATTCACTTAATTGGGCTGTTTTTAGATTATTTTATTGTGCCGGACCTTGCAATATTTTGAATTTCGTAAATTAAACGTTCAAGACCGGTTTCCCGCATGAGGGCAAATTAATTTTTTGATTTTTTGGATGACAAATTTGCCAGAGTATGGGAGTCCGGGCAATGATTTTGACTTCGTGTAATTTTATTCCCAATCGTTAATAGATTAACTTTACTTAGAAAAAAATGCCGCCCATTTCTATTTTAAACTCCGTTTTTGAAATACAGAGCCATGTTTATATGGTCTACGTATTATACCTTCTCTTCGTATATCTACAGAACCTTTTTGCTATGAACAATGGTGGATGCTGTAGCCGGGCTACTAATGGAAACAAGCGAGCCTGAACCTTACATCTCGGATGAAACAGATGGTTACCAATTTTGGAATCAAGCAAGCCTGATCTTACAAGCAAGCCTGGGTTTCTGCAGATGGTTATCACACTCCTCACATGATTAGCATTTTTCTCTATTCAAGGATTTTGGGTACTTTAATTTGTATTTGGAACAATGGACGTCGGTACTCTATATGTTGCTTTACTATTCTACATACTGCTATTTCACTTTCTTATAGATGCCTCGGGCATATTTGGATGCTTTCTCAGATTTGTCGATAATCTCCATGTGGACCGTTACTGGGTTTTATATCATGTCCCTATATGTGACATGGGTGTTACACCATTTTTTGGTCATCTAACCTATTATCATTAGATGGACCCAAGTACACCATGTAAGACCAGTTTTACCCTAAGTAAAACTGCTTTCACTATGTTAAAACGGGAAACCCCAAAAGGAAATATTAAACAAACCCATATTTGTTTGATTTTCCTCATGGAATAATTAATTAAACCATAATTTAATTATTATTCCCAGTCATGTTTAACCCAAAATCAAAGAAATTAATTAGATAAACCTTTACTTATCTTATTATTTTCTAGGAATAATTATTTAAACCTTATTTAGATAATATTCCTTGTTAAATATGACCAAATCACCCACAAATAATTAAATAAATCACTATTTATTTAATTATCTTTCAAACACTTCCTTAAATAATTAAATAAATCATTATTTATTTGATTATCTTCTAACCGCTTCCTTAAAAAGATAAATAAATCATTTATTTATTTATTTTTGACAAATTAAGGGATTTGACCAAGTCAAATACCTTTTCCCTCCAACAAATATAATAAAATATTCCATAAAAAGTGGATCTAGATCTGGTTAACCCATGCACCAAGATCTAGAATGACCCTATATTTTGTTATAAATAGGAGGGTTTTTCCTACCATTCTTCACCTTTTGTTGCCTATTAGATCACTCTGGATCTATACACTTGGTCACACATCTCCATCATTTGCTCCCATTGAGCTCTACTCTTTGCATTGGGTTTTCTACATCAACTAGAGAGAGAAATATTAGATCTGAAGTGCTGAGGACTTCCAAGAACCCATCCCAATGAGGGGAATTGGATACTCCTTCTGGTTTTCCTCCCAGGTGCCCCATTAATACAAAAATTCTTTCAAAAAATGTTCTTGTCTTGTCTATTGGTATATGGAGCAAACCCTTATTTTTACTGCTTAATGTCTTTCCATGCATAGATCTGGTGTTTTGCAGCTCTTTTCTTGTCTAACTAACCGCAGATCTGAAGATATTGGCAGCCACTTTTGTTGTTAGGGCTATTAGTTATGCAAAGCTAAAGTGGTCCTTTTTTGTACACTTCGACAAAGGATTCATACTAACAATGGGGTATTTTTCTATCATTGTCTGGGGTGGGACTTCCACTTTTCTGGATGGATATTTGGGTTCCAATCTTCAGATGTGAAAATGTAATGACTTCATGGACTGTTTTACTTCATATAATATATTCAAAAAAATGTTTTCTCTCTTGTGAAAAAAAAATGATTAATGTTTATCACTCTGCCTTCAAAACTAGCGATGCTGGTCTATGTTGCTGGTTTATTGATATGGTCTGATGGTCTTTTATATTTTGGACATATCACACTCCTCACATGATTAGCGTTTTTCTCTGTTCAAGGATTTTGGGTACTTTAATTTGTATTTGGAACAATGGACGTCGATACTCTATTTGTTGCTTTACTATTCTACATACTGCTATTTCACTTTCTTATAGATGCCTCGGGCATATTTGGATGCTTTCTCAGATTGTCGATAATCTCCATGTGGACCGTTACTGGGTTTTATATCATGTCCCTGTATGTGACAGGGGGTATTTTTCTATCATTGTCTGGGGTGGGACTTCCACTTTTCTGGATGGATATTTGGGTTCCAATCTTCAGATGTGAAAATGTAATGACTTCATGGACTGTTTTACTTCATATAATATATTCAAAACAAAGTTTTTTCTCTTGTGAAAAAAAAATGATTAATGTTTATCACTCTGCCTTCAAAACTAGCGATGCTGGTCTATGGTGCTGGTTTATTGATATGGTCCGATGGTATTTTTATATTTTGGACATATCACACTCCTCACATGATTAGCGTTTTTCTTTGTTGCAGGGTTTTGGGTACTTTAATTTGTATTTGGAACAATGGACGTCGGTACTCTATCTGTTGCTTTACTATTCTACATACTGCTATTTCACTTTCTTATAGATGCCTCGTGCATATTTGGATGCTTTCTCAGATTGTCGATAATCTCCATGTGGACCATTACTGGGTTTTATATCATGTCCCTGTATGTGACATGGGGTATTTTTCTATCATTGTCTGGGGTGGGACTTCCACTTTTCTGGATGGATATTTGGGTTCCAATCTTCAGATGTGAAAATTTAATGATTTCATGGACTGTTTTACTTCATATAATATATTCAAAACAACGTTTTTTCTCTTGTGAAAAAAAAAATGATTAATGTTTATCACTCTGCCTTCAAAACTAGCGATGCTGGTCTATGTTGCTGGTTTATTGATATGGTCTGATGGTCTTTTTATATTTTGGACATATAGCACTCCTCACATGATTAGCGTTTTTCTCTGTTCAAGGATTTTGGGTACTTTAATTTGTATTTGGAATAATGGACGTTGGTACTCTATCTGTTGCTTTACTATTCTACATACTGCTATTTCACTTTCTTATAGATGCCTCGGGCATATTTGGATGCTTTCTCAAATTGTCGATAATCTCCATGTGGACCGTTACTGGGTTTTATATCATGTCCCTGTATGTGACATGGGGTATTTTTCTATCATTGTCTGCGGTGGGACTTCCACTTTTCTGGATGGATATTTGGGTTCCAATCTTCAGATGTGAAAATGTAATGACTTCATGGACTGTTTTACTTCATATAATATATTCAAAACAACGTTTTTCCTCTTTTAAAGTTTTTTGTTTTTTGTTTTTTTAAATTGAACCCGCCGTTGCTATACTGACGCCTTGTAAGCGTCGGAATTGTGACAACTTAAAAATGTTGGAAGAGCGACAGTATAAAAACGTCGGACGAGTGATGTTAAAAACGTCGGACCACATTTTGTCGGAATTGCAACAGTTTACAAACGTTGGAAGAGCGACGTTCAAACGTCGGACCACATTTCGTCGGAATTGCGATAGTTTACAACCGTCAGAAGAGCGACGTCCAAAATGTCGGACCACATTGCGTCAGAATTGCGACAATTTACAAACGTCGGAAGAGCGACGTTAAAAACGTCGGACCACATTTTGTCGTAATTGTGACAGTTTACAAACGTCAGAAGAGCGACGTTCAAAACGTCGAACTACATTTCGTCGGAAGTGCGACAGTTTACAAACGTTTGAAGTGCGACGGATTGGGAAATGTCGGAAGAGCGACGCTTGTTTGGAAGCGACGGAAAAAGTGTTGATAGTGCGACACTTTTTAAGTGTGTCGGAACTGCGACGGTATGGCAAACCACGTTTTTCCCGCCCTCGAACTATCGCTCTTGCGACGACTATGTGTCGGAATAGCGACGAATTGGCCGTCGGAAATTTCGCCAAATTTTCTAGTGTGATTTGGTCAACTTGACCTCATCAACTTGCTTCACCCCTTTTCACACCCAAGTGCCTCCAAAATATCTCTCATATGTTTGTCTAGGATGATCCTTGTTCACATTGAGCTATTTGCAGGGATGATCTACTCCTCCTCATGAATGTTGTTGATTAAGTCAAACTTGACTTAATCAACATGACCCTCTTCTTGTTCATACATGGAAAGTGCAAAATCTAGCTACTAGAATGTACCCATTTTCATATCAAGAGGGTTTTATGCTAATAAAAGAAAAGTATGGGTCTCTTTCCCCATTTATTCATCTATTAAGTGAAAAGACAAAATCAAGATTCCAATTAGCTGCAAGCTAATTTTGGAATATTACATGAGATCAAGAAAGAGAGTCACCTACAAAGATGAAACTATGGCCTCAACCTCCTCATCTGATGCTAAGATTGACAATTTAGTGAGGGTAATGGAAAGGATGATGGAAAGGATAAACTTGAGTGAAAGAACACCTCCTAGGGAAAACCAAGCAAATCCCCAAAACAAAAATAGGAATCCAAACTTCAGAAGGGACCCTCCCCAAAACAGACCAAGAGAAAATGACCAACAAATCAGGCCCCCTTTCCAAGACAATTATGTGGATGAAGAGGGAAGAGAGTCTGAAGAACCTATAGAAAACCATGTGAACTTGATAGGTTCTGACAATGAGGGTGATGTTTTTCTCATTGAAGAAGAACAAGGTTTCTTTTCCTCAGATCAAACTGAAACAAACTATGAGGATTCTAAAGACTATCAATTAGGATTTGAAAATGCCATAATGGAATTCCATATGCAATATGACCTTAGGAGCATAAAAGAACCAAGAAAACTCCAAAAAGAACAAAGAAGATAGTGTTATTAGGAAGACCCCTGAACATACTCCTAAGAGGACAGCAAACAGTAACAACACCATGGCTAAGAAAAATGATCCAAAAAAGACAAAACTAGCCAACAAAGTGGTGACACAAGCTGCCCTAGTGCCTCTACTAGAGGCCCTAAGAAAACTCTTTTGTCCAAAGTCCCAAATTAGAATCAGAAAACTAAAAAGATTATGGCTGATAAGACTGATGTAAATATGCCTAAAACACAAGTACCTTTCAGTATTGAGGGAGAGATTGATAAAATCAAAATAACCATACCTCTCACTGAACTGGTAACCCAAGATATTTACAGGTGCCAAGTTTTGAAGGTATTGAACATGGGAAATGATACTGATACTATAAACTTGACAGATGACAAAACACAATTTTTGTTTGGACCTGAAGTAGAGGGAAAATACCAAGAAGGAGCTATGTTAGCCTAAACATACATGACAAAATCTTACAAAATGTTATGCTAGAATCTCGTGCCTCTCACAACCTCATGCCAAAGGTAGTGATGGAGAGATTAGGCATAAAAATAACCAAACCTTACAAAGACCTGTCTTCTTTCGATTCAAGTAGAGTCAACTGTTTGGGTCTAATCAAGGATTTATGTGTCAATTTGGCACAAATCCCTGCTAAGGGTCTAGTTATGGACATAGTAGTAGCAGACATTCCCCCTAAGTATGGCATGCTTTTATCTAGATCATGGGGAGCCAAGCTTTAGGGGAACCTCCAACTTGACATGTCATAAGCTACTATACCTGCTTTTAATCAAGAAAGGAGATTATACTAGGAATCACACATGAATTTTATGGTTAGCAGCCAATAAATACCAAACAACACACCTCTTTATTCCATCCATTCGGATCTTGATTCATTTATTTTATGTAATGAAGAGAACATTGATGAGCAGGTAAATGAAGTTGAGATAGATCTAAACATACCACAACAGTCAAACCAGGCACTGCATGAAGAACTAAACAACCTAAACTCTAGCAGCCCAGAACAACAACATGATGGCAAGGCTGAACTTAATTTTTTGCAAACTGAAAATAAAATTGAAAAACCAAAACCAAGCTTAGAATCTAAACAAGGTTGCTCACATGAATAACAAACGTAAAAAATAGAACCATTCCCTTCTTCCAATGTAAAAATGTTGAAATACTTTCATATAACAGAGTTTTCTAGGAACCTAGATCAAAAGAAACTTAAGGTATTACCATACAAAGACAACTCATCACCAAAAGGTTTTGTCACTTCAGAAGAGTTGTTGAATTCCAAAAATGTTATTAAGGAGCCTAAAGTGCTATCTACAAAGACTGATATAGAGGAATACAATGTAGGCAGCCTAGAAAAACCCAGAATTATTAAGTTATCCAAAAATCTGTCACCTTACATAAAACAGAAATACATAAGGTTGTGCAAAGAGTTTCACGATGCTTTTGTATATGGCGATGAAAGCTTAAAGCCTTGTGACACCAACATTATTTAGAGAAGGTTTCCTTTCAAAAAGGACCAGGAACCTTTTGAGAAAATTTTGTCAGTAAGGCAGAAATAAAAGGGAAGCAAGCTATGTATAGAATTTAGGTACCTAGACAAAACCTCCATGAAGGAAAAATACCATTTTTCCCAAGATAAATCATACTCTACAGAGGGTAGGAGTTTCTAACAAGATTTCATTGCTTGGTAGTGTTTCAGGTTACAATCAGGTGATAACACTTCCAATTAATCAGCATAAAGCCACTTTTAAAGCACCTTGGGGCACCTACATGTTTTATCAAATGCCTTCTTGGTTGAGGAGAGAGAAAGCTATTTTCCAAAGGGCCATGGCTCCTGTTTTGAGTTATTTCACTATGACATACATTGATGACTTCATTGTCTATTTTAAAACTAATGAAGAATACCTTTTATACCTAAGAAGGATTTTTAACATAAGCAAAGTTTGGAAGCAAGACTCAAGGAGAAAAAGCAAAGGAGAGTATCGCCTGTTTGAATTTTTTTGGAGAAATACTTACACCATGCACTCAAATGGAGGTAACAATGTTTTCTGTTTATAAGAGCTGAATGGAGAAGAGTTATTTGGAGATCCTGTCAATGGTAGGATGCTCAAGCACTATCTTTGTCAAGATTCCCAGTTTCAAACTTTCATTCATTGTACATAACATTGCATGATGAGAGATCATAAAAAACAAAAAGCACAAAAACAAAGAAATAAGGAAAAAGAGGGCAGATTTGAAAAAGAGGTATAGCCCCATACCCAAAAAAGAGTACTACTGAAAGTGTGCAAGCCTAAATGCCACTACTTGTTAAGAAAGACACTCTTGTTCAGTCATCTAGCCAAATCATGGCTGAACATGTTTTAAATTTCTGCTGATAGGTTAGTCAAAGAAGGCTTGTCAAATCCTTTAAACTTGACTTGTCAGTAGGAATAGATTAGGAAGAAAAGATGCTGGTTCTCAATGCTCAAATATGAACCAAAGAGAAAGATAGGGATGACTAAAAAATGATGAAACACAGCCCTCATACTTTCTAGTTTTTTTTGTACAAAAATAATGTTTGTGTGCAGCTTGTCCTAATGCCATAGCCCATGGTAAATCAGATAGCTTAATCCTAGTTCAAATCATGTTTTCAATTTCTTGTCAGTAGAGTAGAGAATGAAGCCTGTCAAACAACTTAATCTTGATAGATGAATAGTCTAGGTAGAGAATAAAATAGTTCACTAGCATAATATGACCTCTTGGAAGTAATAAGGTTACAAGTAGATAGATTGTTTTGCTTTCAAAAGAAAAGAATGTTAAGGGTTTGCTAGTCCAAGTGCACCCAAAAGAAGAAAAAATGATAGGCAAAGGTATGATGGGTAGGTAGAGATGAGGTTGAAGCAGTCATGTTTTTTAGATTCTTAAGATCATAGCTTCAAGAGAAACATCAGCAAATGTATGAATAGAAATATGTCCAATGGATGAGGCACTGGTCTTCATAAACTAAGAGATTTGATATCTAAACTTATAGAAACCTCCTTAAAAGTAGCTGCCCTCCCAAATTGGAGCCACTGTTAGTCATAATTTTTTTTTCTATTTGTAGATAACTAAATACTTGTCCTAGATTTCTAAAAACAAGATTCATGAATATTGTGAGTTTTAGAAATCTCACTCCTTTCATGATCCTTAAAACAAAATTTTCACTACCTTACTACTCTGTCATTCCCTGGTTAGCCTATCACTCCTAGAAGACCCCTCATGGGCTTATGAAACTCATCTCTGTCCCATTTTCACACCCATAACCTCAGTACTTTTTTTTTCCTATGCTTAACCCTTCCACTTTCCATCTAGGATTTCCAAACAACCTACCCTTTCCCATGTTCATGAAATGCCTCAAGCATTGATGGTCTTAAACCTATCTCTGTAGGCTCTTTAGATAAATCAAGTACATTGGATTTTGGATCTTCAATACATCAATTTTTCAAGAACTCTGTTTTTCATACTTGAAGACCCTAAGCCAAGATTTCAGTCAAAGACCAAGTCAAAAAGCCTTCTACTAGGTCACTAGGGTTTCATAGGTTGTAGGCTTATCTTTGGTGTTCCAAATCACTATTTTTCATGTGCTAGAAGCTGAATCAAAAGGTGAAAAAGATCAACACCTATTTTTCCAAGTCATATCAAGAAAATCTCCAAGGAGTACTTCTTTGCCAAGAACAAAATTCTACAAAGCCAACTATGTATTTTGACATTTCTGCAAGAGTGTTGAAATAACCATCAACCAGAGAATAGGTAAGGTAAGAGGTCTGCTCCTCATTAAAGGATATACACAAGCAAATGGATGAGGAAGAAGATTATGTTTAAGGATAAAATCAGTGTTCCTAAGACTGATTAGGCCAACAAAATGCCAAACAAAGAGCCAATGCAGAAAATCACATGAAGGAGGCACACCAGTACAACCAAGCATGAATTGAAGATTTTTAGAAATCATGGATGAAAAAGGGAAAAAGGTGAGGTGAACTGAGTAGAAATGAGTGAACTTGAAAGGGCTATAGAGAACTTAGAAGACAACACTAATAAATCTTCTTAAATGGCCCAAAAACCTAAGATTTTGGTAAGATAGGCAAGAGGGTTGAATAAGGATGACAGGCCTCCATCATGCCAACAAAAGAAGATTTCAAGGGATAGTTATGTGTATCATTTTAAGGTTTGTCAAGGTAACTATTTCATTGCCTCAGAAGGAAAGCATGAAAGAGTATCAATATAAGGAAATTCAAGTCTTCATTTTCAGTTATTTGCACTCAAATGATCAAAGGAATAAAGAATAGGGTTGAGTTTCAAGACAGAAATCCAAAACTGATTATGAGGTTCTTGTTATGTAACTAAATTTTTCAAACATCAAGAAATATCAGAAATCTCAAAATAAATATGTCATGGCACCTGCAACAAATCAGAAGTGGCCAAGAGGAGATATGGCAGACATGATTATAGTCATTGTAAAAGGTAAGTTTGTCATACCCAAAAATCAGTGAAAAAGGGAAAAAACCCTGTTCTCAAGTCACCCACAGTCAGAAAGGTCAAAGGAGGTAAAAACATGATTTAAACTTCACAATTCAAGAAAAAGAGGTTTTGACAGTGCTAAGCAAGCTGCCACCAAAGGAAAAGAGCCATTTAGGGGTTTTAAGTCACCTGCAGTAAAATACAAAGAAAAATCAGTAAAGGTGACCAAGAGACAAAAAACATTAGAAAGTGGGTTTATAAGGGACAAATTTATTTTTCTAAGACTATAAAGAGTCATTTTAGTTTATCACTCAGCTCATTTTTCACTTTCAAAGAGAGAGAAAAGCATTCAAAGAGATATTTTCTGAGTTTTGTGAGAATCTGCGTAAGATTGCTTGGCGATACGCTTTGGAGCAGGCGCTGTGCTTAGGACATATTCCACAGTTTTATTTTACACTGTGCTGTGCTTAGAAGGGAGCGTTTTGTGCTTACAGTTGGGCGCTACCCGTTCGCCTAGGAGGAGTGTTACACCATTTTTTGGTCATCTAACCTATTATCATTAGATGGACCCAAGTACACCATGTAAGACCAATTTTACCCTAAGTAAAACTGCTTTCACTATGTTAAAACAGGAAACCCCAAAAGGAAATATTAAAACAAACCCATATTTGTTTGATTTTCCTCATGGAATAATTAATTAAACCATAATTTAATTATTATTCCCAGTCATGTTTAACCCAAAATCAAAGAAATTAATTAGATAAACCTTATTTATCTTATTATTTTCTAGGAATAATTATTTAAACCTTATTTAGATAATATTCCTTGTTAAATATGACCAAATCACCCACAAATAATTAAATAAATCATTATTTATTTGATTATCTTCTAACCTCTTCCTTAAAAAGATAAATAAATCATTTATTTATTTATTTTTGACAAATCAAGGGATTTGACCCAAGTCAAATACCTTTTCCCTCCAACAAATATAATAAAATATTCCATAAAAAGTGGATCTAGATCTCGTTAACCCATGCACCAAGATCTAGAATGACCCAATATTTTGTTATAAATAGGAGGGTTTTTCCTACCATTCTTCACCTTTTGTTGCCTATTAGATCACTCTGGATCTATACACTTGGTCACATATCTCCATCATTTTCTCCCATTGAGCTCTACTCTTTGCATTGGGTTTTCTACATCAACTAGAGAGAAAAATCTTAGATCTGAAGTGCTGAGGACTTCCAAGAACCCATCCCACTGAGGGGAATTGGATACTCCTTCTGGTTTTCCTCCCAGGTGCCCCATTAATACAAAAATTCTTTCAAAAATTGTTCTTGTCTTGTCTATTGGTATATGGAGCAAACCCTTATTTTTACTGCTTAATGTCTTTCCATGCATAGATCTGGTATTTTGCAGCTCTTTTCTTGTATAAATAACCGCAGATCTGAAGATATTGGCAGCCACTTTTGTTGTTAGGGCTATTAGTTATGCGTAGCTAAAGTGGTCCTTTTTCGTACACTTCGACAAAGGATTCATACTAACAAATGGCGACTCCACACGGGTTTTAAATTACGACTGCTGTCGTTTTTCATATTCCTGCATATCCAGCTACTTCAGACCCTCGGGTTTCTTTTCAGCTTTTTGTTTTTCCTATTTTCATGGTGTTTTTCCCCTATAACACCCTAAAACATTAAAATTTCTAACTTCCATGTGTTTCTGGCCCTATTGCGCAGGTAAGCGACATCAGCCGCAACTGAGACGACATTTTTTTTCTGAAATCTGCCGCCGAGAGTGCCGGAAGTGCAGGTCGCACTTTTTAGCCCAAAAAATGCGACCTGGAGCTTTAGGTCACAGAAAACAGCCCCAAAACTGCGACCGGAGCGAAAAACTGGTCAAAAACTGCGACCTGGACATTTTTCTGCTGTTTTTTTGAAATTTTTCTGGGTTTTTCTGAAGCTTCTGTCAGGGTTTTCCAGCCTTTGCCTCAACCCGTTTCGACCTGTTTCTGATCTGATTTTGCTCATCTAAGTGGGAACCTAGCCCCCTAGGGCTTCAGTACCCTCCACTTTTGGTGGAAGAGTTTTAGCTGTTTCAGGTGTCTGATTTTTCAGAGTTTCAGCCTTCCCTTTTTCAGATCTGATACCTCATCCTCAGATCCCTTTTAATCAGCTTTTCTTCCTTTCAAATCACCTCTTGTAGTTTTGTTTGGACCTCCCTTTAGGACCTCATCCCTGTCCCTTCCGCTTTTTGCGGATTTCCTCCTTTTTCCAGCCACCTTGCCTCTGCCTCTTGGCTGTGATCTGCACCTCTTTTCAGCAGCTTTCTCCTTTAGATCCCTGTCCCTTTTGACCCTAGATCTATTGGCCTCTATTTAGTGTGTTTTGATTAGATTTTTTCCCTCTTTTAGATTAGTTTTGAGAGACCCGCCTTCTTAGGTTAGATAGATGCACAAGTAACTGTTAATTTTCTGTTATTTCAGCATTATATACTGTTCTCTGTAGGTTTATTTTCAGTTACGCAGCACACTGTTTTTCTTGCTCTCAAAACGGAAAGGGTTTAAAAATTAAAATTAACGCACGCCACACACTGACCCTAAGTGAAGAAGCGCCTGGTTAACACCGCCTGGCAAAGACTCTAAAATCAATTGTCCCTGCACCTTTTCTGCCCTTGACCTCGCTTGATTCTGTCCCTTTCTGCCCTTGTCAGTTTCCTTCTTCCCGTCATCATTGGGCCCCCAAGGCGCCTTTCCCGGAGACTTCTTGGCCTTCACCCTCAGTTTCCGGTCGATCGACCTGCTCCGCCCCGCCGTCGTCGAGCCAGTCCTCCCCCGACTCCTCTCCTGATTCATTGGGTTCTCCTTCTCCTCCTGGTTCTCCCCCCTGTCACCTTCACTATGTCTGGTCCAGGGCCTAACGCTAGTGGTGCTCCAGGCCCTAATGTCGGAACCACTACTAGCCGAAACGTCACAGGAACTACCTCGGCTGCGCCCCTGTTCTCTTCGCGGTGCCTCAGCCTTTCCCATTTGAATCTGGGTTGATAAACGACCCATATACTGATAGTTGGGTCACAGCGATGAAACTCTTCTTCTGTTCTATGCAGGGCTCATTCAATACATCCAAAGGGTCTCTTCATATCCCTCAACCCAAATTTGAGGTTCATACCAAGATTCCTAAGGGACCATTACGTCGAAATGCTGCTTCCGGTCGAGCTGCTCATTCGTATAGCATAGTAGATGATTTGGCGCAATCTCCCGCTTCCATTTCCACACTGGAACTCCTCCAGTCGTGCCCTTCCCAAAAGAAGGCTCTACTATCTGCCGTGGGCACTGTAGATCCTGCTGATGACCAAATGATTATTTTCGACACCACTCAATCGGACCATCCTCCTCTTCCTCCTTCCAGTCGTTCTCGAGTAAGTCACGTGGCCAACCAACCAACGCTCCCGGTAAGACTGATGGAGGCATCCACCTGCGTGATGTCCGCTTCGGTTTGGAAGCAACTCGGATCCCCCGAGCTGGCCCCTTCCACGATCACCCTTCGAGCGTGGGACGGTCATGCCTCCCAGCCCATTGGCCTATTTCGTAATTGTCCTATCACCCTCGCCGGTAAGACTGTTTGCGTTGACGTCGAAGTCATAGACGCCCCGCTAGACTACAACATTCTATTGGGGTGAAGCTACACCTATGCTATGTCTGCTGTCCCATCCGCGGTTTTCCGCAAGATGTCTTTCCCTCATAATGGAAAGATAGTCACCATTGACCAGTTGACATATCATGAGCCAAAATCTCAGACCTCACCTGAGACGACCATCTCTTCTGTAGCCAACAAAAAAACCATCGATTCCTTGACCAGTGTCTCTCCTGGCGTCTACAAAGACTCCTCTTTGCTAGGAACCTTCCCTGGTCTTCCTCCTCCTCCTATCTCTGACCCCAGCTCATCGAATGTTTGCATGATGCAATCGTCTCGGGCTGCTCTCAAGCAACCTGCTTCGGCTAGTCAGTAACCTTGCCCTCCGCAACCTGCTCCTAGCCCTTCACCTGCAGTTGGTAGTCATGAGCCTCTTTATCCCCCTAGCATGGTTCCTCCAAGCCTTAGCCATTTAGGAGCCGTCCCACCTGGCCATTACCCCTCTGGTCAGATACCGTTCCTAGCTCCCCCACCAGGAGTGTACACGGTACCGGTCATGGCCACCCTCTCTCTTCCTAACTTGACCCTTGGGATTCCTGTCTGGTACCATGATCCTCCAGCCGCAACCCCACCTGGTCAACCCAAACCTTATATTTCTTTGACCCCGGTTCAACCGGTCCCCATGACTTCTCCCGCTGCAACAGTGCCTCAGTCACCTCAACAGGAACCACCTCCTGTTGCGACCGCTTCGGGTAAGAAGGGAAAAGCTCGCAAGGGGGCATCAAAGGACAAGGCTACCCCGACAAACCCTGCTCCTCCTCAGCCTCCAAAGCATACCATCCAGTGTGCTTTGTGTGATGTTGTCGGTCACGCCTCCCATACCTGTCCTGAATTGCTTCATCTCAAGCCCATGGTTAATGTCACGTTCCCTGAGTCCGCGGTCCCAGAAGCCTCTGTTCCTTCCGCGACCGTGGCCAAGAACCCCAAGACTATTCACACCAACCACCCCTGTGCTTTGTGTGATCTCCATGGCCATTACACCCATCTTTGTCCCCGCCTCGAGGACTTTCGCACCTCTATCGCCGCGGTCCACCAATTCGAGGCCAAGCGCAATGAGTCCACGTCTCCCCTATTTGCACATTCTGCTTCAGCAGAACTACCAGATATGACTGCTCCCATTGACATTCCCCCTCCTGATGTCGAGATGACGAAGCCTTCGTCCAGCATTTTTTACCTATCATCATCCATGAGACCCTCGGGGAACATTCCATCTGAATCCTCCCCTGTTGTTTCGCTTGACCTTCCTTCAGCGATCATCTTGGGCTCAACATCAGTAGATCCTTTATCTACTTACTCTTCGGTCACCCCTTGTGACGATGCACATGTGAACCTCTCTTCTCATGATGATGATTCAGGTCACTTCACCACGTCAGGTGGTCTTTCTTCCACCAGTCACCCCATCTTCTATCGCGATGACGACATTATGGAAAAAATCCCCACCCCTGACGTTATCTATTCCCCCTTACATCGAACCCAGGTGTTCACACCACATCCACCTTGTGGCCATTACATTGAAACCCAATGTTTGGGTAAGGGGGTACCCACATTTGAGAGACCAAGAGAAGCAATTCTCCACCACTCTCCTAGTGTATCTGGTCGTGTTGACTTTAGTCCCAGTATTCTTCCACATTTAGAAGAACCTCTAGAGTCCCATATCACTTCAGATCACTCTAGGGATGATACCCCTTATCGTTCCCTCATCTTACATCAACAACCCAGTCTCTTAGACATTATTGTTGACCAACCTATAGCTTTTCTACGAGAGCATCAGTTCATTATCTCCAAATCCTCTTTTTGGGATAGTGACACCAGGTATGCCAACTCGGAAACTTAAAGTCCATTTGATCCCTATATGAAGTACCAAAAGAGATTGGTAATCCTCCATTTCATTTCTCACACTGCATAACTATAACGAGAACAAATGGCACACCACATCATTTAAATGTGTTTAGATTCCCCTTTTTTCTAAATACATTTTGGCATGACCACACCATGCTCGGGGGCACCTATGCCCCTCAACCATAACCCTCCTCACCTCGCTTTTGGAGAGGAGGCTGTCGTACCAATCGAGTGTGACATCCCTTCCCTTCATCTGGCTGTTGCACTTCTCCCTGACACCCAACCTCTAGAACAACGACTTATCATGCCTGAGCGTGCCTCTGAAGACCGCCGTGTTGCATTGCAAACCATGGAAGCGGCCAAGAAACGCACCAAAGCTCAATATGACTGAAAAGTCCAGCCTCAAAGGCGACCTTGTTCTAGTATGTGACCAAGCCCATGATGTCCTTGGTCACGGGAAGTTCGACTCATTATGGCTAGGCCCTTACGTCATCAGTAAGGGTCTTGGTAAGGGGGCATACCTTTTAGAGGACTTCGAAGGCAATCCTCTTCCTAATCCTCGCAATGCACTCTATCTTAAGAACTATTACCCTTAGAATTTCCCTTTTGAGATGAGTGTTTTAGGTTCTTTTAGATAGCCAACATATTTTTTGTACTTTCATCCTTCGCCAGGAGCTATTTTGTCCAAGAAGGATCACTTCACTTCTCCTTCAAATCGAACTTCCTCACTTACAATACTTGTACTTGGGGCACCATTTCGCCCCCATACTTGTCCATGTTCGTGTCGATTTTCGTCATGAGTTCCCACCTTGAACTCATGTTTTCATGGTCCCCCATTGGGCCTTTACTGTGTGGCAGCACTATTGCGTCGCCTTTGCTTAGAGCATCCAAGTTGAGTCATCATTGCATCCATGGAGTCTATACCGCGTCACTCTGTACCCCACTATAGCCCTCCATCCGTCATTGCTTGGTCTCTCTCTTGTGTCGCACATTATGACCTTCAGTTCTACTGTCCCCCATCCTTGATGATGTTGTGTCAGTCGCTGCCATGTCATTCATGCCCTTTATGCTCTAGCAAGGGAAGTCGTCCATTAGCTACTCAGTCCTTTCCACTTCACTATCATCATTAGTGTCAGTCTGTCCGTCGCTCTACTCTTTTATCTCGTGCCTTAGTTGAGGGTCTCTCATTGCCTCAACTATGGCGGACCTCCTTCTGTCGACATCAGCTCATTCATTCCAGAAGCCAGGTCTAGAGGGCGGTGTACCTTGGTTCCAGCTTCCACTCTTGTTCGGTGCCTCGGATCAGGCAAAGGGATATCTCCTTTCCCTTTGGCTTGATTGTTTCTCCAGCTCCTTCAGCATGATCGAGATTCGTATACTTGATGGTCCAGTGATCCAGCAGCAGCTCTTGATGATTCCCGAGTGTGTGTGAGATGTTTCAACCCTCATGAGGGGGTGGCCCTGCAGGTAGCCCCCCACATGCCCGGATGACCTCTTCTTTGCAGCCTTCGATGCAGCTCCAGATATTTGATGATGTTGGCCGTAGCCACTTGCAGCGCCTCTTCAACTTGCATGTATCAGTCAGATTTTGTGAGCCCTTCCCCATTTACAGGGGGCATTTGGGTTGTATTTGTATCTCATGTACTCAGATATTATTGTACAAGTCCTGGCTGTTATCCCAGGCACAGCATGTATATGGGATTCTTCATTGTATTTTTATCCGGCTCATGATTATGCCAGCTGTACTTTATGGTTCGGTCCCTTGTTTACTGGACACACTATTCTTTTGTACTTTGTCTCGGCGGGCATAGGTATGCCTCCCCCACCGCCTTCAGCACAGGTACCCTCTCATAAAAAGAGACTTGTTGCACCTATGAGTCTCGTCTCCTCAGGGCCTAGTCTTTCAGCACACTATCTACCTCACACTTCTCTCTCTGACATCCCTTTTGTTGTCTAGTGATTGTATTCTTACAACGTACTTCGGTCATACGATTTGCTCCTGACACTCGCACGCTGGGGGGCAATCTGTTACACCATTTTTTGGTCATCTAACTTATTATCATTAGATGGACCCAAGTACACCATGTAAGACCAGTTTTACCCCAAGTAAAACCGCTTTCACTATGTTAAAACAGAAAACCCCAAAAGGAAATATTAAACAAACCCATATTTGTTTGATTTTCCTCATGGAATAATTAATTAAACCATAATTTAATTATTATTCCCAGTCATGTTTAACCCAAAATCAAAGAAACTAATTAGATAAACCTTTATTTATCTTATTATTTTCTAGGAATAATCATTTAAACCTTTTTTAGATGATATTCCTTGTTAAATATGACCAAATCACCCATAAATAATTAAATAAATCATTATTTATTTGATTATCTTCTAACCGCTTCCTTAAAAAGATAAATAAATCATTTATTTATTTATTTTTGACAAATTAAGGGATTTGACCCAAGTCAAATACCTTTTCCTCCAACAAATATAATAAAATATTCCATAAAAAGTGGATCTAGATCTGGTTAACCCATGCACCAAGATCTAGAATGACCCAATATTTTGTTATAAATAGGAGGGTTTTTCCTACCATTCTTCACCCTTTGTTGCCTATTAGATCACTCTGGATCTATACACTTGGTCACATATCTCCATCATTTGCTCCCATTGAGCTCTACTCTTTGCATTGGGTTTTCTACATCAACTAGAGAGAGAAATCTTAGATCTGAAGTGCTGAGGACTTCTAAGAACCCATCCCACTGAGGGGAATTGGATACTCCTTCTAGTTTTCCTCACAGGTGCCCTATTAATACAAAAAATCTTTCAAAAATTGTTCTTGTCTTGTCTATTGGTATATGGAGCAAACCCTTATTTTTACTGCTTAATGTCTTTCCATGCATAGATCTGGTATTTTGCAGCTCTTTTCTTGTATAACTAACCGCAGATCTGAAGATATTGGCAGCCACTTTTGTTGTTAGGGCTATTAGTTATGCGTAGCTAAAGTGGTCCTTTTTCGTACACTTCGACAAAGGATTCATACTAACAAGGAGGACCTGACAGGTGCAAAGGGCATGCAGCGCTGCGATCAAGGAGCCTGGCAGGCCTGCACATGGGCAGCGCTGTGCCCAAAAGGACCCGACCCTCCCATAACAAGTTAGGTGTTGTGCCAAGTAGACCGGAAATCTTGCATGAATCATGCAGTGCTGCACCCAGGAGACCGACAAGCCTACACATGGGCAGGCGCTACGCTTAGGCCAGAAGCCCTCTCTCACTTGCAAAAGTTGCCAAACCAGAAGGGAACACCCTCCAAGCTACCTTCAAGAACCTGCAAAGAAGTTAAAATTGGTAGGTGCATGTTTTCCTTACCCCTCAAGTGGTTTTTATGATTTAATGGTTAAAGGAAATTGACTAAAACTTAGTCACTGGAAACCCTAGGTCCTCATGGCAAACCTGTTTTGACCTCCAAACAAAAAATTATCAGTTAAGGGTGGTGTAAATTAGAGTAATTAAAATTGGTCCAGGATAAACCTTCATCAAAGCTGAATGGAGGTCAGTCATAAACCCACACCTCCATCTCATTCATTTACAAGAACAACCCTCACCACATTTTCATTTCATTCCTCCTACCAAGTTTCACAAGCATGCCTGAGTTGTCCTAAAGGCAACCCTAGTCACCATGTTAGGAGAAGAAGGGAGTGTCAGAAGTGAAGGAGGCCAAGTGCCTATGAGGCAAAAGAACAAGGGTGGGAAGGTTAACAGGTTTGAGCCCCAAGACATTGTGGAGATTACCACGTCTCCCATGATTCTCACATGCTTTCAGAATGTAGGGTGTTTTCAGTTTTGTGAAAGGGTCAAACAAGTACAAAATCACCTAGAGCTTACAAGGTTATTCATTCTTAACCTTCATAACAAACAATCAAGCTTGGAAGGGGTGAATTTTGAACTCTCGTCAGATACCATTTCTCAGGCTACTGGACTTCCTAATGTTGGTGAAAAGTGGTTCAAAAGGTCAAAGTTGGACATGAGTTACTATGAGCCTTTCCTCTGTAATATTCCAAAATTTTATCCTCCAAGATAAATGGAATATTAGAGTTGTTTTATCACTAGGTAGGTGAATAAATGGGTAGGGAGGCCCATTAACCTCTTTAGAGGGATCAATAACACTCCTAATGTGAAAGGAGTAAGAATAAGCAGCTAATTTGAGCACCCTTGGGTGTGAACAGAGATGGGATCATGTTCATTCAGTCAAATTTGACCAAGTCAACAAAGCTATCTAGATACATTGAAATTCCTTGATGGACAATGCAGTTTTGGTGGAGGACAACTTGCATGAGCTTGATGGCATATGTGGATGGGACCCAATGTGGAGAGGTTCACTTGCTATATATGGAGAGGATGGGAGCCTTTTTTATGCATGCTTGTATTTGATCATTTGATCTTGTCTGTTTAGACTTGGCTTCCTCTTGCTGTTTAGCAGGGTTGCAGTGCTGTTGAGCACAGGGTGTTCCTGAGCAGGAATCCCACCTCTTCCCTTAAGAGGCCTCTTGGGATAGCTTGTCCTGTATTGATCCACATCTAGGCTTTAGGCCAAGCACCATTCTTCATTCCAACGTTATTTCTGTAGCAGAATATTGCTGAGTTGTAGGGTTTTGCAGTGGAGGATTGTTACACCACTTCCAGGTCTGTTTCTCAGTAGAAGGTGTCTTCCTTCTCTTGAGAGATCAGCTAGGAAGATTTCTGAGCATAATTCACATCTTGGCAGTAGGCCAGAGTACTCCTCATATCCTACAGCACAGTCCCTTGCAGGAACTGGGTCATTTTGCATAGAGTTGTTGCAGCAGGGTTAAGGCCCTTGTTTCTAAGCTAGTTTCCTAGAGAAAGGGCCAACCCTTCTCTCGGAAAGCTATAGGAAGGGATTCTCATCCCTCTTTTGTATTATTCAGATATATTTCTGTAATTTTGCATTAAGACTGTATTTTCTGAGCTGAATATTCAGACCTGCTCTTTTTGTACTCATGCTTTCAAGAAACCCTTGCCAGGTTACCTTTATAATGCAATAAGGAGGCCAGATCTTCATTTTCTTGGTATATTGTTCCATAAAGTTCTATATCCATGTTATTTTATCATTATACTATAGAAACCCTCATAAAATAATGTTATACATGCTTCAGTATTTTTCTGCATAACATAAGTCATGGGATTTGGCTATTTTTAAGCTGATATGAAGCCGAGAGGTCTGTTTAACATATAAAAAGGGATTTATTTCTGATACCATTTTGTATGTGAGGGCCTAACATTATATTCTAATGGAACCAAGCATTATTTCACCCAGTAAAAATGTAGATATTCAGAAATAATGTTTTTAGGGTCTATTTGCTGCATTTTCCCCACTTGGGAATGTGTAGAAGTTCTTATTTTGTTTTTGTTTCACTCATTTTATGGCTATGTGTTTTTGAACACATCATATGATTATATTTGTCACTAAAAATCCATTATTATGTTCATGAGTTGTTGTAGCTCCAACTTTAGAATATCATAAGATATTCCTATTGTTGTAGATTTTCCCTATTTTCGGATATTACAGTGGTATCAAAGCATAGTCTTGGCTCAGCCTGTGGAATGAATCCATGATGATATCAAGAGGAGGAGATATGGATAGAAATAAGACTCCATTATGGATAGAAAGGAAGACAAGCTTACAAAGCTTCTTCAAAAATCTATGTAGTGCATCAATGAAGATCTTAAGAAGATGAGAGGAGAGATGGAATCTCCTGAGGAGTTTAGATCTAGAGCCAGATCTATATTGGTACATGATAGGTGTGAGCATGCAGCTACACCCTATTATGCACAACGCAGTCAAATACCCAGATCTGCAATGAAAGAGATGAAAGAAGATAAAATGCCAAAGAGGGGAACTCTTAGTAATTTTCTACAAGAGTATGAATCTGAAACTGAAAAGTTTAGAGATCATATTTCTTTCAAATAGTTTTGCAAGATCAAGGTGGAAAGGAGCAAGCTGCATGACATGGATAGATTTTCTCTATCTACCTTTGATGGATCCCTAACTTGTTCAGCCAAAGCTTGGGTGGAGGAGTTGTGTACTTATTTTCAGCAGCACCAAGTTTTTGAAGATGAAGCCATCATAGTTGCAGCGCTGCACTTTGAAGGTAAGGCCTATGCTTGGTAGATGTTTGAGTCATTTTCAATGAAAAATGTTAATACTTCTTCTTTTGCAAGGTTCACTAAAAGATTGGTAGAAATGTTTGATAAAAAACATGAGACAATCAAACCAATGAAACTTTTGCATAAGTTGGGAGGACCTGCAAACTCAAAACCACTTCAGAAACCTATTGGAGGAGATCACATCTTGCATGATACCTTGCTAGAGGCAAGATTCTTGTTTCATAACCTTGGACAAGAGGGCATGAAGGTTCCTTTTGCAAAGAAGGATCCTCTTATTGAGTAGTTACCTCCTATTCATATTGAAGATGAAGATAAGGATGGGCGTTACAGCGCTGTCACATCTAGAGAATATCTAGTGCCTCATGCAGAGGGAGGAGGAGCACATGCTCCAACCAGAGGATTTCTTGTGTCATTACAAGAATTTCCCCAGGATCTCACATATGGAAGGAAAAGTAAAATCAATGAGCAACATGATTGTGAGATGCTATTGATGGAAAGGGGAGGTAGGGAGGAAGGACATCATCATTTGATGAGGAGCACACACCCCTATCTATTTCAGAGAGTTGGTGCAAGGAGGAGGAATACGGTTTTTCACTGTGAGGGCAAGGGAAAGGGTGCCCAACCATATGAACAGTCTTCTATTACCATTGATGTCTCACTATATGGAGGCGTTCCACCAGGGAGGCCACCAGATCTAGAGCTGGTAATAGAAATATTGCCATTTGTTTCACCACTCTTGGATTTTGGAGAGGTGAAGAGTTTGGAGGCAGACTTTGGCATGGGGGATGTCAAAGTAGTAGGTAGCAGCATGAGGAGAGCTTCACATGCCAGATCACCAGTGCTGTCTCTTGGGAGAATTGATCCATATTGGAGGTCTCAACTCTTGGTAGAGTACTCCAAGGATCTTGGTGCTTGCATGATTCATGATGGCCCTTATGAAGATGAAAAATATATGGTGGATGATATGGTCATCTATTTTTATGGCAAAGTCTTTTTGACTAGAGCTTCTAATCTCAAGGAGCAGCTACTACATGCAGCACATGAGGAATTCTTTTCCATGCATTTTGATGCATATCTTTCCTTGGAAAAGGAGTTCATTTGGGAGGGCATCCAGCATGATATATTTCATCATATGGATAGATGCATAGCCTGAATGATGATAAAGATGAGGTCACAGCCACTTCCCTACTCTTTGGAGGTGAGGGAGAATTTCCAGTTGAGCCATTTCAGCTCAAGACCTCAAGTACATGATGGAGAATGTACAATTTCACTTTATTTTTTGTACTTATTTTCTTTATATGAGCAGAATATTGTACCAAGGGGGATTTTTCCTTCTTGCATATTGTATAATAATGTACCTGAAGCCATTTGTAGCATTGAGATTGGCTATCTCATTGGTGGTTTGTGGGGGAAGCCACATGATTTTTGGTGTGCAACGTTGACACCACTTTGTACTTTAATGTTTATATCTTGTAAGATGATTGTGGCAGAAAACAAGTGGCTGGAAAAGCACTTGTTTTTGATTGATTCGATGCAGGAAAAGGATGCACTACACTGGTTCCTTGTGTGGGACCTTGATCCACTTTCCGGTTGTCATATGACAACTTGTTTCTATTGGTTTTTGCTTCCATGTATTGTTGATATTTCTATGTTCATGGGAAGATTTGTTTGGAGAGTGGGATATGAGATGAAGATGCCCATTGGGGTTATTATTCTCCTTATTTTGCATGATGCATGCTTCAGGAGAAGCAATGGGCAGCCCATGATTGCCAAATTAAATCTCTCTTCTTCATGTGGGAGGAGCCATTTGGAGAACTTGAGTTTTTGGAGGAGGCACTTCATGGTTTATTTGTTGGATGGGGTAGCTTGGGCCACTCTTGGAGGTCATGATATTATAGGCCAAGATCAGCAACAACCATATACTTATCATAAATGGAGAGAGAAACCACTTGGTTGGGAGGATCCAATCTCTCCATGCAGCCCCAACACATTGTATGAACTAGGGATTGAGGATCTTTTTGAGCTAAATAGATTGGCTCATTTAATTTGGATGATAGCATGGGTGTGGAAGTCACTCATTGGGAATAATATTCCCCATGTTCATCATCACTCCTACCTTGGGGAGGCCATTGGGTAGCAAGGAGGTTTCCACTTACATCTTCCACCTTTCTATGATGTAAGCTATATGGTTTTGCATGCTTGGGAGGAAACATTGGAGGACAGATTTGTAGCAGGTCATTTTGAGAATTGGTGGAGAATTTTGATGAGGAGGCCACAAGAAGAGGAGGGGAGGATTTTTTCTCTCCTTATGCAGTTGCTTAAGGACAAGCAACATTTTGGAGGGGAGGACTGTAATATTCCAAAATGTTAGCCTCCAAGCTAAATGGAATATGAGAGTTGTTTTATCACTAGGTAGGTGCATAAATGGGTAGGGAGGCCCATTAACCTCTTTATAGGGATCAATAACACTCCTAATGTGAAAGGAGTAAGAATAAGCAACTAATTTGAGCACCCTTGGGTGTGAACAGAGATGGGATCATGTTGATTTAGTCAAATTTAACCAAGTCAACAAAGTAGTGGCTTACTTTGGAAGACAACGCAGTGTGAATGAGGAAGAGGATATTTGGTGGAGGAAACCATAATGGATGGGGCCCATGGGGAAATATCTTTCACTATTTTAAAAGGAGGGCAAGGCAACCATTTTTTCTCATGCTTTTATTATTCATCACATTGTCTATTCAGACAATTGTGAATTCTTTGTTGTTTAGCAAGAATTGCCGAGGAATTCTTGTTTAGGATTCCTTATCCTTCTTGAAAGGCCTCTTGAGGGAATTTTTCTTCATTTTCCTCACACCTAGGCTTGAGGCCAAGCATCCTCCATCAATACAGCGTTATTTTTGCAACAGAATGATGTTGTGTTTCTGGGTGTTGCAGTGGGGGTTCACTACACCACTTCCATCAGCTATTTTTCAGAGGAGTCTCACTTCTCTTTGGGAGATCAGATTGGAGGCATTCCGGAGCTTATTACAGAATTTTGCATTAAGGCCAACTCATTCCCTAGCCCTACAACTCAGTTTCATCTAGTGACTGCGTTATTTTAGTGGAGCATTTGCAGTGGGACTTTGCAGATACTTTTGGAGGGTGAGATCTTAGGTGAGAGGGTCAGCCTTTCATTCTAGAGATCCATTGGAGGAGATATTGTCATTGGTTGTAGCATCTCTAGTATTCTCCATCCAGTTCTATTTCTGAGTTGCAGCTGCTGCCCAGCAACTCCAGCATTTTGCAGATTTTGTATTCTAGAGCCAATCCTTCCAGGATTGAAATGAGGTAGCCTTTGGGAGATGAGATCTTCACTCCCAATGTTTTATTGAGCCATATACTGATATATCCATGTATTTTACATATGTATCATGCAGTTTCTCTATAAAACTACGCTGTCATATCTTGAGCATACTTGTGTAGCAATGGTTTTTTCAGGGTTTATGTACTTGTCTCTTGGGTTTGAGTATTGCTTAACTTGAGTAGCATTTTCCTCAAGATCTTGTACTTATTTGTTGCTACTATTATTTAATGATATGGATATGGATTTTTCTCATGTTTCTATGAGTTGAGTGTTGCTTCTGCTCCATTGTTATGTTTGCATATTTCTGAGTTTCCAACTTTAGAATATCTTGAGATATTCTCATTGTTGTAGCATTTTCCTGATTTGGAATATTATAGTGGTATCAAAGCATGATCTCTGGCTCAGCCGGTGGATCTCAGCCATCATGCTATCAAGGAGAGAGAAGATGAAGACTCCACTATGTGGAGAGAAAAAGGAAGATAAGCTTATAAAGCTTCTTCCAAGATCTGTATAGAGCATTCATGATGAATTTGAGGAGTTAATGAAGGAGATATGTACAGGATCTCCAAGAGGGTTTGAAAATGAGTCAAACTCTATTTTTTCTTATAGGGAGTGTGAGCATGCAGCCACACCCTATGAGGCACAACACAGTCACATGGCCAGCTTTTCCATAAGAGGAGAAGAAGAAGAAGGAATGCCGAAGAAGGGAACTCTTAGTGGGTTCTTGCATGAGTATGAATCTCAAACTCAGAATTTTAGAGATCATATTATTTTTCCAGAGTTTTAAAATATCATGGTGAGGAGGAGCAAGCGACATAATATGGATATATTTCTTCTATCTATCTTTGATGGTTCCCTTACTTGTTCAGCCAGGGTTTGGATAGAAGAGCTAGACACCTTTCTGCAACATCATCAAATCTCCGAAGATGAAGCCATCAGAGTAGCAGCACTGCACTTTGGAGGTATGGTCTATGCATGGTGGTTATTTGAGTCATTTACTTTGAATAATTCTTCCTATGCAACGTTCATTAGAACTTTGATGGAGAGATTTGGTAGAGAGAATTTTGAAACACATGTGGAGGAAACAAACATATCTAAACAAAAAAAACCCTTGCATGTGATGAAGGAAACCATAGACTCAAAAACACTTCAGAGAACCATGAAGGAGGTTGATATCTTGCATGATAATTTATTGGAGGCAAGACCTTCATCTTGTATATTGTTACAAGGAGGCAAAGAGATCCCTTTTCCAAAAGAGGATCCAATCATTGGAGGGTTGCCCACTCATGTTGAGAAGGCCAAGGGAAGAAACGTTGTCATTTATAGAGTTGATATAGCACCTCATGCAGAGGGAGGAGGAGCTCTTACTCCAACTAGAGGGATTCTTGCAGCTTTTCAAGGAAGTCCACCTGATCTCATACATGGAGGTCCAATCATAATCAGTGAGTGGCATGATTGTGCAGCATTGCAGCTGGAAGGAGAAGGAAGGAAGGGAGAGAAACATCATATGATGAGAGGCACACACCCTTATCTATTTTAGAGAGCTAGTGCAAAGAGGAGGCAGATTGTATTACGCTATGAGAGCAAGGGAACGGTTGCCTAACCATATGTATAGTCCACTCTTGACATTGATGTCTCACCGCATAGAGGCATTCCACCAGGGAGGCCACCAGATCTATCATTGATGAAAGACATCTTGTCTCTGGATTCACCGCTATTGAATTTTGGAGAGGTGAAGAGTTTGGAGGAAAATTTTTGCATGAGGGATGTCAAAGTAGCAGACAACAACATGAGGTGAGCTTCACATGCCAGATCACCAGCGCTGTCTTTGAGGAGGATTGATCCTTACTAGAGATCTCAGATCTTGGTAGAGTACTCCAAGGATCTTGGTGCATGCATGATTCTCAATGACCCAGATAGAGATGATGGATGTATGGTAGATGATATGGTCATCTATTTATAGGGAAAATTCTTGTTGAATAGAGATTCTAGTCTAAGGGAGAATCTGTTGCATGCAGCACAGGAGGACTTATTTTCCATGCATTTTGATGCATATCTTGCCTTGGCAGAGGAATTCATTTGGGAGGGCATCCAATAGGACATACATCAACATATGGAGAGATGCAGAGCCCAGATGATGATGGAGAGGATGTCACAACCACCTTCCTACTCATTGGGAGTAAGGAAGCAATTTTAGTTGAGCCATTTCAGCTCAAATCCTCAAGCACATAATGGAGGATGTACAATTTCACCTTATGTTTTGTACTTCTTGTTTTCTTATGAGCAGCATATTGTTCCAAGGAGGATTATTTCTTCTTGTCTATTGTATGATGATGTACTTGAAGCCATTTGTAGCATTGAGATTGGATATATCATTGGTGGTTTTTGGGAGAGGCCACATGATTCTTGGTGTGCAGCATTGGCACCAAATTGTACTTTCGTATTTCTATCTTGTAAAATGATTGTGGCAGCAAAAAAGTGGCTGGAAGAACACTTGTTATTATTTGATTTGATGCAGGCAAAGGATGCACTGCGATGGTTCCTTGTATGGGACCTTGATCCACTTTCTGGTTGTCATCTGACAACTTGTTTCTTTTGGTTTTTTCTTCCATGTATTGGTAGTATCTCTATGCTCATGGGAAGCTTTGATTGGAGAGTGGGCTTGAGATTGAGAATTCCAATTGGGAGCATGATTCTCACTACTATACATGATGTACATTTCAGGAGGAACCATGGGCTAACCATGAATGCCACATTATATTTCTTTCCTTCTTGTGGGAAGAACCACTTGAAGAACTTGAGGAGGCACTCCATGGATCATGAGGAGATGGAGGAGTTTGCACAGTCAGATATTTTCCCTTTGAGGATGAGGGGAGACTCATCTATGAGCCACTACATTTATATGAGAAAAACATATGGAGAGAGTATTGTTGATTTTCATGATGATTTGTCTATATATATGCATCTCTTAACCATATATGTGCAGGGATTTGCTCAAAGAAGGAATATTCTTCCTTCTAGATTTTGTGGTCTACATGAGGCCATTTTGGATGATCACTTCCTAGGAGGATATGGGGAGGAGATATATTATGGAGAAAATACTCACACTACACACCACATCATTCACTTTCTCAAGGGGATTGGGGCAGCAAGATAATGGTGGGGAGGTCACCCCTCATTTCATTTTCTATGGCAGTTGAGAGTCAAACTGCATTGGCTACATTTGAGGGACCATTGTCCTTCTCCCTTAATTCACATGGAAGCCAACATGATTCTCCTTGTGGTTCCCTTGGTTGTTCTTGCTAATTATTTTCTTGGGAGCATGATTGGGAGAGAGACACATTTGGTGAATGTGTCCTTGGAGGGAGAAATTCCTCACACTTTTTGCACTACATGTTCTAAAGGGAACATGGGACATGATATGGTTACCTTAACAACACATTTGTAACTTTTTGAGGTGATCCATATGATGGAGGAGATGCTATATGATGACGACTTCCAACTCATCATATATGGAGATACTTGGGCCAGCATGATTTTCAGCGTGGGAGGAGAGATCCTTGGAGATCTAGTCTTCATCTTGCCACTTGAGGGAAAGTATTTCGCAGCCCAGGATCAACACTTTCTCTACACTTATCATGAGTGGAGATATGGACAGCATGGGTTAGGCAACATTTCCTACCATGAGTAGATTTTCATCCCACCTACTTTGCCAGAGCCAAAGGTGGAGGACAGTTTCCAGGAGTTGCCTAGTTGGAAGGTAACTCATTTTGTATGGATGATTGCTTGGGGGATGGAGGATCCACATGAGGAAGATGTTCCTCAACACATCATAGACTCCATGCCTTGAGAGGAGGCTTCCCATTTCTGTCCTTGCAGTTGCTTGAGGACAAGCAGCATTTGGGAGGGGAGGACTGTAATATTCCAAAATTTCCCTACAATAATTTGGAATATTAATTTTTGTTGATTTCACCTAGGAGGAAAATAAATGGGCAAGGAGACCCATGCGTAATAAAAATATCAATAAAATCCCTCTAAGTATGAAAGGGGATCATCATTGGAGTTTTTTTTCACAACCTCATGTGTGAACAGGGTTATTTGCAAGTGGACAAGGTCAAGTTTGACCAAGTCAACAACGCTGCCATAGGAGGAGTGGATTACTTTGGAAGAAAACACAGTGTGAATGAGGAAGAGGATATTTGGTGGAGGAAACCCTAATGGATGGGGCCCATGGAGAAAGAGCTTTTACTAGTTTAAAAGGAGGGCAAGGCAACCATTTTTTCTCATGCTTGTATTATTCATCACATTGTCTATTCAGACAATTGTGCATTATTTGCTGTTTAGCAAGAATTGTCGGGGAATTCATGTTTAGGATTCCTTCTGCTTCTTGAGAGGCCTATTGAGGGATTTTTCTTCATTTTCCTCACACCTAGGCTTGAGGCCAAGCATCCTCCATCAAGATAGCGTTATTTCTGTAGCAGAATGATGTTGTGTTACTGGGTGTTGCAGTGAGGGTTCACTACACCACTTCCATCAACTATTTTTCAGAGGAGGAGTCTCACTTCTCTTTGGGAGATCAGATTGGAGGCATTCCGGAGCTTATTACAGAATTTGGCATTAAGAAAAACTCATTCCATAGCCCTACAACACAGTTTCATCCAGTGACTGCGTTATTTTAGTGGAGCATTTGCAGTGGGGCTTTGTAGATACTTTTGGAGGGTGAGATCTTAGGTGAGAGGGTCAGCCTTTCATTCTAGAGATCCATTGGAGGAGATCTTGTCATTGGTTGTAGCATCTCTAGTCTTCTCCATCCAGTTCTATTTCTGAGTTGCAGCTGCTGCCCAACAACTCAGGGATTTTGCAGATTTTGTATTCTAGAGCCAATCCTTCTAGGATTGACATGAGGTAGCCTTTGGGAGATGATATATTCACTCCGAATGTTGTATTGAGCCATATATTGATATATCCATGTATTTGACATATGTAGCATGCATTTTCTCTATAAAACTACACTATCATAGCTTGAGCATACTTGTGTAGCAGTGGTTTTGTCAGGGTTTATGTACTTGTCTCTTGGGGTTGAGTATTGCTTATCTTGAGTAGCATTTTCCTCAAGATATTTTACTTATTTGTTGCTGCTATTATTTAATGATATGGCTATGGATTTTTCTCATGTTTCTATGATTTGAGTGTTGCTGCTGCTCCATTTTTATGTTTGCATATTGCTGAGTCTCCAACTTTAGAATATCTTGAGATATTCTCATTGTTGTAGCATTTTCCTGATTTGGAATATTACAGTGGTATCAAAGCATGATCTTTGGCTCAGCCGGTGGATCTCAGCCATCATGCTATCAAGGAGAGAGAAGATGAAGACTCCACTATGTGGAGAGAAAAAGGAAGATAAGCTTATAAAGCTTCTTCCAACATCTGTACAGAACATTCATGAAGAATTTGAGGAGTTAATGAAGGAGATATGTATAGGATCTCCAAGAGGGTTTGAAACTTAGTCAAACTCTATTTTTTCTTATAGGGAGTGTGAGCATGCATCCACACCCTATGAGGCACAGTGCAGTCACATGGCCAGCTTTGCCATAAGAGGAGAAGAAGAAGAAGGAATGCCGAAGAAGGGAACTCTTAGTGGGTTCTTGCATGAGTATGAATCTCAAACTTAGAAGTTTAGAGATCATATTACTTTTCCATAGTTTTGCAAGATCATGGTGAGGAGGAGCAAGCAGCAAGATCATGGTTCCCCTACTTGTTCAGCCAGGGCTTGGATAGAAGAGCTAGACACCTTTCTGCAGCAGCATCAGATCTCTGAAGATGAAGCCATCAGAGTAGCAGCGCTGCACTTTGGAGGTAAGGTCTATGCATGGTGGTTATTTGAGTCATTTACTTTGAAGAATGCTTCCTATGCAATGTTCATTAGAAATTTGATGGAGAGATTTGGTAGAGATAATTTTGAAACACATGTGGAGGAAACAAACACATCTAAACAAAAAAACCCTTACATGTGATAAAGGAAACCATAGACTCAAAAACACTTCAGAGAACCATGAAGGAGGCTGATATCTTGCATGATACTTTATTGGAGGTAAGACCTTCATCTTGTATTTTGGCACAAGGAGGCAAAGAGATCCATTTTCCAAAAGAGGATCCAATCATTGGAGGGTTGCCCACTCATGTTGAGAAGGCTAAAGGCAACAAAACTGTCATTTCTAGAGTTGATCTAGCACCTCATGCAGAGGGAGGAGGAGCTCTTGCTCCAAATAGAGGGATTCTTGTAGCTTTGCAAGGAATTTCCTAGGATCTCATACATGGAGGTCCAAGCACAATCTGTGAGCAGCATGATTGTGCAGCATTACAACTGGAAGGAGAAGGAAGGAAGGGAGAGCAGCATCATATGATTAGAGGCACACACCCTTCTCCATTTCAGAGAGCTAGTGAAAAGAGGAGGTAGACTGTATTACGCTGTGAGAGAAAGGGCAAGGTTTCCTAACCATATGTACAATCCACTCTTGACATTGATGTCTCACCGCATAGAGGCATTCCACCAGGGAGGCCACCAGATCTATCATTGATGAAATACATCTTGTCTTTGGATTCACTGCTCTTGGATTTTGGAGAGGTGAAGAGTTTGGAGGAAAAATTTGGCATGAGGGATGTCAAAGTAGCAGAAAAAAACATGAGGAGAGCTTCACATGCCATATCACCAGTGCTGTCTCAAAGGAGGATTGATCCTTACTGGAGATCTCAACTCTTGGTAGAGTACTCCAAGGATCTTGGTGCATGCATGATTATCAATGACCCGGATAGATGATGGATGTATGGTAGATGATATGGTCATCTATTTACAAGGCAGAGTCTTCTTGACTAGAGATTCTAGTCTCAAGGAGAAGCTGTTGCATGCAGCACAGGAGGACTTATTTTCCATGCATTTTGATGCATATCTTGCCTTGGCAGAGGAGTTCATTTGGGAGGGCATACAGTAGGACATACATCAGCATACAGAGAGATGCAGAGCCCGAATGATTATGGAGAGGATGTCACAGCCACCTTCCTACTCATTGGGAGCAAGGAAGCAATTTCAATTGAGCCATTTCAGCTCAAATCCTCAAGCACATAATGGAGGATGTACAATTTCACCTTATATTTTGTACTTCTTGTTTTCTTATGAGCAGCGTATTGTTCCAAGGAGGATTATTTATTCTTTTCTATTGTATGATGATGTACTTGAAGCCATTTGTAGCATTGAGATTGGCTATCTCATTGGTGGTTTGTGGGAGAGGCCACATGATTCTTGGTGTGCACCATTGGCACCAAATTGTACTTTCATATTTCTATCTTGTAAAATGATTGTGGCAGAAAAAAGTGGCTGGAAGAACACTTGTTATTATTTGATTTGATGTAGGCAAAGGATGCACTGCGATGGTTCCTTGTATGGGACCTTGATCCACTTTCCGGTTGTCATCTGACAACTTGTTTCTTTTGGTTTCTGCTTCCATGTATTGGTAGTATCTCTATGCTCATGGGAAGCTTTGATTGGAGAGTGGGCTTGAGATTAAGAATTCCAATTGGGAGCATGATTATCCCTACTATACATGATGTACATTTTAGGAGGTACCATGGGCTAACCATGAATGCCACATTATATTTCTTTCCTTCTTGTGGGAAGAACCACTTGAAGAACTTGAGGAGGCACTCCATGGATCATGAGGAGATGGAGGAGTTTGCACAATCAACTCTTTTCCCTTTGAGGATGAGGGGAGACTCATCTATGAGCCACTCCATTTAGATGAGAAAGACATATGGAGAGAGTATTGTTGATTTTCATGATGATTTGTCTATATATATGCATCTCTTAACCATATATTTGCAGGTATTTACTCAAAGAAGGAATATTCTTCCTTCTAGATTTTGTGGCCTACATGAGGCCATTTTGGATGATCACTCCTTAGGAGGATATGGGGAGGAGATTTCTTATGGAGAAAATACTCACACTGCACACCACATCATTCACTTTCTCCAGGAGATTGGGGTAGTAAGAAAATGGTGGGGAGGTCACCCCTCATTTCATTTTCTATGGTAGTTGAGAATCAAACTGTGCTGGCTACATTTGAAGGACCATTTTCATTCTCTCTTACTTCACATGGCAACCAGCATGATTCTCCTTGTGGTTCCCTTGGTTGGTCTTTCTAATTATTTTCTTGGGAGTATGATTGGGAGAGAGACACATTGGGTGAGTGTGTCCTTGGAGGGAGAAATTCCTCACACTTTTTGCACTACATGTTCTAAAGGGAACATGGGACATGATATGGTCACCTTAACAACACATTTGTCACTTTTTGAGGTGAGCCATATTATGGGGGATATGCCATATGATGATGACTTCCAACTCATCATATATGGAGTTATTTGGGCCAACATGATTTGCAGCATGGGAGCAGAGATCCTTGGAGATCTAGCCTTCATATTGCCACTTGAGGGCAAGTATTTTGTAGCCCAAGATAAACACTTTATCTACACTTATCATGAGTGGAGAGATTGATAGCGTGGGGTAGGCTACATTGCCTACCATGAGCATATTTTCATCCCACCTGCTTTGTTAGAGCCAAAAGTGGAGGAAAATTTCCAGGAGTTGCCTAGTTGGTAGGTAACTCATTTTGTATGGATGATTGCTTGGGGGATGGACGATCCACATGAGGAAGATGTTCCTCAACACATCATAGACTCCATGCCTTGAGAGAGGCTTCCCATTTATTTCCTTGCAGTTGCTTGAGGACAAGAAAAATTTGGGAGGGGAGGACTGTAATATTCCCAAATTTTCCTACAATAATTTGGAATATTAATTTTTGTTGATTTCACCTAGGAGGAGAATAAATGGGTAAGGAGACCCATGTGTAATAAAAATCTCAATAAAATCCCTCTAAGTATGAAAGGGGATCATCATTGGAGTTGGTTTTCACACCCTCATAGGAGGAGTGGCTTACTTTGGAAGACAACGCAGTGTGAATGAGGAAGAGGATATTTGGTGGATTAAACCCTAATGGATGGGTGCCATGGAGAAAGAGCTTTCACTAGTTTAAAAGGTGGGCAAGGCAACCATTGTTTCTCATGCTTGTATTATTCATCACATTGTCTATTAAGACAATTGTGCATTCTTTTCTGTTTAGTAAGAATTGTCGGGGAATTCCTGTTTAGGATTCCTTATCCTTCTTGAGAGGCTTCTTGAGGGATTGTTCTTAATTTTCCTCACACCTAGGCTTGAGGCCAAGCATCCTCCATCAAGACAATGCTATTTCTGCAGCAGAATGTTGTTGTGTTGCTGGGTGTTGCAGTGAGGGTTCACTACACCACTTCCATCAGCTATTTTTTGAGAGGAGGAGTCTCACTTCTCTTTGGGAGATCAGATTGGAGGCATTCCGGAGCTTATTTCATACTTTGGAATCAAGGCCAACTCTTTCCCTAGCCCTACAACGTAGTTTCATCCAGTGACTGCATTATTTTAGTGGAGCATTTGCAGTGGGGCTTTGCAGATACTTTTGGAGGGTGAGATCTTAGGTGAGAGGGTCAGCCTTTCATTCTAGAGATCCATTGGATGAGATCTTGTAATTGGTTGTAGAATCTCTAGTCTTCTCCATCTAGTTCTATTTCCGAGTTGCAGTTGCTGCCCAACAACTCTGGCATTTTGCAGATTTTGTATTCTAGAGCCAATCCTTCCAGGATTGACATGAGGTAGCCTTTGGAGATGAGATCTTCACTTCCAATGTTGTATTGAGCCATATATTGATATATCCATGTATTTTACATATGTAGCATGCAGTTTCTCTATAAAACTATGCTGTCATAGCCTGAGAATACTTGTGTAGCAGTTTTTTTGTCAGGGTTTATGTACTTGTCTCTTGGGGTTGAGTATTGCTTATCTTGAGTAGCATTTTCCTCAAGATCTTGTACTTATTTGTTTCTACTATTATTTAATGATATGGATATGGATTTCTCTCATATTTCTATGATTTTAGTGTTGCTGTTGCTCCATTGTTATGTTTGCATATTGCTGAGTCTCCAACTTTAGAATATCTTGAGATATTCTCATTGTTGTACCATTTTCCTGATTTGGAATATTATAGAGAGGTTCACTTGCTATATATGGAGAGGATGGGAGCCTTTGTTATGCATGATTGTATTTGATCATTTGATCTTGTCTGTTTATACTTGGCTTCCTCTTGTTGTTTAGCAGGGTTGTAGTGCTGTTGAGCACAGGGTGTTCCCGAGTGGGAATCCCACCTCTTCCTTTGAGGGACCTCTTGGGAGAGCTTGTCCTATATTGCTCCACATCTAGGATTTAGGAAAACCACCATTATTTAGTCCCAACATTATTTCTGTAGCATAATATTTATGAGTTGCAGGGTGTTGCAGTGGAGGATTGCTACACCACATCCAGGTCTATTTCTCAGTAGAAGGTGCCTTCCTTCTCTTGAGAGATCAGCTAGGAATATTTTTGAGCATAATTCACATCTTGGTAGCAGGCCAGAGCACTCCTCATCTCCTACAGTGCATTCCCTTGCAAGAATTGTGTCATTTTGCATATATTTGTTGCAACAAGGTTAAGGCCCTTGTTTCTGAGCTAGTTTCCTAGGGAAAGGGCCAACCCTTCTCCCAGAAAGCTAGAGGAAGGGATTATCATCCCTATTTTGTATTATTTAGATATATTTATATAATTTTGCAGTAATAATACATTTTCTGAGCTGAATATTTAGATCTGCTCTTTTTGTACTCATGCTTTCAAGAAACCCTTGCAGGGTTACCTTTATAATGCAATAAGGAGGCCAGATCTTCATTTTCTTGGAATATTGTTCCATTAATTTCCAGATCCATGTTATTTTGTCATTATAATACAAAAAACCTCATAAAATAACGCTGTACATGCTTCAGTATTTTTCTGCATAACATAAGTCATGGGATTTGATTATTTTTAAGTTGATATGAAGCCGGGAGGTCTGTTTAACATATCAAAAGGAATTTCTTACTGATCCCCTTTTTTATGTGAGGGCCTAACATCATATTCTAAGGGAAACAAGCATTGTTTCACCCAGTAAAAACACATATTTTGAAAAATAACGTTTTCAGGGTCTATTTTCTACATTTTCCCCACTTGGGAATGTGCAGAAGTTCTTCTTTCATTGTTGTTTCACTCATTTTATGGTTATGTGTTTTTGAACACATAATATGAGTATATTTGTCACTAAACATCCATTATTATGTTCATGAGTTGCTGTAGCTCCAAATTTATAATATCATAAGATATTCTTATTGCTGTAGATTTTCCATATTTTGGGATATTACATCCTCAAGCCTAGGTATAAAGAGGGCTGGAAGATTATTTTCCCTTTCTCACAATTACTAGAGAGGTATGCACCCCTAATGAAGGTCATCATGAAATAATTTACATGTGAGGGGAGATACCCCAGGCTCTACTCTTACCATATCAGATTAATTATGCATTTCACTAGGGTCAAGATGCTTCATTTTCCCTATTACTTGTATAGAAGTATCGACAAGATATCTTCTGTTGTCCGAAGGAGGAGTTATTCCCAAAAAATGCATAGTTTTTTCCACCACTCCTTGATCAAGATGGTGGTACTACATCAGTTGGAGCAAAAATGCATACCTTGGGATGTGTTCATAGCTCATGAGATATTCAAAAGCCCACAGCCTCATCATCAACCTAGTTTAGCCTCATCATCTCATCCTCCTCCCTCTAGTCCTCCATCACCTCCTATAGATCATGCCTCATCATCTACACAAGTAGCCTCTCCTCAAGAAAACCTCCCTTCCTCACCTTCTCTTGATGCATCAGAACAAGAAGGAAGTGAAAATGAACAAGCTAGTGTCAGTGAGCCTGAAGGTGACAATGAATCAAACCAAAGTGAAAATGAGGATGATGATGCGTTAAGCCCATAAGAGACAGAAAACATGGAAACAATGGAAGAGGATGATAGTGAAGAAAATGAATAAGCTGACAGTGGGAATGTATCAATAAAAGATGAACAAGAAATCAACAATGAAGCAGAGGCCATGGATGTGGATGATGATGAAAAAGAGGTAAGTAATGAAGAAAGCAGAAATCACACTAAAATTTTTGAGGATGAGGAAGAGGATAGAATGGGCACAAATGAGGCATGTAACCAAGAAGCAGAGGATGATCCTGAAGAAAGAAGTGAGATTAAGAGCCCTAATGACAGTCAAAACAGTGAGGCTCTTAGCCATGACAGAGATGAGGGAAAGGATAAAGAAGGCAGCCAAAAAGAATATGATGAATTTGTAGAAAATGAAGAAGAGGCTAAATATAGTCATGAATGTCATGACAGTCATGAAAACAGTCATGACAGTCATGAAAACAATGAGGAAAATGCAGAGGTTGAAGTCAGCAGTGACACCCATGAAGCAAACATCAGTGTTGAATAGGACGACATGGAGGAAAGCAGTCATGACAGTCATGAAGACAATGAAAAAAGTGAAGAGGGTGATAATGAAAATGAGGATCACTATAGTGAAGAGGCAAGCAGCTTCAATGATGAACAAAATGAAAGTGCAAAGATTAGTAAGGAGGTTGAGAGTGAGGCTGATGTTGAAGGCAAATATATAAGTTGCAATAAGGGTAGTGAAGAGGAAAACATGGGAACAAATGAAGGCATCCATGATCAAGACACTGAAATGACCACAATCACACCTCTTCCATTGACATATCAAAGAGGGCAAAGGCTTGTGTTTGCTGCCTCTAAAAGGCAAGGGACCATGCCATCCACCTCAGCTTAGAAGATTGACAAAGGTAAAAAAAAGGTAAAGGAAGAAGAAGAAGATTATGAGGTTGAGAGGGAGTTTGAAATCATTCAGGTTGATAGTGATGAGGAGAATGAAGCAAGGATCTCAAACTTGCTCATCCAGAACAAAAATTCCCTCATGGAAGACCTCCAAGCTAATCTGAATAGGGCCAAGGGTGTGAATGATGCCCTTGAGATGGAGAATAGGCAGCTAGGAGCACAAATTGTTATTTATGAGGCTAGAGCCATCAAGGCCCAGAGAGAAGCCCAAAGGGCACAGGAAAAGCTAGAAGAGTTCATGGGCACCTATGAGGAGAGTGAGGATGAAGAAGGACAGTCTAGGAGGAGATCTAGAACCATGGGGTTGAAGAAGCCATTGGTGAAACAAAGGGAACACGTATCAGCCTTAGCATAGCAGGTCCCTCTAGATGAGTTTTTGGCCATGGAGATAGCACATGATCGGGAGAATTGGTTGGAAAGAGCCAACATACAATTGGAGGCTAAATTGAATAAAGCAAATCAGGATCTTGACCTCCAACAGAAGATGACCAAGCATTATGCCCGAAGGAACCAAGTTGCAAGGGCTAAACTCAAAAAGGCCCAAACCAAGATGCAAGCACTAAAAGAGGTAAAATTCCAAGATAACCTTGGAATATTGGCACAAGCTTCTCTACAGGTCTCTCAAACCCCATGAGGAACACATCCACCAAATTTGAGAATTTTTTGACAAATTTTGGTGTTTTGTGAATTTGGAGACCTCTAAGTGCAACACCCCTGGCGCTACGCTTTCATCACGGGCACCCTTATTAGGAAAAATCAAAATTTTTGGAATTTTCACATCTATTATAGTATTATCACCAAATTGTAGAGCATTTGGAGCATATTTGACCCCTCAAAAGGCCAAAAAACACCTCATTTTTCACCTTTCCGCCTCATTTACAGACCTGGCACTGTGCCTAGATCAGTTTTGGAAATTTTTCCTTTTGGATAGGTTAATGAAGCTCAATCAAGAAAATGAGGGTATATTTTGAAATAATACTCAGCCAGATTTCCAACGGGGCATCATGGAGAAAATTCCGACATTCGGAAGGTCACCAAAACTTGGTTGCAAGTGGACCCGTTTTTTGCCCAGGAAGGCACTGCGCGTTCAGACCTCACTATGAATTTTTGGCCAAAAGTCAACAAAAGACACTCATTAATTGCAAAATGATATTTTAATTTTTTTTGAGGCAAATCAACCCAAAATTAGGTACTAGGAGTTATTTTGGCATTTATTTCATGAGATATTTTGTGCCTTGGGCCTTGCATGGTCTCTTAAGCATAAATGACATTTATGACTAGTTTGGAAATTTTCAAACCCTAGCTAGGGTTTTTTCCCTCCTTTGCTAGATAAATAGAGCATGAGGGCTTCATTGTAAAAGGTTGGCATTTGATGACTCTTTGGAGAAATACATAGTTTTTTTTGGAGATTGGAGAAGAAATTGGTGTTGTGGAGTTTGTGAATGGCTTGTCTTGATTGATGATGGAGAAGGCTGCTTGTAGGATCCCTGAGCTTGGTTAATGGTGATGTGATTATATTCAGTTATTTTTTTCTTATGTATCATTGTGTTTCATCCTTCTAAATTGCAGTAGGACAAAGGTTTTAGACTAAGAAATGTTTTCAAAGGCACCTTAGCTCTGTTTGTTCTTCACTGCCTCTATGTTTTCCTCTGCTAGGTCATTTTAGAGAATTCTTAATTGCTCTCTAGACCACCTAAGCTTGTTTATTTCATGAATGGTTTAATACAATAGGTATCAAATATTTTTTTATGGTTAGCCCTGCTTTTTTTATGTCACTAAAACACTATTCTTGAGATCTCTCTCTAAAGTACTATTAATTAGGTTTTCCAAAGAGGCTATGTTTCGATCATACCCTTTGTCCATGCTTGAATATTTGTTTTGGAGATTTTTATGGCTATGATCAATGATGTTTAGGCATTCCCTCTTCTTTTATTAAAGTTATTTTTTTATCATAATGTTTTCTAACCTTGAAGGTGAAATCACTAGAAGTTAAATGATTTTCTCACCTTCTATATTTCATTGGATTGTTTGTCTGAAATGCTTATTTGCTTAAGTTGAATCAAAGAGTTATTGGTGTGCCCTGTCTATTGATTTATTATTTATTCTAAATAGTGTTGAATTCCCTTCTTGTTTTAAGTACATGATAAAGGATTCTTAATTTCCCTTTGCCCTACTTAGATTCACAAAATTGATGTTCATTTCATTTCACAAAAACCTTGAAAATCCATCTGACCATGCTAGATTTTCCCTGTGATCCACCCTGATTTATTGTTGAAACTTTCCATGACTTTTATTTACTTCATAACCCAATGATTTGAAGATTCCTCACTCTATCTATTCTACTTGATCATCTTACCCAACCAAAACAAACAAACAAACCCTACACTTAACAACTAGCCTAAAATCAAAACCCTAAAAGCAAACAAGTTCACATCCTTTGCAAAAATAGAGAGAGCCCTCTCTGAGTCCAGGAAGGCTAGGTCCTAGGACTCCAAAGACTGGTCTGATGTTACCCTGTGCATTTGATCTTATCAATCTAACAAATCACGGGAACCTAACAAGGTAATTTACCATATTAAAAAAATTGTAACAATTTTGGATAATTAGAATGAAACATGGGAGACATATTCAAAGATTTAGGGTAGGAGGTGATTGGGAATTTAGAAGATCTGAGTCATATGTGGCACTGTAACCGAGTTGGTATAATGATAATATAATAATTACAAATAATATAACTGAAATATGATAGATAACTAGATGAGTTGTGGGGACCAATAAAATTACTGTCTAGCAGCCTCACCATTGGTGGAGAAATCCATGACAACATGGCACCATGAAGATAGTTAGAATGATCATCATGGGAATGGTGGCATAAAATATCTCTAGAATAATTCCACGATGTTGTTGGGAAAGGAGGAAATGTTTTCAAAAAACACAAGAGAGAAAGAAAAGAATCGGCACAATCAAGAAGGATTGAGGGAAAGAATGAAGAGACTCGACGTTAGAGAAAGAAGAATGACGCAAAAACAATAGGGGGAGAAAAAAGACAATGTTCTTAGGAATTTGAGGAGATAATTTCACAAAAAATAACATATAGTGATATTAAGTAAATTTTAGGGAGGAATTGCAAGGAAAACACAATAATTTTCCTTGGAAGCAGCATGAAAATAAATCATAGAATAAAAGCAACAAGCTTGAGGAAATTTGGGTAGTGCCTTATATTATTTCTTAGATAAAGTAATAGAGAAGATCATGAAAGGAATGAGGATGAGCATTATATTTTTGGGTATGAGCCCGGGTAAGGGGTAGTGGTTCTCTAGATTCCTTGTTTGGGTGAAGGCCTCGTTCCTTTGGATTCCTCATCATATAGGGCCTAAGACACCTTCCTTGCTTGGTTGTAGGTTAAAAATTAATTTTGCGGGCTCTAGAATCCTAGTTTATGGTGGAGCCACTAAAAAATTTCACTACATTTAAAATAACTTCTAGTAGAGGTTATAATGGAGTTTATGTCTATGCCTGAAATGTATACTTCCCCAGGGCATATACATCAAAAAATTCCACGAGGTGTTATTTTAAGGACTGACATTGGGTCAGGCATAAAAATATTAAAAACCCAAAGCTTTTATTTAAACTAGTAACATCGATGTGTATGGTTTGTATAAACACATAGGTGCACTAAGGATATAAAAGAACTATTTCTTTTAATTTTAATAATGAAATGAGGCTTGAAATAATATTTTGTAGCATCGGGGCATCAGTTCTACGAAAGCACTCGTGCTTGAAGAATTACAATGCACCAGGGTGTTAATTACAAACAATACTGGTGATTGAAGAACTGAGCACCCTAGTGTTTTCTTTTTTAGAAAAGGCGCCAATCATGAAAAAAAAATGTCTTCACGGTTGTTTTATATAATGTTAGAGTCGGTCCTTACAGCCCTCCGTCAGAGATCATTTCGCTTTTTGCATATTCATTCTTAGGTGTCTCGCTTGTTCCACTTCGTTGCATTTCGCTAGGAGCATGCCACTGACTGACGAGGGGGTCTAGTTGTCATGTGTTTCCTCATGCTTGTACCTGCAGGGCTATTTAAAAATTCCTCAAAAAATCACTGAAATTCATCGTCATTTCATTCATGGTCATTAAATGATTGTTTTCATTAAAAAGAGTCTTTAGTTCTAGAGTCTAGGGTTTTCGAGTCTTGTGCATACATGTCATAAAGCCCGCAGGCCATGAGGTTGGTTTTGCAAGTTTTTATTTCACATTTTTATCATCAAAAGCATTTGAAGACATTTCTAGTCCAAAACTCTGTTTTGGAACTAGAAATTGTCTAATTTCATTTTTGTAATAATTGTATCCATTTCACCATGAGAGGCTTCAGTGCAAGCCTCTGATCTTTTCCAAAGCCACAATGCCGCATCCCTGCAAAAGACAACAAGCATTTTCAGTCCAAAATTCAGAAAAGCCAAAGGAGAAACATTGTATTAAATAGCCAAATGTCAAAATGCAGAAAAATTATGAAATTGGGTTATCAAACACATTTGAAATCAAATCTGATTGCATGAGATATTTTCTTCATGTATAAAACATGGCAAACAAACTCATTTGTAAGAAATCCGCAAGGCAGAGGTCGAAATCGAGTTTTTGAAGGCCGAAGACAATTTGCAGAATTGTTGACAGCGTTTGGAGGTGGGCGCTACCCACTTGAGGTGTGCGCTACCCACTTGGGGTGCGCTACCCACTTGAGCGCCATGGCCTGTGTTAAATTGAACGGGCGCTACCCACTTGGTGCGCGCTACCCATTGGGCAGGGGCGCTACCCACTTAGCAACAGAGCCCAGAAATTTGTGTTTTGTGCCCAGTTTTGATCCAAATCGACTCCAACAATGTGCAAACAGGTTTTTATCATTGCTCAGTAGATTTTTATCATGCTTGTGATGATTTTGATGTTGGGAAAGAGGCCATGTTTGGAGAAGAATATGTAAACCCTACATTCACATGCAAAATAATTCCTCAAGGGTTTTTGGAAATATATGGACAGTTTTGTGAAAAGTTTGAAAATTCTTGAATGGTAAATGTGCTCATGCCTTGGCACGTTATGTACATGATCCTCACGCCCTCAGTTATCATTTTATCATTGTTGTCATACCCTTTCATGATTTTGCATAGTTTCATGTTGACTAGTATATAGCCTCCATCACCATATCACTGCTGCCATCACCATAATATTGCCACTGTCATGGTCATTTGTATCACTATGGTTACTGTCATGATGTCCCTATTCTCCATTTCTTGGGTACATGGGTGATATCTATTGGTTTTGAACATACATTAAAACTTTGCTTTCACTGCACCTATATCAGCATCCATATTACAAATATCTTGTTCAAAGCCATGTCAGAGACAGAGTCAGTTTATGAGCAGGAGTCGGATAGTGATTCCACAACAGAGGGAAATGTGCCACGGAGGCCTCACAGAGGTGGCAAAGGTGGTAAACATCTCAAGGAGGAGCCTACTTCTTTGGCTCAATTGCAGGCATGTCCGCTTGCAATGGATTGTTTTCGGGTTCAGTCATGTTTTCGATTCTGTGAAATGATTTCACAAACCCAGCTTCATCGTGAACTAGCTCGTCTGTTTGTTCTTCATTTACGTAATGGCCGTGTAAATCTCGCTGGAGTAGATTTCTTTCTGTCACCAATGACTATTGCTCAGGCCACTGGTATACCAAATGTAGGAGAGGAATGGAACAAACGTCAGCATTTAGAGAAATCCTACTATCAGCCATACATCAAACCTGAGTATATGAGGCACTTGGGCAGAGTTTTTCCTTTCAGATTCCTGAGGGATGAGTTTGCACCGCTGATGAAACTCATCATTCGGTATTTCAGTTGCGAGGGCAGATTCGCGCGTCTCTTTGCGTACCATGTTCGTTTGTTGATGCACTTCACAAGGGTACGTATGATGAACATTCCGTATTTCATGTATCGCAACATAGAGAGGATGATGATTTTTATACAGAAGAAGAGCCCAGCACAGCAGCATAGAAGTATATATCATTACGCTTTGATCAAGATCATAGTGTTACATCAGTTGGCACAGCAGGGCGTCGCTTGGGAGGATTTCATCTCCCGCAACTTTTTTCTACGCATCGTTGTGCCTTGGCCCTATAGTTCCATACCGCTACCGCCCGGAATTTCCAGATTGACATACCGCGCCCCATTGTTTATGACATATCAGCGAGGCCACAGGGCCTTATTTGCAGCCACACGGCGAGTATTATCTCCACCCAGGGTGGAAGGGGTCTTGCCGACTTCATCAGCAGAGCGAGTATTATCTCCACATGATGTGGAAGGGGTCTCGCCTTCTTCTTCGGCACAGGTACAGATCCAGGACAGGGGCAAGAAGCCCATGCATGATGAGGGCCCATCAGGAGGCCGGGACACGGATTTCACGATCATTGATGTTGATGCGAGCTCTCCTAGCTCGAAACTGAAAGAGATCATCCAGGAGCAAAGGGCCGAGAATGACACGCTGAAAGATAAATTGTAGAAGGCTCAGTGGGTGATAAACTACCTGGAGCAGTGCAAAAAACAGCTAGAGGATGAGGAGGAATACCTTCATGAGTCACATGAATCAGTGAGGATTTCCATACCGTCTTAAGAGACCAGGAGGACGCCTAATTGATTTAAGATTTCGTACTCACGCATGTTAAAATTCTGCGTCCAGTAATGTTGAAAAGGCTAACAAGAGAGAAAGGCGTTTGGCCATACGTAGCGTCATTATTGGGCTCGCATGCATGTCTACAAAGCGAGAATGAAGATTCTGAAGAGGAGGTTGAGCGAAGCACTAAAACGGCGGAAAAGGCCTGATCCACTCCGGATTTTGGCCGAGGCTTCATTGGTTGGGCAAGATACATGATGGAGGGTCTTCGCTCCGAATTTGGGCAAATTCGGAAAAAAATTTGTCATTTTGAAATATTTTGGTCTAAAAACAGGTTTTTCAGTTAAGCGGGTAGCGCGCCCATATGCTCACTTTTTTTCGGGACACTTGCTGAAGGAAATCTTTGCATTTTTGGATTTTTCATGGTAAGTTATGCATCCTCAGGCATTTCCGAAGCATTTCATCATATTCTGGATGGTCAAAAAGCTCAAAAACACCATGAAAACCACCTTGCTGCCACCTTTTGCACCAGCAGGAAGTACTTCTGGGAGAATGAAGTTTTGGAGGGGAAAATGAGCTCCAAATTGAGAAATTCCACTTGGGTTGGATAGCCAACATCTAGGTCTTTCCAACGAGCTATCATGAGCTCCATTTGGATATCGGGAAGTACCTTAAACTCGGGTTGAAAGGTGCGCTACCCACTCAGCTCAGGGGCGCTACCCACTTAAATTTTTGGCTGAATTTTCAACTTCCAGCCTCGTTCCTGGCCAACAATTGGGCTTATTGTGGATGAAATTTAAGCCGGTGATGTAAATTACGTTGAATGTAACTGCCTATTTTTACTCTGTCTTAGAAGATTCACTCTCAAAAAAGTGAAAATCAGTGTAATGAACTGCCTACCTTTAGAGGCAAGTTGTTAAAATTTCTGCCTAGATTTTAGCTCGTCAGATTAGAATTTGTTGAACCGTTCCTTTGCATGATAAGATTTAGACCCTAGAGGTGGGAGAAGTGAGTGATCTATATATTGTAATTTTTATGACATTCCACAAAGTTGGACTCTTGGGAAACTTTTGGCACACATTGTACATATTTTTTCATATTTTGGCTAAGGAAAGACTGTGAGTTTTGTGACACCTCATGATTTTGTATTGCTCTTAATGGTGTTTTCTCTCAGTTTATTGTAAGTTCCTTCATGTTTGATGTATGCCATTTCTCACTTATGCTTCTTAAATTAAATGAATGAGTAGATGAGGTTGAATCCATTGTTCACAGTGCTCTGCCTTTGAATTCATTTAGTTTTTCATGTTTTCGCCTGTTTGAAAAGGATCCATGTTCATCCTTGCCCTTTTCAGCTCCTCTTCATTCTGATCCATCCATATATCCAATCAAAAGCATTAAGACTATTGCCTACCTCGCCCCAACTCGAAATCTGCAAAGATCTGACCTTATCCCCGGACCCAAAATTGTTTTTTCCCATTTCTCCAACGAAAACCCAAAAATAAAAATCAAACATTCCTATCTCTTTACTAGCCTAAAATCAGTTCCAATTTTAAGTCATCTCGCACCCTATTGCTCATTTTATCGAGATTGACGGAGAGAGCCCTCTCCTGTCCTCGTAGGGCTAGCTACAAGGCTAAGCGTGGTTTGATGTAGCCTTGAGTTTTACCTTATTTCAGCCTGAGGTAGATTTGAGCGCTAAAATAGTGGCGACCATACTGGGGAAAAAAAAAATCAATCTCAATGGTTTGCTTGTTGATGTGTTCGTTTCATAAGTCTTAGACGGAGTCTGAAGTCACGCCAGGTAGCTTTCGAAATGATTTTGCTATGCATAAGTGGTAGTAGATAAACGCTGCTTCAGTCGATCTCTGGTAAGCTTGTGAATGCAGCACTTGAGTTGCGAATCACCCCAGTATACTTGTTCGTTCTAGACCTTTGGATGATTGAGTCTAGAAGTCGATAGGCTGAAGATAATTGATTGTGTTCCTTGAAATCTATCCCGAGAAGATCAATACACTGGCTTCAAGAAGGAATACTAGGTCGAATCCTGACCCTGATCCACCAACGATATTTGAAAATCCAAATCTGATTCCTAGGATCCTTAGAAGACAAGAAAGTCAAGAAAGTTCTGAAAGAGAAAGTCAAGAGAGTTCTGGAAGTTCTAGATCACTTTCTAGATCTGCATCCTGTCTTGTGAAAATTATATATGTTGATGAAATTCCTTTTGATGAACGGTTTGAAACATCCTTATTCGTAAATTTTTCTGAAACTGAATTATCAAGATTAGTTCCAGATCCATTGTTTTTTGAAGATTTTCAATTCAGATTTGTTTCATATCACTTGGACAGACAGTTGCAAGATTCCATTGTGGCTACCAACATTCCCGAATTCACTGAATCTGCTTCACAAACCCTTGGACCATCTGAAGTTGCATCTAGTTCACGGACCCCCACTGAACCTTCCTTTATCCCTACCATTACGGTTCAACCTGAGTTTTCTGATCAACAATTAGTAGTAGTTTCTCCTCCGTCTCCACCGCATAAACCTCGTACACCTACTGCTTCCAGTCCTCCTGTTTCTCCTAGACAGCAGATTATCAATCCGCCAAGAGTCATGGCAGCCAGATTTGCACCTCTTGTTTTTCCAGCCAATTTAGATGCTATGCCCGCTGATTACCAGAGCAAAATTCCTATATTTGATGGCACCCCACAAAGTATATCAGCTCAGCAGCATATTGTCAGAATGACAGACTTTTTGGACCTGCATGAAATTGATGCAGAAAATGTTTCAATGAGATTGTTTGCCTAGACATTTGGAGGAGAGGTTCGCAAATGGTTCAGAGCTCTACCGTCCAAAAGTATCAATACATTGCAAGACCTTCAGACACAGTTCTTAGATCAATGGGAGATGAAAAAGGATCCGCTGCAGATCACTTCAGAGTATACAAACATCAAGCGTAATCCTAGTGAGTCCGTTCAGGATTATATCATCAGATTCAATACAGTGTACAATGCAATTCCAGATGACTTAAGACCGTCTAAAAAGTCAGCTCTTCTTAAATTCCCGGATGGTTTTGATCCGGAGATGGCTTATTCCCTTCGTGATCGAGATCCACCTACCTTAGAAGATATGCAAAAGATTTTCGTTAGTGTTGAGGCGAATCTGAACGATAAGAGAGCACGGTTGAAAGCAGAGAAAAGAGTGACAATAAAAGAAGAGCCTTCCACATCTACATCTGAACAGCACTTGATTCATGAGATGGAAAAAATGTTCAAAAGAATGAACCTTGACAAATCAGAAACGCAGATTCGGAATCCAAACTACCATGGCCAGCAGTAGCCACAGTTTAGAATAAAGCAGCGTGAACAAAGACCATAAGAGCCGGCAGCCCAACAACAGATTAAGACACCTCTTTTGCAGAATTTTGTGAGTCAAGATTCAGACGATGATGATGATGTAGCAGGTGAGAAAAATCATTTCTTCACTCCTGATGATTTGCCTATTTATATTACTGAGGATGAAGAATATGGAGAAAGTTCAGCTGCACAGAAAGATGAAGACTTCATTTTAGCAAATGATGCGGAGTTAGAGGAAGAGTCAGATGATTACCAAAGAGGATATTTAAATGCTTTGTCCACTCAACAGAAGCAATACTCATTGAGAAACCGAGATGTGCCCATAAATCCAATTCAGAAACGAAAAGAAGCTTCAGCACCAAAAGTAGATTCACCGATACCACAGAAGAAAGGAAAAGAGACAATTGATCCCGCAGCTAGTAAAGTATCATCAGCAGAAAAGGTAAATCAGCCAAGCATAGTGAAAGATAAGGCTGAAAAGAAGGAAGTTCTGGTCAAAGAGGTTGAGAAAGTTTCAGCATTTAGTTTGGAAAATGAAATTTCCAAATTAAAAATATCTATTCCTTTGACAGAAATCATGAAGAACAGCAGCTACCGAGGTCAAGTCTCCAAAATTCTGAACTTTGATCCAATGTTTGATACGGTAAATGTTGAGGATGATCAGCCGGAATTGATTTTTGGGCCTGCATTAGATGGTGAGTCTCCTGACAGTGATGTTCCTCCATTTTATATCAGTTTGAGGTTGCATGAATATGTTTTGCACAATGCCATGTTCGATTCGGGTGCTTCACACAATTTGATGCCAAAGGCAATCATGGAAAAGTTGGGACTAGACATTACAAGAAAATATCATGATTTGTATTCATTTGATTCCAGCCGTGTGAGGTGTATAGGACTCATCAAAGATTTGGTTGTAAGCTTAGATCAAATTCCAGCAAAGAATGTCTTAATGGACGTGGTGGTGGCGGACATTCCTCCGTGATTTGGTATGCTCCTTTCAAGATCTTGGGGGGAAAAGTTGAAAGGTACACTTCAGTTAGATTTCTCTTATGCTACAATTCCAGTCTTCGGTCAAATGAGAAAGTTATATCGAGAGCAGAAGATGAAATACATGATAACTAGCAAGGAGAAGCCAATCAATCATCCTGTAAATTATGTACATACCGACTTAGAATCGTCTATCGCGATAGGGCGATCTGGGTATCACTGGGCTAGACGCAACTCTGCTTGCCTTACCTACCCTTTCTCAGGGTGCGAAAACCTGGTTCCAGCACCCACCCATACTACTTCGGGTGAGACTTTGACCTGCGCAAGTAGGTCACTGCCGAAAGGGCCAGTAGTATAGGGGTTTGTTGGAAAACCTTGAACTCCGAACCTGGGTCAAGACCCCTCAAGCCAACAATGATGAAGGTCTATTATATTATTTCAATTCTAAGTGAAAAACAATGTAAATGTCTAATAGAATAATTGCAGAAGGATGAATTAGGTGAATGAAAAAATATTATTCAATGTGAGTTTTTTTTTCTTCTAAATTTTCATTAATAATATACTTAAGAATATTAGATAACATGTTTGAAACAATATATTAATTCATATATGTTTAATGCTCTATAAGGAGAAACAATGAAGAAAAATATTAATGTCTTTCTAAGAAAAGAATAATTATAGAACATATAAATGACGATGAATTGGTCCTTAGCTCATCTGGAGTGGTGTTGGATGTTAATGAAAGGAGGGGTTTTTTTAGCAAAAATATGGGGGATATAGTGGAATGAACGTATAAATGTACTTTCCACTTATAATATGAAAATCAATCCATTGATTCCAAGAAGAAAATTATATCTAAACTACAAGAAGCATCTCCAGAGAAATGGTCAACGAGACATGTCATAATTACAATAGAAAAAACATACTACAAAAAAAATAATGATTCAAAGGTTAATATTCCTAATTAAAATGATTTTTTAGAGTTATATGTAAATGTTACTAAAAACCATTCATTTATAAATATCAATTTTGTTATATTTAGTTTTCATATATCAATATAAAAGTATTTTATTAATTTTTCAGGAAGATTATGAAAATCCCAAAAGATCAACGAGCTGATATGTGAAACATGCTAGTAGGAATGTTTAAAAAAGCATACAAGGAGATGGTCAAAGAAATGGACATAGTTTCATAAAAGGATGATCCATCTCAATAACAGGATTCTTCAAATGTATGTAATCATGATTGAATTTGTACATATAAAACAATAATTTAGCATTAAATATTATTTTTCAATTATTTTCTTGCAGAAAAGAAAACAAAATGGAACTCATTCATCACATAAAACATGACGACAAGGAATAAAATGGTTGATATCAAAGTTTTTGAGTAATTTTTAATATTTCCTTATAACAACTCAAGGTTTAATTTTTGTATATTTTAAGTTGTTTTACATCAACCATCATTGAATGTCTTCAAATAGGTGCTAACATACAAAGAAGATCCATCAGAAGAATTGAATGACATTGGGTTAAATATGGGTTGTGAGTATATGTTGGCATATAAAAAATTAATTTTGGAATTTGTAAGTATATATGTTGTTTTACTTCTATGAGTTTATAGCTAATAGAACAAAAAAATCCCTTATATTAAATCTATGATTTATAATGGGGTTTTAAACATGCTAGAAACAAAGTATGGAACTACGTCAGCAGAAGACATGTTGCAATAAAGCACGGGAATTGGTTTTGAAACCATGTGTACAGTTTATGAGTCATGTCTCTCTATGGTCTATTTCTATTTTATTCACATTGATGTATATTATTTATATCGATTTTCATTATTCTCACCAATGTAGACACACCCATTACACTTTACTTTTATGTTTGTAGATGGAAAAAGATTAAGAAAACAAAAACAATTGATGCAATAAATAAAACATGCATCCAAATAAACCAAGGCATGGGAGTATCTCGAGCACTAAGAGTAGTTCTAGAAAAAAATTATGATCTATTTCAATGTTAATGCAACATGTTTTATTTTTTTAAATTATTGTCTATGGAAATTACACATTTTTTTTATTGTAATGGAAATAGTGTCCCAATTGAAAGGCAAGGGATTACAAATAAAAATCCCATTCTGTAAGAAAAATAAACTCTTATTGATATAAGGTAAAATAAATTTTAATTTATTTTATTGTGTTATCCAATATTATTGTGAAATGTTACACCACTGATTAAATATATGGATGATTAAGTACTATAATGAAAATATATGAAATATGATAATATAACAAATTAATCCAAACGTCATATACAAATGTGCTAATCAAATTTCAATTATATGAATTTTATTATAAGCTATATGTTGTTTTTTCTATGAATAACAGATTTAAAAATTTACAATAATTGCACTGTCACAAGTCGATGTTTCCAAAAAATATAAAATATCATACAAAAAACAAATGCGTCCATAACATAAACACACATCGGTGCATTATGTTATATGTTAGCGCTCAAATCTACCTCAGGCTGAAATAAGGTAAAACTCAAGGCTACATCAAACCACGCTTAGGCTCGTAGCTAGCCCTACGAGGATAGGAGAGGGCTCTCTCCGTCAATCTCGATAAAATGAGCAATAGGGTGTGAGATGACTTAAAATGAGAACTGATTTTAGGCTAGTAAAGAGATAGGAATGTTTTCGCATCTACATCAAGATCGCCCCTTTCTAAGTAGGATCTATAGGTCTCTTTTCGCATCCACGTGCGCAAGGTCAACTATACTACAGTGTATGATAATTATATACTTCTATAATAGTAGCACAGTATTGCATAAAATAGAACATAATAGATCCAGATGTAGTAAGCACACTTACACAGAACTTTCGCAGCTGAATATAGGATACGCATAATACAACAATTACCAATGATTCACATAAACAGTACACATAGATTCATTTCTCAAACAACCTTTCTTATTCATCAATTCCCTCTTACAGTACCCGTCCCAGCCTGCGCACACAGCAGCAGGGTCCGCACATAGTAGGACTCTGGATCTCCGCGCACACAACCAACAGGAGTTCTTTCCCCAAAAACCCAAATAGATCTACTAAACCACAATTCACATCAATAGCTCCTTATTTCTTTGCCTTACAATTCAAAATGCTCCTCTATTTATAACAATTTAGCCTAATCTTTCCTATGGTCTGCAAACCATGGTTTGCAGATTCTAGGTCTACACCTTGACCCATTACAATGCTTTCGGGGCTTTGAACCACCCAAAAACCCTTGCGCTAGACTAAATATAATAAAAAATATACAAAATCAGACCAGTTTCGCAGCTCTTAGGAGACCTGTTCCAAGAGTCCCCCAACACAATCTTGTGACTCGTCCTGAGTCACTATGGTGGTACGACCTCTACCTACGCGCGTAGCGTGTTGAGGGCTACGACTAGTGGAGGTAACACTTCTTGAATTTGAGTAGCATCACTTTGTGCAAGGTCTACAAGCTTCTAGGAGGTCGGGCCTTCAGTTTCCGCAGTGACACTCTCGAGGGTCTGAGTTAGTTGCTTGATCATGCCATCAATATCCTACGAAAGTTGGAGGGTTGTGGCAGCCCGAGGCTTCCGATGTTCCATTGTGATGTGTTGTTTACGCCAGAGTTTCTCAATCTCGTCCTAGAGATCATTGTTGTTCTTAAAATGTGCCAAGCACTATGCAGGTACCAAGGTGGGCAGTGTAGCATTGACCTGCTCGAAGGCTTCTTCCTTCTTCCGTAAATCCTGATTGATTTCATGGAGGACCGGATCACGCTGGACCTTAGTCCAAAGTTGCATGGCTGATTCTAGAAACTGAGCACTGTGGGAAATCTGCCCCGAAATAACATTTGTCGCGTTGGTTACTAGGGCAGCGCACTGGGCGCGGACTTCTGGAGGCGTTTCGGGCTGTAGTTTGGCCTATAAGTCGGTGATTTGTTGTTCCAGCTATGTCTTGACAGTGTGTATTTCCATCCTAGACGCTTTGAGTGCCGCAACCAATTTTCCCACTTTAGCCCGAGGCATGGCTTCAGCTAGGATCTCATCTGTAACCTCAATGCAGAGCTGGTGGATCACTATTTCGAGCTTCGCCTACTGTGAAACGGTGAGGAGAAAATCAGCAGCCTACTGCGTGATGGTGTGCTCACAACATTGTGGAGGCCATGTAAAGCTTCGTGGGGAAGCTTAGGCAGGTCCAGATGGGTTCCTGTTTCTGCTTGGCATTGCGTTCCTACCAGGGTAGCGCTAGGGATAGTCCAGAGACGAATTTCCTCCATGAGTAGTGCTGGACTACTAGTGACCGAAGGGGTCCACCCTTGGCCAACGATGGTCTGTACCGTATCCATTTTTAACTGGAGGGCGCGGAGCTCAGCCTAGAGAGTGTCGAGCGTGGCCCTCTACTGCTCCCCTATAGATTCCCATTTGTTTTCTGTAGCCATTGTGACTGCGTCCACGATTTTCTCGAGGTCATCGTCAGTCAGTGTGACCGTCACATCGTATTATGCGCGGTGGGTGCAGTGTTTTTTTTGGGATCTTGGTGCCGGCTCACCTGACTGCTTCGTACTGGGGGGAGGGGTGGTATCTTTGTCAGATCCTACCTTTGCTATGGCCGCGGTGGTCTATGTCGGCTATGTATCCCTATTCTTGGTTATTTCTGAGCCTGTTTGGCTGGGTTCTGCAGTCTCCCGACAGGTGTCTGTGAAGCCTTTCTTCTAGGCAGGGGGCCATAGCGTGATCATCAGGTCAATCTCTTCATCTGCTACCATATATGGTAGTGTCGTCCATGTCTTGTTGTTGAGCCTATGGATCTGAATATGGTGCATGGTAACTTGGAATGCTACAACACTTTTGTATTTGTCATATACCGTTAGGGACAGCTGGGGTCGGGAATTTATGGCGGCTGCCACACTGCTTTGGAAGAGGATCCAGAAAAATTTGTTATACTCGATGCATTGCGCATCCTTAGAGTCCCATAAATGAGCATACCAAGCTCCTTCACACATCCCAGGAGGAAGCTCGAGGAGGACTGAATCCTCGGGAGTGTCCCAGACGACTGGTGCTATCAAGATTAATAACCATGAATAAAAGAAGGACGTCCCCTGCTCCTGCGATTCACGGACATTAGCCAGAAATTCATCGCATAAGTATTGAGCCCAATTGAAGGAGATGCCCTTCACACACCGGCCGGCCAACTGAATGACATAGGCGGGGACAGTCATAACCTGACACTTCCTCATTAGCTTACAGGCTAAGAGCCTAGTACCCATCTGTGTAGCAGGATCATTGATAGTCTGGATCACAAACCCTCACTGATTTTGAATCACCTTGTAGGTCTTCCACACAAATGTAGTAGTAGATGCTTCGTACTTCTTGCATACCTGCTCTAGAGGGTGCAGCCCATGCATAGGAAGGCCTGTAATCTTGTGGATCAACGCAACATCAATCGGGACCCTGTCTCAAATCCATAAGCAGCCATCATGAATGAGGGCGAGCAACTGGCGAGCTAACCAATCTATGACGTTGTAATGGCCAAAATGGGGCATCCAAAACAGATTCAAGAGTCCAGACCCAACCAAGCTGCATACCCAGCGCTGAGGCACCACCGTGACTCCATCATTTCCATAGATTGTATCGAAGTACAATACAGGGGCCAATTCAGGGAGGGTTTTGAAGTTCACCAAGTCGTGATCATCAAACTTGACCTTGTGGAGTCATCCGCAGGGATCACTGATGACAAGGACCTCACCCACAGTAAGGGGGGTTTGCAGATAGGTGACCAAGCCATCCAAGTTTTTTGGTGTTCACGTAGACGGTCTATGTGGGCAAACGAAGGGAGGTAACCAATTGATCGAGTTAGCGGGCAGAGCACCTCATGCGCTTCTTGATCTGGAGGTGATGTCGGCGGAGACCTGGCATGCCTTGGAGAAGTCCTAGGCTTCCTGGTAGCCCATCTCATAGCTTTCAGAGCTTTTCCCGGGCCTTGTGCTTTTTCTTTTCCTTTCCTTATGACCGGCATAGAGGGAACTTATTCTAGTTCAGACTCAACTTCCATTATTTCCTCAACGTCAGGCCCCGTCGACGCTAAAGGTTCGGCAGGGTTAGTGGTCGACATCCTTGGGTGAAAAATTAATCCCAACCCCAGGTGACAACTATCAGACGGAGCAGGTTGACTAGACATGAGGGGGATAGTGCAGATATGAGAAATCTGATAGCTCAAGTTCTTCCAAGAGAAGAATGATGAGTGCAAGCTGTGCAAGTGAAACGACACCTCTAGCTGAACTATCCTACTCATTTTATAGTACCCCCAAGCATGCAATGGTAAGGTAAACTTTATCTGAGATGGGTCCCCTAGGAAATGGTAAAAAATCCCCAAAATTCGTTTCATTAAATGCCCAGAGGCCCCTGCTTCCAACGGTAACTTTTTATTTTTACCAATGGTCACTGTTCCAATGGCTAGTTTTCATATCACCGGTGGGCTTGGCCTATCTGTTATGCTAGGGTCAACCATGTGCATCGTCTGTGCGCCCCCCCCCCCCCCCCCTAGCACAGGCTTGCTTCCTAGGAAACTCATGGCTAATGAAAAAGAGAGCCTTGTTGTTTGTGTGAATGAGGTTTTAAGAGGGGCTGTAGTCAGAGCGTATTTTCTTAAACGCAACTGTTTTTTTTTCGTAGAGGCAGTTGAATGGATGAGAGCTCTAATTTCTGACCCTATGGCCGGTGTAGAGTGCATTTTAATTCTACTTGCTCACGGGTCAGCCTAACCCTTTTCCAGGGTTGGGCCATAGTAGTCGATTGTTCCTGGTCCCTTTAGGGCCCTTACCTCTGAGGAAATGCAGCGAAAGTTTTTTGTGATCTGAATACAACGCAGTGCAGAGACATCATGTAACTGGTTTTTCCAATTCTTTATTTCCTCATCGAGATCAGATAAGAATTTAGTATCCCCCTCCAAACAAAGTACTTCATCCCCTGTTGGGTTGTTCGCGTTTCACGCAGTTAACTTATAGATATGGTCCACATCTTCCTGCTTGGGTACTGGTTCAGTGTAGCATTTATCTTCCGCAGGGTCCAATGGTACTATCACCCTTGTGCCATTATTTTCGAATACCATGCTTATTTTTTTTAAGTTAATGATACCGTCCATGTCGATGGCCCAATCCAATCCTTGTAGCGCAGGGTAGGGGTCCACATCCTCGATGATTTGAATGACTTCAAAGTCAGCCCAGACCTTAACCCCTGTGATATCGACCATAATCCATGATATCCTCCCCAACGGTATGATATTTTGTTGATGAGCCATGTGTAGCTGGATAGTGGACCATTCCAACTTTGGTTTGCCCATTCGTTGCCAAGTTTGTTTAGGTAATACATTGGCATCCGATCTGAGGTCTAAAATAACCCAGTCCATCTCATAATTTCCAATCTGGGCTGTCAACCACATCTCCCTCCCAGTGCATTTCTGATATATGTACAATTTGTGCACATCCTTAATATCGGGGGTCACAATGGAGCGCATTGTGCAGCTATCTATTAAAGCTTGCAGATTTTGTACCGCCTTTAAGTTATGTAGTAATTTCATGCATGCCTGCAAGAAGGGTTTGACCTCCTTGTCTGCCTTAAGATTCACAGGGGGTAGGGACATGGATGTCTCAGTCCCGATGAAGTCCCTTCAAGCCTTTATAAATGTTTTTCTGGCTTTGTCTAGGTCCAACCCTTCTCGTTTTCCAACTACCTTGCGGATCAACGTTTCAGTTTCAACCTTCTCCTCACTCCCTCTAGTAGCCAATCCACTGGGCGTAACAACATTTACGCTTGGATCCTTATCCCGTAGCTCAGTATTAACCCTCTGCACCTTCTGTGTAGGTGATAGCTGCTTCTCCCATATTTTTGCTATTAAGACTGGTCAGTTTTCAAGCATATGGTCCGACTGTCTACAATACTTGTAGGACTGTCTTGTAGGGTTCAGGAAATCCCTCGCAAAGTGCCTTGTGTCTTCGCAGTTATATCAGATTAATTTCCCCCGGCTCCGACTTGTGCTTCCACTTCGACCTCCTCCCTTGCTTCCAGAGGGGGAGCCACTCATGCCTGCGAGGGTTTTTGGCGAGGCGGGGTCTGACTGTACCTTATAAAATTTCCCCTGATATATCACTAGATCTTAGGTCTGACATTTCTTCTCATCATGCCCTACTGACCGACAGAACTAGCACCATTGCTGCGTCCGTTTTGGGACATAGGCGCCCGGGCGGGGGCAGTGGTTGGTATCATGCAGCCCAACTATGAAGAAATCCTCGCCCCATAACGCAGGTCCACTTGGGCCCAGTCGTACTGGGCTAGGTCCCTTGCTTGATCCAGGGTGTGTCGGGCTAGGTTCTCCTGTTCATAGGTAGTCTAGGCACAGATGCTTTTTATGTCCTGATACTCGACATCGTAGGCACCATAGATCCACGCCAGCTTCCCTTCCTCGTTCCTTTCGTGGGTCCTGAATCTTCATGTGCATTGCCCTGAGCTGCTCCTAGATTTGCTGTACCCCTAACAAAGCATCTTCCCTGGGCGTAGCTTCTAGTTTCATAGCGGCTTCCAAAGCTTTGTCCTATGATTCGAAATTTTGGTGACCCATAGGTATGTGTAGGTGAGGTAGTAGCATAGCGATGAACCACTCCGTATGCTGTCTGTCGTTATACTTAAATTCTCCTTCTCAGATAGCTTTCTTTAGATGTTGATCAACTTCCCACACAGAGTTAGTCGTTCCTTGCTTGAAGTATTTTACATCTGCTACGATATGAGAGTAAGACTTAGGTTTTCAGAACTTTTGTTTTAGGGCATCCTTAATATCTTGAATAGATGAGCTCCCATTTTGAGATATGTACCGCATATACCAGTCCAACGCTCTCTCTTCGAAGGCTAGGGATAGTTGCGCCCTTTTCACAGTATCGCTCACCACACCTTGCACAGTCCATACCGAGTCTGCGACAAACCAAAATCGGTCCATGTCCTCATCTCCCGCACCTTTAAAGGTAGGTAATTTCAAGTGCATTTCCATGTCTTCTCCTGGCGAGGTTTCGTGCGAGGCTTTATCCTTACACGGTTCTGACAGTGGTGTAGCTGGAGGGCTTTGTGAAACTGCTCCTTCCAGCAGGCTATAGATGGATTTATCCCCTTCTCGATTGGTTCAATAGTACTTACCGCTCCTCGTTGTTCAGATTGGAACTTATTCAATCAAACCTGCTCTTTCTTCCTTGTCAATACTTCTTTTGGCATTACCCGATCCCTTTCTCAACATGCTTCAGGTCCTAGCAACAGAACCATTTGTTGGCTCGAGGGGTCCTGACCCAGGTTCAGAGTTCAAGTTTTTCCAACAAACCCCTATACTACTGGCCCTTTCGGCAGTGACCCGCTTGCTCAGGTCAAAGTCTCACCTGAAGTATTATGGGTGGGTGCTGGAACCAGGTTTCCACACCTTGAGAAAGGGTAGGTAAGTGTTTGAATGAGGTCTCCTAACAAGCTGCAAAACTAGTCCATTTTGAATATTTTTTATTATATTTAGTCTAGCGCAGGGGTTTTGGGGCTGGTCAAAGCCCCGAAAGCATTGTAATGGGTGAAAGGGTAAACTAGGGGTTCGAAAACCATGGGTTGCGGACCATAGGAAAGTCTAGGCTAGATTGTTATAAATAGAGATGCATTTTGTATTGTAGAGAACAAGGATATGATAAGCTATTGATGCGAATTGTGATTTAAGCTATCTGTTTGGGTTTTGGGGAATGAACTCCTGCTGGCTGTGTGTGCGGAGATCCAAGTCCAGCTATGTGCGAACCTTACTGCTATGTGTGCAGGTTGGGAAGGGAATTGTAAGGAAGAATTGATGAATGAATGAATGTGAAATATTGTTAGAGAACTGGATCTGTGAGTACTTTTGTGTAAATTACTGATAATTGCTGTATTGTGCATTTTCTGTCTTTAAGTTGCAAAAGATCTGTGTACTATGTTCTTGGATCTAGATCTGTTATGTTCTGTTTATGTATGGCTATGTTGATGTTATAACAAGCGTATAACTATAGATCTAGTGCACGTGGATGCGAATAGAGACTTAATTAACCTTGCACAGAACAAGGTAACCAGGGATTACAGGACCTAGCACAGCTCTGCTTGCCTTACCCTTCCTTTCTCAGGGTGCGGAAGCTTGGTTCCAACACCCACCCATACTACTTCGGGTGATACTTTGGCTTGCGAAGCAGGCCACTGTCGAAAAGGCCAGTAGTATAGGGGTTTTTTGGCAAACCTTGCACACCGAACCTGGGTCAGGACCCCTCGAGCCAACAAATGGTTTCGTTGCCAGGACCGGAAGAAGTCTGAGAGAGGAATCAGGTAATGACAAGAGAATACTAGAAACTTGAAAGAAAAGAGATCGAAGACTGGTTCGAAAGACAGATCCAGGAGTTTGCGGTAAAAGAAAATTGCAGTGAGAAGGTAACGATGGAAAGGTGGAAAAATAGGTACATCCTTACTGAAAGATACGAAATATTCTTTGTAACCTTTGCGATCTAACTCCACGAGTGACTGGCCAAACTTATGGAATTCCAAAAGTGCTATAAGGATGAGCGAGTCACTCAGTGGATCCAAGAGCTGCTTGAGCAGCTGGAAAAAACTGATAATACTATCATGCGCACGGTGGATCATTGGGTGGATAGTGTGCTAGGAGGATTTGTGATGGAATTTGCCATTGATCAGTTTGTATCATACTCTGAGGCCGAACAACGATTCTTCAAAGGGTTTTAGGGAAAATTTCTAAGGATGTTATCGTTGCTGATTAAGAAATTACTATGCAAAAAGAGCATTCTGTGTAGTCATACTGTCTGAATGACCTTGGATCTAGACAGGAGCGCGACACGTAGTGGTACATACTATCAGACCAACCTTGACAAAGGGATATCCACCTATGATCTGTTGCAGGAACCGGCTGTGCAAGATCCCCCAATTACATCACCATAGAGGCCACACAAAGGTAAGAATTCACCTATACCACCACCCCCCCTAGATAGTGAGATGGCTGCGCACCTGAAACTACCTACCTTTAAGGGGGTGGGAGACGAGGATATAGACTGGTTTTGGTTCGTTGCAGACTTTGTATGGATTGCGGAGAATGTGGCGAGTGATACGGTAAAAAGGGTGCAACTGTCGTTGGAATTCGAGGACAGGGCCCTGGACTGGTATATGCGGTATGTTGCCCAGAATGGGAGCGCATCTATTAAAGATATCAAGGATGCTTTGAAGCACCAGTTCAGAAAGCCGAAATCTTATTCCTAGTTGATAGAAGAAGTGAAGGACTTCAAACAAGGTGCATCTGAGTCAGTATGGGAGGCTGATCAGTGATTGAAGAAAGAAATCAGGGAAGGAGGATTCGAATATGATGATAGACATCATACAGAATGGTTCATCACTATGTTTTTACCTCACCTGTGCACGCCAATGAGTCGTCAGACCTTTGAGTCGTAGGAGAAAGCTGTGGAAGTCGATATGCAACTAGAGGCTACCCCCCGAGAGGATACGTCAGCAGGGGTACAACAAATCCAGGAACAACTTGGGGCTATGCATATGGAGATATAGAACCTGCGAAAAAAGCGAGGAAAGGATGGTTGCATAGATCTCTGGTGCATACGATGTCGGGTGTCTGGCCATACGAAGGATCAGTGCCCTTTTCTGACGGATTACATGCAAGCAGGAGGACCTAGTCCGGTACGCCCAGGGGCATGTAGGGAACCCATCCTGTTACGACCAGGTTCAAGCAGACCTGCACTATGGTGTGATGATTTTCGGGTAGCAGGACTACATGATATGAACCATTGCCCTCGACTAGGTGCGTATGTCCTAGAACTAAAGCAACAATGGTGTTGATTCTGCCGATCAGTGGGACATGATGAGAAAAAATGTCGTACTTATGACTTAATGATGGATTGTGGGAACTTATATAGGGTGAAATCATACCCTGCATCGCCAAGACTTTCTGCACACTTTGGAGGATCACCAGCCCGAGGCAGAGGAGGTCGTGGAGGAAGCGCAGGGCGAGGATGTGGGCAGCTAATCTGTTATAACTGTGGAGAAATAGGGCACTTTTCCAGAGAATTCCCAAATCCCACCAGGCCATCGTGCAAATACTGTAGGCAGTTGGACCATGAGGTAGAGGACTACCCAATTTTAATAGCCAAGATGCAGGAAAAGTAGCCCACCCCTACGCAGAACGTACAAAGAGTTAAAATCGAGCTAGGAAAGGTGGATCCCTATGTAAAAGTCATGACACGCAGCGGGATGGTCACCCAGGGAGAAAAAGAGGAGCTTGCCTCCTGGGAAGGAGTGCCTTTCAAAGAACAGACACCACTAGCAGTCCCCACGCAGTTGTCGACACAACCTCAGATAGAGGAAGGGGTTGAGTCCTTTTTAAAGGCATGTCTGAAGCTACTGCGAAATCCGCAGGCTGTAGAAAATCTCCAAGCACTACTCAATACCTACGCAGTTCGGTCGAATTTTATCCTTGAGACCAAGGATGTACACAAACGATACAGCCATAAGAAGCACACTGGAAGAGAGATGCGATTAACTGTGCAGATTGGTGACTACGAGATAGATCAGGTTATCTTAGATCTGGGGTCAGATGGTAATGTATTACTAAATCAGACATGGAAATGAATGGGAGAACCTAAATTAGAATGGTCCACCACCCAACTACGAATGGCCAATCAACAAAAAATCATCCCTCTAGGGAGGTTACCCAATGTCATGGTTGACATCGCAGGGGTAAGGGTCCTAGCTGACTTTGAAGTCATAGAAATTGTGGAAGATGCGGATCCCTACCCTGCGCTCCTTGGACTGGACTGGGAAATTGACATGGGGGGTATCATCAATCTCAAGAAGCGCAACATGGTGTTTGAAAGCAAAGGTACGCATGTCATAGTACCACTGGATCCAGCAGAAGGTGTGTGGTATACAGAGCCAACCTATGAGGAGGAGGAATTAGATCACATTTATAAATTAACTGCGGAGGATGAAGATAGGTTTAATCCCATGGATGAAGGAATTATCTGCTGGGAAAAGGATAGTGAATGTTTTTCTGACTCTGATGAGGAGCTGGAAAATTGGCAAGGTAGATTGCACAAGGTTTCGGGGCTTCGATGTCTTCAGATCGTCAGGAATTTTTGTCACATCTCTACCATAGAAAGAAACCTGCCCTGCCAGGAGGACCCAGATGATAGTCAGAAGATGGTTGAACCTAATATTCCCACGGAATGCAGGCTAGGGGCACTGCCACTAACATTGTGTGGAGCACCTACGCAAGGACCGGTATTCTTCACTGAGGAGAAGTATTGGAGAAGGGTGATCTTGTGCATAGGGACCCCAGTTGACAGATGGACTCCGATGTCAGTCGATCTACGCGGATACTTGTTTACATACAACACTAAAGGGTGTGATCAAACTTGGCATGGACAGGCTTGCCGGGGTACCACTGACCTGGGCATGCATTGGGTTACGGACCTGCCTGGACCCACGTGTAATTTGGAGAATTTACGGGCACCTCAAGTAATAAACGGCACAAGGACGCGTGACGCAACCATATCATACAGGGACGTCTCGACTAAGGGTGAAGCGCATGGCTCGAAAAGACTGATGGCCAACTTGCAGACACACCTCGCATCGACCTTCATTCAGGGTATGTGAACAATGTGCAGGCGTCATCCGTGGTCTGACATTCCGTGGAAACGACCTTAGGCACGAAGGACGCCAATCAGCACATCCTGATCTAATAAAAAAGGAATCTTACAAGTACAAAAAAAAGGCAGAAGATCATCAATGCAGCCATTTATGGTAAGTTTGATCCACCTGATCGATGGTCAGTCTCACGAATGGGCTACTCCACCATTAAATAGCTTCGGACGGTGTGCAGTTGGCTGGATCGCTTCGCACCAAGCTATTTATTCACCCTACAACATGCTCCTGCTATCTGCGTACTTTTTTTTGTGCTCCTTAACATTCTCTGGGATGCCCGTTTTCTTGTTGCTAAGATGGATCCTAACCCGCCAAAGGACCCGGTCTCAGGCTGCTCAATACCTGCAGATATCATCTTAAGAGAGTTTGGGACTGCTGAGTGTAGTCATACGGGTTAGCACTGGCTCCCGACAGAAAGGATTGTCTGTGATCCATGCACAGAAGGAACGCTACGATACAAATACATGTTGCGACTTCTTCGCAACTCCAGAGCACTGCCCAACAGAAGCAATGTGTGTTCACTCCCTCACATTGCCCTAGTCCACACCCCTGATCCAACTACTGGGGACATCCAAATAGATTTAGCGCAGCTATCTCACACAGAGCTACGAGGATTGTACACCAGAGTGTCGCATGAAGTTCGCCACTGTGACCGGGCCATGCAGGAGTAGTATGACATACCTCTGGAGTTACGGGACCAACGGATTGCAGTGGTCACAGACGCAACGTGTATTATTCAGGAGCAGCTGACGCAGGGCATACAATTTGTTGAAACAGCTACGCAACTATGGACGGCAGTGCAACACCATTCCACACTTCAACATATCCAGACGGAATTACTGTAGGCGGAAGTTGTTTTGGACCAAGTCAGAGCCTCCTCACCCTCCATTGTCTCCGTGCAGCGTCTAGCCATCTTGGATAGGATTGAGAATATTCACCACAACAAGATGATCACCTGAAAATAGTTGAAACCATGGGCCGACACCGCACTCCAGCTCGCCGAAGACACTCAGTCTGTGTAATGTTCCCAATTTTAGCCTCAAGCTAAAATGGAACATTATAGTGGAATATTTTATTTTTGCTTAATAAAATGGGTAAGGAGACCCCTTAACCCCTTTTAATGGAAAATAACACTCCTTGTGTGAAAGGAGAAATAATGAAGCAGCTGAAATAAACACCTAATGGTGTGAACATGATGAGGATCGCCTTGAGTTGGCCATCCTTGACCAAGTCAATAGTGCTGCCTTAGAGGGTTGGCTTGCTTGAGAATACAACACAGTTTTTGGAGGGAAAGCATTCAAAAGTGAATGGAAACCCTAATGGTGGGGCCTATGGTGAAAGAGAGTTCATTTTCTTTATAATAAAGAAGGAGCAGCTCATTTGATTCATTCTTGGATTCAGAAATTTCGTAGGGAGGCCAAGGATTTGCACATCCGGGCTGTTTAGCAGGATTGCAGTGCTCTTGAGCACTGGGGGTGTTCCCGATGGGGATCCCCCACCTCTTCCTCATGGGAGGAGATGATTTGAGATGCATTTCCTCATTCTGGCATATGGCCAAGCTCACTCCTTCAATTTCAGTGTTTTCCTGTAGCAGGTTGGTGCTATGTAGCTGGGGTAGCAGCAGAGGAACTCATAGAGTTCTTCCCTACTTGCATTTTCAAAGGAGGATGGATTTATTCTCTGGAGGAGCTATAGAGAGGGCTCTTGGACTTCATTTCAGATTTGTGGCATCAAGCCAACCATTCACCATCTCTCACTATGCAGTCACTTGGAGAAACTGCGTTATTCCATGAGGGCAGTGTTGAGGGAGATTCTTGAGCTCATCAGGAGGAGTGCTTTTGAGTGGAAGGGGATCAGCCCCTTTTCCTTGAAGGAATTATCATAGGAGGGCATCATCATATCAGATCAGCCACAACCTCATATTCATTTGGTTCCAGCTGTAGTGACAATTGGTTTGTCACTTTTGTATTTTATCCGACATTTCTAGCAATCTCCTTGAGATTGGCTAGAAATCCCATATTGAGCCCATTTTCCTTTCTTGGGCCATTTTCTTTGTATTCCTTCAGATACATCTCATTTTTATACATTCAGCAGCTGTATCTGACATGGAGACAATGCAGTCATGTTCTTTCAACATTCTGTGTAGCTGTAGCTACTCTGACATTGTATTGTATATCCATTGGAGGATTGGTTCTAATGCTTGAGGGTCTTATTCCTCATGATATTTCTATATAATCATGATGATATATTAATATGATGATGGCTGTGTTATTTACCCTCTCATGTTGCATTCATATTTTCAGAGTTTCAGACTGATGTTTTGCATATTGCTGTAAGCTCTCTCATTTAACACTATTTTAGAGATCTAGTTCAGGGAGATCTGAATAACCAATCTAGATGCATTTATTTAAGCTCATTTTCTGCAAGGAAGTTATGTTAGATTTTTTCTAGGGCATCACAACATTGGTTAGCCTTGTTTATGCAGCAACTTTCTTATACAGCGTCCTCAAGGATCTTGTGGCAGAAATTCCCGAGGTGGAATATTGCATATCCATAGGTATTGTCTGTGAAGGGCCAGGTAGCCTCAGGATCTCTCCCTTTTTTGAAGGAGACATATCCTGTAAATGCCCCAACATTAAATCTCTGAAATTGACTTGCAGTGTCTCACTGAAGAAGGAAAAATGGAACATCTTAGGATGTTCCCGACGGAGCAGCATGTTCATGAAAAAGGGACATTACAGTGGTATCAGAGCATGATCTTGGCTCAGCCTGTGCCCAAGATCCAAGGCTATCAGAAGAGGAGCTTCTCTCCCAAGAGAAGATATTTACAAAGGAGACAAGGAAAGAGGAATGAAGGAAGAGGAGGTTTCCCTTTTTCTTTTCCAGACCATTGAGGAGATCATTGAAGATCTTGAGGAAAGGGAAATTTGGAGAAATTTTTTGAGAAGGGTTTGTTGATGAGACAAATCCTAGCTACTTCATGAAGGGTGTGAGCATTCAGCCACACATGCAGATCCATAGCGCAGTACTTTTTTCACTTTCATTGCAAAGGAATGGAGGAAGAAATGAGGCCATTGGAGGAGCAACACTGCAACTCAAGGTATGGCTCATGATTGTTGGTTTGAGGGTTTCATTTTTCATTGACATGCAAATGCAAGAACTTGTGATGCATTCACTAAGGGTTTGATGGAGAAAACTTGGTGAAACTCATTGTGTCATAAACACAAACACTTTGCATACATTGGAGAGAACCAACAGTGTTGTCACATTAGAAGGAGATCCATCACCACATGGAGGAGGAAGGGGAGCCATTGCTTCCACTAGAGGAGCCCTTGTGTCTTTGCAAGGATATTCCAAATATTTTTGCATGTGGGTACCAAGACACAATCCCAGAGCCATATGTAGCACTTGCTGGGGATTGTGAGATGGAGAAAGAAGAAGAGAAGGATCAGCATGAAGGGATGATGAGCATTCTCCCTTATCTATTTTAGAAAGTTTCTGCACAAAGAAAAGAGACTGCACTACGCAGAGGAGAGAGGGACAAATCAGTCCACTCATACATGTAGTCTATTTTTAGATCTTGATGTCTCACTTTTTGGTGGTTTTCCACTTGGGAGGCAACATGATCTAGTGATTATGACAGGCATCATGTTTTTGGGTTCACCATTCATTGGATTTCGGAGGGTTGGAGACACTAGAGGGATCCAACACAGTGTAGAGGGTTTGGAGTAAACTCAAGGAGGAGAGATATACTCACTCATTTTTAGTATCACCCCTCTTCATTAGCTTTACTGCGCTGACAGAGTTTGTTGCATGGATGGAGGGTAGCATCTTCATGATGTGGGATGACTGATCCATGTATTTAGTGAGAGAGAGATTAATTCCTTTGGGGAAGGGCTCTTTCATGCTTTGGAGTAGATGGAGGCCACTCATGATTACATTGCCCAGAATCGAGAGATTCTTTGGAGGTGATAGTCTCTCATGGGAGGCTTATTTTTAGAGATCATCATTTCTTTAAGGATGAGAAGCTGCATGATGGCATGGTAGCAACTTGGAGGATGAATTTGACATGAGGGGATGTCAAGGTAGCAGGCAGCAGCGTGATGGAGCACCACATTGCAGAATACCAACGCTTTCTATGGGGAGGATTGATCCAGGATGGAGGACTTAGATTTGGTTGAGTATTCCCCCAGGATCTTGATGCATGCATGATTCTTGATGACCAGGAGGGTTATGACTAATGCAGAGTTTATGATATGGTCATCTAACATTATGGCAGATTCTTCTTGGCTAGGGCTTCTAGTCTCAAGAAGAGATTATTGCATGCAACATATGAGGACTTTCTAGCCATGCACTTGAATGCATACTTTGATTGGCTAGAGGAGTTCACTTGGAGGGCATTCATCATGGCACCTGTCAGCATAGGGAGAGATGCATAGCCCACTTGTTATGGTGGAGAGGACCTCACATCCACTTCCCTACTCATTGGAGGTAGAGGGAAATTATCAGTTGGGCCATTTCAGCTCAAGAGCCCAAGTACAAATTGGAGAAGGTATAATCTGACATTTTATATTGTACTTTCCTTCCTTTTTGGAGCAGCATGATAAGTCAAGAAGACTTGATTTCTTCTTGCATAATGTACAAGGATGTATTTGTAGGCTTTGTGGCATGAGAATGGACCATTATTATGGTGGTTTGTGGAGGGAGCCACATGCTCCTTGGTGTGCACCATTGGCACCAATTTATATTTTCATGTTCATATCTTTTGAGGTGTGTGTGGCAGAAAACAAGTGGCTGGGAAAGCACTTGTTTTTTTGATGCAGGCAAGAGGCTTACTACACTGGTCCCATGAGAGAAGCAGTGACCCACTCTCTAGTTGTCTTATGGCAGCTTGTTTACATTGTATCATGCTACGTTGTATTGTTGATGCTTATTTATTCACAGGGAGCACCATTTGGAGAGTGACTTATATGTTGGGACAGCCCATTGGGAGTGCTATTCTCCCCATTACATATGTTATATATTGCAGGAGACACCATTGGACAAACCATGATTGCCATACTATTACTTCTCTCTTCTTGTGGGGCAAACCACATGGAGAATTTGGAGAGGAATTTCATGGATGAATATTTTGATGGGGTAGCTTTGGCCACTCTTGAAGGCCACACCATTTCAGTCCAAGGACAACAGCAGTCCCATATGTACTACAAAGGGAGAGAGGAGCTTATTGGGATGAAGCAACAAAACTCTCCATTCAGCCCCATTACATTGCACAGAACTGGGGGGCAAGGTTTTCATTTGGATGATAGCATGGTTGAGGAGATCATCAGTGGGATTATATTTCCCATGCATGTCATCACTCCTACCTTGAGGAGGCCATATTTCAGCAGGAGGATTTCCACCTACACCTTCTATCTTTCAGGGTGTACATTATTCCGGTTTGCATACTTGGGAGGAGGCATTGGAGGACAATTTTATCGTAGCATATCTTGAGTTGCGATGGAGATTGTTTATGAGGAGGCCATAAGAAAAGAAGGGGGAGAAATTTTGTTCCCTCTATGCAGTTGCTTGGGGACAAGCAATATGTGGGAGGGGAGGACTGTAATGTTCCCAATTTTAGCCTCAAGCTAAAATGGAACATTATAGTGGAATATTTTATTTTTGCTTAATAAAATGGGTAAGGAGACCCCTTAACCCCTTTTAATGGAAAATAACACTCCTTGTGTGAAAGGAGAAATAATGAAGTAGCTGAAATAAACACCTAATGGTGTGAACATGACGAGGATCACCTTGAGTTGGCCATCTTTGACCAAGTCAACAACGCTGCCTTAGAAGGTTGGCTTGCTTGAGAAGAAAATGCAGTTTTTGGAGGGAAATAATTCAAAAGTGAATGGAAACCCTAATGATGGGGCCTATGGTGAAAGAGAGTTCATTTGCTTTATAAGAAAGAAGGAGCAGCTCATTTGATTCATTCTTGGATTCAGAAATTTCGTAGGGAGGCCAAGGACTTGCACATCCAGGCTATTTAGCAGGATTGTAGTGCTCTTGAGCACTGGGGGTGTTCTCAGTGGGGATCCCCCACCTCTTCGTCATGGGAGGAGAGGATTTGAGCTGCATTTCCTCATTCTGGCATATGGCCAAGCTCACTCCTTCAGTTGCAGCATTTTCCTGTAGTAGGTTGGTGCTGTGTAACTGGGGTAGCAGTAGAGGAACTCATAGAGTTATTCCCTACTTGAATTTTCAGAGGAGGATGTATTTATTATTTGGAGGAGCTGTAGGGAGGGCTCCTGGAATTCATTTCAGATCTTTGGCATCAGGCCACCCATTCACCATCTCCCACTGTGCAGTCACTTGGAGAAACTGCGTTATTCCATGAGGGCAATGTTGAGGGAGATTCTTGAGCTCATCAAGAGGAGTGCTTTTGAGTGGAAGGGGATCAACCCATTTTCCTTGAAGGAATTATCATAGGAGGGAATCATCATATTATATTAGCCATATCCTCATATTCATTTGGTTCCAGCTGCAGTGACAATTGGTTTGTCACTTTTGTATTTTATCGGGCATTTCTAGCGATCTCCCTGAGATTGGCTAGAAATCCCATATTGAGCCCATTTTCCTTTCTTGGGCCATTTTATTTGTGTTCCTTCAGCTACATCTCATTTTTATACATTCAACATTTTTATCTCACATGGAGACTGCGCAGTTATGTTCTTCCGACATTCTGTGTAGCTGTAGCTACTCCGACATTGTATAACATATTCATTGGAGGATTGGTTCTAATGCTTGAGGGTCTTATTCCTCATGATATTTCTGTATAATCATGCTGATATATTAATATGATGATTTCTGTCTTATTTACCCTCTCATGTTGCATTCATATTTGCAGAGTTTCAGATTGATGTTTTGCATATTACTGTAAGCTCTCTCATTGAGCACTATTTTAGAGATCTAGTTTGGGGAGATCTGAATAACCCATCTAGATGCATTTATTTAAGCTCATTTTCTGCAGGGAAGTTATGTTAGATGTTTTCTATGGCATCCCAGCATTGTTTAGCCTTATTTATGCAACATTTTCGTTATACAGCGTCCTTGAGGACGCTGTGGCAGAAATTCCCGAGGTGGAATATTGCATATCCATAGGCAGAGTTTGTGAAGGGCCAGCTAGCCTCAGGATCTCTCCCTTCTTTGAAGGAGACATATCCTTTAAATGCCCCAACATTCATTCTCTAAAATGGACTTGCAATGTCTCACTAAATAATGAAAAACGGAACATCTTAAGATGTTCCTGACGGGGCAGCATGTTCCTGAAAAAGGGACATTATAGTCTGCCATTGCGCACATCCATTGGCTATTAGAATGGGATATCATGGATCCAGATGGCCCTGCCTCCATGACACTAGTCAACATTGCGCAATGAGCTGCGGCCCAGAGTAAGGCAGTGATCCCACCGCTCCTTCGCACTCTGGCTACCTTGCGCACGCAAATCAAAGCCGCACCACTCTAGTGATTCAGGACGAGTCATGAGATTGTGTTGGAGGAATTTTGGAATGGGGTCTCCTAACAAGCTGCGAAAATGGTCCATTTTGAATAATTTTTATTATGTTTAGTCTAGCGCAGGGGTTTTGGGGCGGGTCAAAGCCCCGAAAGCATTGTAATGGGTGAAAGGGTAAACTAGGGGTCTGAAAACCATGGGTTGCAGACAATAGGAAAGCCTAGGCTAGATTGTTATAAATAGAGATGCATTTTGTATTGTAGAGAACAGGGATATGATAAGATATTGATACGAATTGTGATTTAAGCTATCTGTTTGGGTTTTGGGGAACAGACTCCTGCTGGCTGTGTGCACGGAGATCCATGTCCAGCTGTGTGCGAACCTTGATACTGTGTGTGCAGGTTGGGAAGGGAATTGTAAGGAATAATTGATGAATGAATGAATGTGAAATATTGTTAGAGAACTGTATCTATGAGTACTTTTGTGTAAATTACTGATAATTGCTGTATTGTGCGTTTTCTGTCTTTAAGCTACAAAAGATCTGTGTACTACATTCTTGGATCTAGATTTGTTATGTTTTGTTTATGTATGGCTGTGTTGATGTTATAACAAGCGTATAACTATAGATCTAGTGCATGTGGATGCGAATAGAAACTTAATTAACCTTGCGCAGAACAACGTAATCATGGATTACAGGACCTAGCGCAGCTCTGCTTGCTGTACCCATCCTTTCTCAGGGTGTCGAAACCTGGTTCCATCACCCACCCATACTACTTCGGGTGAGACTTTAACCTGCGCAAGAAGGTCACTGCCAAAATGGCTAGTAGTATAGGGTTTTTTTGGCAAACCTTGCACACCGAACCTGGGTCAGGACCCCTCGAGCCAATAGTAAGGCAAGCAGAGCTACGTCCGGCCCTGTGATACCCAGATCGCCCCTTTCTGAGCAGGATCTATAGGTCTCTTTTCACATCCACGTGCACAAGGTCAACTATACTACAGTGTATGATAATTATATAATTCTAAAATAGTAGCACAATATTGCATAAAATAGAACATAACAGATCCAGATGCAGTAAGCACACTTACACAGAATTTTCGTAGTTGAATACAGGATACGCATAATACAGCAATTACTAATGATTCACATAAATAGTACACATAGATTCAGTTCTCAAACAACCTTTCTTATTCATCAATTAATCAATTCCCTCTTACAATACCCATCCCAGCCTACACACATAGCAGCAGGTTCCGCACACAACAAGACTCTGGATCTCCGCGCACACAGCCAGTAGGAGTCCTTTCCCCAAAAACCCAAATAGATCTACTAAACCAAAATTCGCATCAATAACTCCTTCTTTCTTTGCCTTACAATTCAAAATGCTCCTCTATTTATAAAAATTTAGCCTAATATTTCCTATGGTCCGCAAACCATGGTTTGCAGATTCTAGGTCTACCCTTTGACCCATTACAATGCTTTCGGGGCTTTGACCCACCTCAAAACCCCTGCGCTAGACTAAATATAATAAAAAATATACAAAATCAGACCAGTTTCGCAGCTCATAGGAGACCCTGTTCCAACAATCATTTTGTAGCTCTCCATGACACATACTAACCATTACATATTAGTTAAGCTTACATATAGTTCAAACATATTAATTTTGAAAATAATTTACAAAGAACTTGCCTTCTCTACTTTTTTCGATGTGATATCATTATGTTGATCGATATTTGTGTTGACACCTTGTTTGTCATTTTTTATCAATATACAAACTATACCATTCAATACAAATCCATTAAATATATTTTGTACATAAATAAAATATTTTTTAGAAAAAAATAGCTCTGGTGTGTTTAAGCCATTAAACACATCGAGAATTTAATTTCTCAACACAACCAATGAAATTTATTTTTCAAAATTAACTTTAAATTATGAAGGTGCGATTTGTAATGATCAACACGCTGCAATGAATTAACAGTGCTATTTGGTAGAGGTGAATTGGTGCATTATATTACACTAGGAGCATTGAGGAAAAAGCTAGGCAGAATAGATAGGGTTCTAATGTACCGATATGTTACATTACACAGGGCGCACTAATGTGTTATATTACATTAGTGCACCCAAAACATACACCATTTAAAAAAAAAATGGACAAGGTCGACAATGTTTGGATCTAATTGAATAAGTGACCCCCCCTACTTTACATGTCAAAGGCCCTATAAATAGTAAGTATACAAACTTGTTAAATCTGAAATGACTAAAATGAAAAACCGTAATTGTGAAGTGGTAGAGGAGTAAAACCCTAAGGTGAAATTTTGCAGTGACATAAGCAATAAGAAGCAAGGGTTTAAGGTAAGTTTTGAATTTTTTTTTTTTATTTTATTTTATTTTTTTTTTTTTTTTTTGATGTTTAATTAAATATGAATAGGAGAAAAGATCACAAATTTTTTTATTAGTAAAATCAATAGTAAAATTTTTATTATATAGGGTTTTGATTTTTTTTTTCTTCTTCTGAATTTTGAATAAATCTAATAGAAATTGTAAAAATGTATAACAGTAAAATCAATAGTAGAATTTAAAATTTTTTTTATCCATATTTTTGATTGAATCACCATAAAATTTTTGTGGTTTCAAAATATTTTGATGCTCCACAGTGCTCCTAGTATGTCTCTCTCACAAATGATCGCTCCTTTAATTAAACCCTAACAAAAATTGTAAAAATTTATATTAGTATAATAAAATTTAAAATTTTTACTATGTAGGGTTTTGAGTGAATAACCATACATTTCATCTTTTGATATTTTGAATAGCTATGAAGCTCCAAAGTATTATGCCGCTACACAATGCTCCTAGTATGTCTCTCTTGCAAATCACTCGCTTGAAATTTTGGGAAAAATAATGAAATAGTGAATAACGTTTTACTATTTAAAATACTTTATGAAATTAGAGTTCAAAAAATCAGTTATGGCTCATTTTTCAATTTAAAAAAAAGAAAAGAAAAGAAAAACTCTTATTTATTTATTTACTTAATCTGAATATCAATGTGTTTGATAGTAAAGAGCATTGATGCATTTACAAGTAAAGCATGTTGAAATTTCTGGGGCACCAAATATTTTCAATGCACCGACATAATAGATTTTAATTTTTTTTTTTTTTGAAATCCCAAAATAGTGCAGTTAATATTTTAACGCAACAGTGCAGTTTTTCTTTAAAGGCATCATTGTTGTAATTGTTACAAGGAAACAAACATGGTGAAATTCTCTTTATTTTCAAAAATCTCGGAAACAAGTGCGTATCGGTTTTTTTATTTATTTAAACACATTGGTGTGGTTTTCTACAAGAGCACCACTATGATAACATATTTTATACTTTTAGAATGTTGGTAACCGGCGCGAGTATTATTTGAACGCCCTGGTGTTTTTATGATTTAAACACATCATTGTGATTTATTATAATAAGCACAGCTGTAGGGTTTAAAAGTAATCTGAAATTTTATTTTCACATAAAATGGTATATTAATCTCAAATCATCCTTTAGGACACATGCACATGAAAAAAAATAGTTCATAGTATACATTTTCTGCTTAAAGTAACATTATTCTTGAAAAACAGTTTGAAAACTATATTGAAATTCAGATTGTGGTTATATGCACACAATTTTTTTTTCTAATTTTTCTCAAATGCAAGGACAAAATCTCAATAATATCAAATGGTCAATTCTTCAAATTCTAGCTTGTTCCATATTTTTTACCAAATTCCTTCATGGATTTCTCCCTTTCCATCTCTAGTAAGTTCATATTTTGATTATCTTTTTTTTTTTTTTTTTTTTAAATCCATGTCAATTTGAATAAAAAAGTATCCAAATTTCTAGGATCTTCATTCATAATTGGTTTCATATGCAAAAACATTCCCCCATTTCAAAAACTTCGGAAGCTCATATCAAGAGAAACATATCGCAAGCAGTTGGTAGATGAAAATGGATAACCTCATCACCTTGCCAATTGCAGCATGGAATCTTCTAGCCGCAATCTTGGATCAACGATGGTAATAATTGTTTGGTATAATGTAATTTCAACAAACCAATTTTATTGACATGCTTACTAAAATCATTGATATTGTACTAATGATGTTCAATATTTTTTGAAATTAGGATTCTAATGATGATGAGCGACCCACCTACCATCTTCCGGTGCACCCCACTACAACGTCAACTCAAGAGAAGGCTAAATTAAGAGCAAGACTCACATAGGAATCATATAAATAATGGTTGAATCAACCACCAGTTAATTCTGATTACATCCAAATTCACCAATTAGGAATGACTACAACAATAGTAGTTTTTCATCACAAGTTGGAAATGGAGGCAATCAAATAGAGGTTGGTATGGATGATTGCTTATGAGATACGACTTCCATGGAGAAAATGTGTAATTTTTTGTAGATGTTCTATGCTTGATGCAACTTTACTTTTTATCCCAATATCAGTCAGCAATCACATAAACAAGAAAGTAAAATGCTGATAGAACATACTAGTAGATCGATAGAAGACAAGCCAAAATATATAAGTGTGTTGGTGCGTTACGGCGGTCAGCAAGATTCTTCAACCAGAAAAGTATCAATACAGTCACCCAACCAGAAGTGTCACACAACCCTCTAGGACAGCCAGATAAGTCAACCCCAAAAGTCAACAAAAATCAATGATGTTAGTCAATGGTCAACGCAAACACCAGTAGCAGCATAGCCAACACATCCAAGTCAAAGTCAACGCCCAACCTCGGGATTTGTGCCAAAAAATGCGGATTAAAGAAATCAAATTTTTGGGAAAGTTTCGGGTAATTTTGACCAAGCATTGACCAAATTCAACGCTAGTCAATTTCTGCACTGGAAACCATAGAAAATTTGCAACCCTAGCTGTTGCTTTTTCCCACGTGTGAGTGAAGAAGAGACTCTAATAGATGCTTGAACTAATCAGATGTGGAGAGAATATGTGATGTGATGGATGAGTAAAAATGTCCTTCAACGTTGAACAATTTATATCCATCAATGAGGGTGTGTGACACAGTTGCTAGGGCTTCAAGCCTACATTTCATTTCAGGTCAACCTACACATCTTTTGAATAAATTCAAAATAAATGTTCTGCTCATCGGATCAAGATGATCTTTAGATCGATCTTGAACCTCTCCGAAAGAGGAGTCCAATAAAAATATTGGCATATTCATCTAAGCATCACAACATGAATTTTAGACCTAGTTGTCCAAAATTAACACTCCCTCTTAACTAGGGAGAACTCTATCCACCTTTGCAATCCAAACATCGTGCATCATCCCACTGTAACTTGATTTGCTGGCTTATTTATTTCAAAAAAAAGGTGGGTCAGTCACAAAGACATCATTCCTGGCTGACAAATTCATCCTAGAGGTCCGAAACCTCTATAGGACTCAGATAGTCTCATACCAACCCGAAGATGGTTTATCTGAACCTAAGTCAGTAGGAGGTATGAAACCTCACTAGAATTGATCCCTGATCAAGTGGTTGGACATGTGCCATCCTAGATAGAGAGTATGGCAATCTCTGATGCATTCATCAGTATTTTCTATTAGTCTCTAGCTTTTCCCACCTCACTTGTCAAATGAGAGGTACTTCCCATGAGCCCTAGACTCAATGGGTAGGATTCATACAGGGCACAGATCATGAGAGGTGAACCAAATCAATCATCATAATTTTGGGGAAGAAGCACCACAAGGTTCGGCAAGCCTAGCCTCGTGTGTTCTTATAGCTCCGAGAAGCTATCCCCAAAGCCCCCCAAAGCTCCCAAAGCTCATCATCCAACAGGACCCTCAGAATATGGTCATTCCATGATACCAATATTCTCATGGAAGGTTAGGAACTTGAACTTCCCCAAGGGCTTTGTGAGAATATTCGTGACCTACTCATGAATTCCTATATGATCGAGCCTTACAGCACCTCGCTGTACCATATCCCAGATAAAGTGGTACCTAATATCAATATGCTTGGATCGATGGTGGAACACGGGATTCTCAAACAACTGAATCCCACTCTGGTTATCACAAAGTATCATGGTGGTATCTAGAACATGCCCAAACATCTCACTGAAGAGCTTTCACAACCATACTACTTCACAACAGGCCATACTTGCTGCAATGTATTCGGCCTCCATGGTGCTCAAAGCCACCGACTTCTACTTCCTGCTCATCCATGATATCGAAGTAGAACCAAGTATGAAGCAACATCCTGATGTGATCTTATGATCCACCACAAAGCCAACCCAATTAGCATCAGTATATCCATGGAGTGTCACACTCCCAACAGTGTATCTCAGCCCATGGTTTATTGTGTCCCGAATATATATCAACAAATTCTTGGCACCAACCCAGTGAAAGTGATGAGGCTCAATCATATGTTGACTCAAAGTGTTCACTACAAAACATACATCCAGATGGGTGTTCACTAAGAGCATCAAGGCACCTACGATTTGACAATACTCAGTAGGATTTTCTAGCATGGGCCCAGCAGTGCTGCCACTCAACTTCTTAAAGTTGAGCTCCATCGGTGTCGACACAGACTTACAGTCCACCATACCAAATATTTCTAGAAGCTTCACAATATATTTTCCTTGAGAAAGGAAAATCTTGCGAGGTCTCTGCCAGAACTCCAGGCCTAGGAAGTAGTGCATCAATCCTAGGTCCTTCATCTCAAACTCAGTAGCAAGATCCCTCTTCCACTGATGAATGAGAGGGTCAACACCTGTCGGGAAGAGGTCATCCACATATAACACCAAAATGAGAGGCTTTTCTCTATCAACCTTGAAGTAAAGGTTTGTATCAACATTACTACGAGTGAAACCCAGCTTCATTAGGTAGTTGTCTATCCTCTCGTACCAAGCTCTAGGTGCTTGCTTCAACCCATAGAGGGCTTTCTTCAACCTACAGACATGGGTGTCCCAATCCTGGACTTCGAACCCCAGAGGTTTCTTCACATACACCTCTTCCTTTATTGCACCATGCAGAAATGCGGTCTTCACATCCATCTGATGAAGATTCCATAATTGCGTAGCATTAAGGGCTATGATAGATCGGATGGTGGTATATTGGGCCACAAGTGAAAATATATCATCATAATCTACACCTTCCTTTTTGAAAAAAGCCACGGGCAACAAATATTTCCTTGAACTTTTCATCACTTCCATCAGATCCAAGCTTGATCTTATAGAGCCATTTCTAGGTGACAACTGCTTTGTCCTCCGGTCTTGGAACCACATCCTAGACATCATTCTTCATAATAGAATCATATTATTTGTGCATAACATCCTTCTAGACTTGATTCTTCACGGCTTCTTCAAAATACCCAGGCTCAGATTGTACGATTGTACTCATGGCTGCTAGATACCCTTGGTATCTATTCGACTTATTGCTTTCACGGAGTGTCCCCCTTGGGGCCATATTTCCCTCGTCATCCTCAAGATTTTCCCTGAGCCATGATGGTCTCTTTCTCATTGAAGGAGGTGGATCAATAGAGTCCATCGGTCCTTCAACATCGGGCATCATCTCATCCTTCGGTTCTTCTTGATTTACAGGCTGTTAGGTTCCCGTGATTTGTTAGATTGGCAAGATCAAATGCACAGGGTAACATTAGACTAGTCTTTGGAGTCCTAGGACCTAGAATTCCTGGACTCAGAGAGGGCTCTCTCTATTTGTGCAAAGGATGTGAAATTGTTTGCTTTTAGGGTTTGATTTTAGGCTAGTTTTTAAGTGTAGGGTTTGTTTGTTTGTTTTGGTTGGGTAAGATGATAAAGTAGAATAGATAGAGTGAGGGAATATTCAAGTCATTGGGATATGGATTCAATAAAGTCATGGAAATTTTCAACAATAAATCGGGGTGGATCACAGGGAAAATCTAGCATGGTCAGATGGATTTTCAAGGTTTTTGTGAAGTGAAATGAACATCAAGTTTGTGAACAAAGTAGGGCAAAGGGCAATTAACAATACTTTGTCATGTACTAAAAACAAGAAGAGAATTCAACACTATTTATCATGAAGAATAAATCAATATATAGGTCACACCAATAACTCTTTGATTCAACTTAAGCATATAAGCATTTCAGACATACAATCCAATGAAATATAGAAGGCGAGAAACTCATTTAACTTCTAGTGATTTCACCTTCAAGGTTAGAAAACATTCAAGATACACATATAAATTTAATAAAAGAATATGGAATGCTTAAAAATCATTTATCATAGCTATGAAGATCTCCAAAACAATTATTCAAGCATGGACAAAGAGTATGATCGAAACATAACCTCTTTGGAAAACCTAATTAATGGTACTTTGGAGAGGGACCTCAAGAACAATGTTTAGTGTCATCAAACAAGCAAGGCTAACCATAAATCATCTTTGATACCTACTGTATTAAACCATTCGTGAAATAAACAAGCTTAGGGGGTCTAGAGAGCAATTAAGAATTCTCTAAAATGTCCTAGCAGAGGAAAACATAGAGGCAGTGAAGAACAAACAGAGCTAAGGTGCCTTTGAAAACATTTCTTAGTCTAAAACCTTTGTCCTACTGCAATAAAGAAGGGTGAAGCACAATGATACATGAGAAAAAAATAATTGAATAGAAGCACATCACCATTAACCAAGCTCAGGGATCCTGCAAGAAGCCTTGTCCATCATCAATCAAGACAAGCCATTCACAAACTCCACAACACCAATTTCTTCTCCAATCTCCAAAAAAACTATGTATTTCTCCAAAGAGTCATAAAATTCCAACCTTTTAAAATGAATCCCTCATTCTCTATTTATCTAGAAAAGGAGGGAAAAAACCCTAAATAGGGTTTGAAAATGTCAAAATCATCCATAAATTCCATTTATGCCCAATGACCATGCAAGGCCCAAGGCACAAAATATCTCATGAAATAAATGCCAAAATAACTCCTAGCACCTAATTTTGGATTGATTTGCCTCAAAAAACATTAAAATATCATTTCACAATTAATGAGTGTCTTTTTTTCACTTTTGGCCAAAAATGCACAGTTTGGTCTGAACGCATAGCACCTTCCTCGGCAGAAAATAGGTCCACTTGCAGCCAAGTTTTGGTGACCTTTCCCGATGTGGGAATTTGCTTCGTGATGGCCTGTTGGAAAGTTGGCCGAGTCTAATTTCCAAATATACACTTTTTTTCTTTATTGAGCTCCATTTACCTATCCAAAAGGAAAAATTTCCAAGACTGCTCTAGGCGCAACTCCAAGCCTGAAAATGAGGCAAAAAGGTGAAAAATGAGGTGTTTTTTGGCCTTTTGAGGGGTCAAAAATGCTCCAAATGCTCTGAAATTTGGTGAGCATATTGTACTAGACATGAGGATTCCAAAAAAATTGTTTTTTCTTACTGAGAGTGCCTGAGATGAAAGCGTAGTGCCAGGGGTGTTACGCTTAGAGGCCTCCAAATTCACAAAAAACCAAAATTTGTCAAAATTCTCTCAAACTTGGTGGATTTGTGCCTCATGGGTTTTGAGAGACATGTAGAGAAGCTTGTGCAAAAATTCCAAGGTTGGATTGGCCTTTTTCCTCTTTTATTTCTTGGATCTTGGTTTGGGCCTTCTTGAGTTTAGCTATTGCAACTTGGTTTCTTCGGGCATAATGCTTGGTCATCTTTCTTTGGAGATCAAGATCCTGATTTTCTTTCTTAAATTTAGCCTCCAAGTGTATGTTGGCTCTTTCCAACCAAGGCTCTCGATCATGTGCTATCTCCATGGACAACAACTCATCTAGAGGGAGCTGCTATGCTAAGGTTGATTCTTGTTCTCTTTGTTTTGCCAATGCCTTCCTCAACTCCATGGTTCTAGGTCTCCTCCGAGACTGCCCTTCTTCATCCTCACTATCCTCATAGGTGCCCATGAACTCTTCTAACTTTACCTGTGTCCTTTGGGCTTATTTCTAGGCCCTGATGGATTTAGCCTAATAAATAACAATTTTTTCTCCTAGCTGCCTATTCTCCATGTCAAGGGAATCATTTACACTCTTGGCCATTCAGATTTTCTTGAAGGTATTCAATGAGGGAATTTTTGATATGGATGAGAAAGTTTGAGATCCTTGCTTCATTCTTCTCATCACTTTCCACCTGAATGATTTCAAACTCCCTTTCAACCTCATGATCTTCTTCTTCTTCCTTTACCTCTTGTTTACCTTTGTCTAGTGGTTGAGCTGAGGTGGATGGCATGGTCCCTTTCCTTTTAGAGGCATCAAACACAAGCCTCGGTCCTCTTTGATATGTCAATGGAATAATTCTACTTGTGATCTTGTTGGTGTATTCGTCATGGCTGTGATCCTTACTACTGTCATCAAACTCTTCTTTTTCATCATTAGTATCATCAGTCATCATATTTTATGCTTCATCATTGTCTTCTTTGTTCTCAACACCAACACCACTCTCAACCTCTTCATTGATTTTTGCATTGTCATTTTGTTCTTCATTAAAGCTGCTTACCTCTTCATGGCTGAGATCTTCAATTTGACTATCATCCCTTTCATCTCCTTCATTATTTTCATGATTATCATTAGCCTCTTCTTCATTTTCTGCATAGTCATCATCTTCATTTTGTTTATCATTGAAGCTGCTTAACTCTTCACTGCTGTGATCTTTATTTTCATTATCATCCTCTTCACTTTTTTCACTATCTTCATCATTGTCATGACTGTCTTGACTGTTTTCCTCCTTGATGTCTAGTTCATCACTGATGCTTGCTTCATGGGTGACACTGCTGCCTTTAACCTCTACATTTTCCTCACTGTTTTCATCTTCATCATTGTCATCCTCCTCCATATCTTCTGCTTCATTGCTGACCTCTTCTTCATCACTGCTCAAATTGTTTTCACTGTCATCTTTCTCATTTTCTTCATTGTTATCCTCTTCCTCTGTCTCCATGTTCTCTTCCTCCTATTGGCTCAACTCATCCTCATCCTCATCTTCATTTTGGCTTGACTCATTGTCACCATCACCCTCATTGGCACTTTCTTGCTCACTACCACTTCCTTCTTGTTCTGATGCATCAAGAGAAGGTGAGGAAGAGAGGTTTTCTTGAGGAGAGGCTTCTTGTGTCAATGATGAGGCATGATCTGTAGGAGGTGATGGGGGAGTGGAGGGGAGAGGATGAGATAATGAGGGTAAAATAGGCTGATGATGAGGCTGTGGGCTTGTGAATATCTCATGAGCTATGAACACATCCAAAGGTATGCCTTTTTGCTCCAACTAATGTAGTACCACCATCTTGATCAAGGAGTGGTGGAACAAACTATGCATTTTTTTGGTATAACTCCTCCTTCGGACAACAGAAGAAATATTTTTTGTACTCCTATACAAGTTATATGGCAAATGAAGCATCTTGAACATAGTGAAATGCATGAGTAATATGACATGGTAGGAGTAGAGCCTAGAGTATCTCCCCTCATAGGTAAAGTATTTCATGATGACCTTCATTAGGGGTGCATACCTCTCTAGTAAGTGTGAGAAAGGGAAAATTGACTTGCATCCTTCTTTGTACCTAGGCTTGAGGAAAGGCTCATAGTAACTCATGTCCAACTTTAACCCCTTGAACCATTTGTCACCAACATCAGGAAGTCCAATAGCCTAAGCAATGGTATCTGATGATAGCTCAAAGTCCACTCCTGCAAGATTTACTTTTTTTATTCTGTAGGTTGAGGAAAAACAACCTGGTGAGTTCAGGGTGACTTTGCACTTGTTGACCTTTTCACAAAACTGAAAGCATCCCAGATTTTGAAAGTATGTGAAAATCATGGGGGAGGAAGTAATCTCCACTGTGTCTTGGGGCACAAATATGTTAACCTTCCCACCTTTGTGCTTTGGCCTCATAGGCTCTTGGCCTCCTTCATTGCTCACACTCCCTTCCTCTCCTGACATGGTGATTAGGGTTGCTTTTGGACAAACTTAAGCCTACTTGTGAAACTTAAATAGGAGTAGTGGAATGAAAAGATGGTGAAAGGAAGCTCTTGAAAGTGAGTGTGATGGAGGTGTGGCTTAGGGTTTATAGCCACTAGGGTTTAGCCATTTTCCTTTAACCATTGATTCATGAATTTCACTTGAGGAGGGTTAAAAATTTCCACTTATCAATTTCTTGACTCTTTTGCAGGTTCTTGGAATAAGCTTGGAGGGGTATTTTTCATCATTTTTGACAATTTTGCAAGAAAAAGAGGCTTTTTTTCCCTAAGCGCAGCACCAGGTAGAAATATGGGCGAGTCGGGTGCTCCTGTGCAAAGCGCTGCCCGCATGCAAGCCTGTCGGTCTCCTGGGTGCATCGCCGGGCAGAAAATGGGCCAGTCGGGTTCTCTTTAAGTGCAGCACCAGTCACTTATGGGGGAGTCGGGTCCTCCTGTTGGGCGAACGGGTAGCGCCCATGTGTAAGCGTAGCGTGCTTCACTCTAGGCGCAACGCAGTGTAAATTTACACTACAACTTCTCCTCTACGCGCAACGCCAGGTGCCCTAGGCGTAGTGCCTGCTCTAAAGCGTAGCGCCGGGTGACTTTGCCCAGAAATCGACTAAAACTCAGAAATTTCTTCCTTGAAGGATTTTAGCTCTTTTCAAATGGATAATGAGTTATGTGATAAGAAAATTGACTCTTTATAGTCTTAGGAAAACACATTTATCCTTTGTAAAACCCACTTTATAATTTTTTAGTCCCTTTATCACTTCACTGATATTATTTTTACTCTTTGTAGTGGGTAACTTAAAAACATAAAAATGGCCCCCTTTTCCTCCTAACCATTTTTATTTTCTACTCCTCAGTTTTCTGACAAGGTGAACTCTAACTCCCTTTGGCCTATTGATGCTTTTAATACTCTATTTTTACCCATTTGTCATATCAGAACCCTAAAATTTTCTTCTTTGTTCTTTGAAATCTAACACATCCTTTTAGCTCATTTAGTAAGGGTAAGCTCTTTAAAACATTTTTGAGGGACTTGTCCTTACCTTAGCACTGTAAAAAAATTTATTGCTTGCATTTTGAAGTTTGGAAATCATGTTTACCCCCTTTGATATTTTTGAGTGTGGGTGGCCTGAAAACATGTTTTCTTATCTTCTCACTAATTTTCTAGAGGTATAATCAATCCATTTTTTCCAACTGCCATAGTCTTCACAATCATGTATGTTGTTTCCTCTTGGGCATTTCTGATTTGTTGCAGTTGCCATGACATAATGATTCATCTCTGTCTGATGTTTCTAGGTGTTGGACACATTTTAGTTACACCACAACAACTTCACAATTAGTTTGTCTTTTGATCTTAAAACTCAGCCCTATGCTTTTATCCCTTTGATTATTGAGTGCAAATGACTAAAAATGAAGGCTTGACCTTCCTTATATTGATACTCTTCCATGCTTCCCCTTGAGTTAGTGAAACATTTTACCTTGGCAAACACTAGAAGTCACCTTCAAGAGCTCTTCAAAACTTCTTCTATTGTTCTAATGGAGGCTTATCATCTTCATTTCACCCTCTTTCCTACCTTTCCAAAACCTTAGGTTTTTGGGTTGTTTGAGAAGAATCATTAGTGTTGTCTTCTAATTTCTCTATAGCCCTTTCAAGTTCACTCATTTATGTTCAGTTTACCTCACCTTTTTCCCTTTTCCATTTATAATTTCTAAAAATCTTCAATTCATGCTTGGTTGTGTTAGTGTTCCTTTGTCCTTGTGATTTGATGCATTGATATTTGCTTGGCACACTGCTGGCCCAATCAGTGTCTAGAAACCCCGATTTTCCTTGAACATGGGTTGCTTCCTCTTCCATTTTCTTGTGTATATCATCTAATGAGGGGCAAGCCTCTTACCTTACCTATTCTCTTGTTGATGGTTATTTCAAAACTCTTGCAAAAATGTCAAAAAGCATAGTTACCTTTCCAAAATTTTGTTCTTGGCAAAGTAGTCCTCCTTGGAGATTTTCTTGATCTGACTTGGAAAAACAGGTGTTGATATTTTTCACCTTTTGATTCTTCAGCTTCTAGCACATGAAAAACAGTGATTTGGAACACCAAGATTAACCCTATAAGCTATGAAACCCTAGTGACCTAGTATAAGGCTCTTTGACTTGGTCTTTCACTAAAATCTTGGTTTAGGGTCTTCAAGTATGAAAAACAGAGTTTTTGACAAATTGGTGTATTGAAGATCCAAAATCTAGTGTACTTGATTTATCTAAAGATCCTACAAAGATAGTTTTAAGACAATAAATGCTTGAGGCTTTTGATGAACATGGGAAAGGGTAGGTTGTTTGGCAATCTTAGATGGAAAGTGGAAGGGTTAAGCATAGGAAAAATAGAGTACTGAGGCTATGGGTGTGAAAATGGGACAGAGATGAGTGTCATAAGCCCATGAGGGGTCTTCTAGGAATAGTAGGCTAATCAGGGAATTGCAGAGTAGTAAAATAGTGAATTTTTTTTTTTAAGGATAATGAAAGCAGTGAGGGTTCTAAAACTCACAATATTCATGAATCTTGTTTTTAGAAATCTAGGATAAGTATTTAGTCATCTACAAATAACAAAAATTACTGATGACTAATAGTGGCTCCACTAGGGGAGGGCATCTCCTTTTCAAGAGGTGTCTAGAACTTCAGATATCAAATCTCTGAGTTTATGAAGACTAGTGCCTCGTCCATTGGGCATATTTTTATTCTTTCATTTTCTGATGTTTCTCTTGAAGCTATGATCTCAAAATCTGAAAGACATGTTTGCTTCAAACTCATATCTACCTACCCATCATACCTTTGCCTATCATTTTTTCTTCTTGTGGGTGCACTTGGACTGACAAACCCTTAACATTCTTTTTCTTTTGAAAGCAAAACAAACTATCTACTTGTACCCTTATTACTTCCAAGAGTTCAGATTATGCTAGTGAAATCTTTTATTCTCTACCTAGACTACTCATCTGTCAAGATCAAGCTGTTTGACAGGCTTCATTCTCTAATTTACTGACATGAAATTGAAAACATGATTTGAACCAAGATTAAGCTATCTGATTTACCATGGGTTGTGGCATTGGAACAAGGTGCACACAAACATTATTTTTGTACAAACAAAACTAGAAAGTATGAGGGTTGTGTTTCATCATTTTTTAGTAATCCCTATCTTTCTCTTTGGTTCAGATTTGAGCATTGAGAACCAGCATTTTTTCTTCCTAATCTATTCCTACTGACAAGTCAAGCTTAAATGGTTTGACAAGCCTTCTTTCACTAACCTATCAACAAAATTTTAAAACATTTTCAGCCATGATTAGGCCAGATGACTGAACAAGACTCTTTTTCTTAACAATTAGTGGCATTTAGACTTTCACACTTTCAGTAATACTCTTTTTTGGGTATGGGGCTATACCTCTTTTTCAAATCTGCCCTCCTTTTCCTTCTTTCTTTGTTTTTGTGTTTTTTTTTTTATTATCTCTCATCATGAAATGTTATGTACAATGAATGAAAGTTTGAAACTAGGAATCTTGACAGAAATAGTTCTTGAGTATCCTGCCACTCACAAAACCTCCAAATAATTCTTCTCCATTCAGCTCTTGTAAACAAAAAACATTGTTACCTCCATTTGAGTGCATGGTGTAAGGATATTTCCAAAAAATTTCAAACAAGCCATGCTCTCCTTTGCATTTTCTCCTTGAGTCTTGCTTCCAAAATTTTCCTCGGTTAAAGATCCTTCTTAGGTGAAAAAGGTGTTCCTCATTAGTTTTAAAACAAATAATAAAGTCATCAATGTATGTCATAGTGAAATAAATAAAAATAGGAGCCATGGCCCTTCGAAAAGTAGCTTCCGCACTTCTTAACCCATAAGGCATTTGATAAAAAATGTAGGTTCCCCAAGGTGATTTGAAAGTGGCTTTATGCTGATTAATTGGAAGTGTTATCACCTGATTGTAACCTGAAACACTACCAAGCAATGAAATCTTGTTAGAAACTTCTACCCTTTATAGAGTATGATTTATCTTGGGAAAAGGGAATTTATCCTTCATGGAGGTTTTGTCTAGGTACCTAAAGTCTATATATAGCCTGTTTCCCTTTGCTTTCTTTCTTATTGACACAATTTGCTCAAAATTTTCTTGGTCTCCCTTGAAAGGAAACCTTCTTTGAATAATGTTTGTGTCACAAGGTTTTAAGCTTTCATCACCATATACAAAATCATTGTGAAACTCTTTGCACAACCTTATGTATTTCTATTTTATGTAAGGTGACAGAGTTTTGGACAACTTAATAATTTTGGGTTTTTCTAGGCTACCTACATTGTATTCCTCTATATCAGTCTCTATAGATAACACTTTGGGGTCCCTAGCAACATTTATGGAATTCAACAACTCTTCTAGAGTGACAAAACCTTTTGATGATGAGTTGTCTATGTACGGCAAGACCTTAAGATTCCTTTGATAGTTCAGGTTCCTAGAAAACTCTTCTTTATGAAAGTATTTCATCATATTGGCAAAAGGGAATGGTTCTGTTTGTGATGTTTGTTCTTCATGTGAGCAGCCTTGTTCAGATTCTAAGCTTGGTTTTGGTTTTGAAATTTTATTTTTTGTTTGGAGAAAATTAAGTTCAACCTTGTCATCATGTTGTTGTTCCAAGCTGCTAGAGTTTAAACGGTTGAGTTCTTCATGCAGTGCCTGGTTTGACTGTTGAGATATGTCTAGATCTGTATCAATTTCATTTACCTGCTCATAAATGTCCTCTTCATTACATAAAACAAAGGAGTCAAGATCCGAATGGATGGAATAAAGAGGTGTTTTGTTTGGTCTTTATTGGCTGCTAACCATAAACTTCATGTGTGATTCCCGGTACAATCTCCTTGTTTGGCTAAAAACAGGGATGGTAGCATAATACATGTCAAGTTGGAGATTCCCCTGAAGCTTGGCTCCCCATGATCTGGATAACAACATGCCATACTTATGGGGAAGGTTAGCTACTACTATGTCCATGACTAGGCCCTTATATGGATTTTGCGCCAGATTGACACATAAATCCTTAATTAGACCCAAACACTTGAATCTGCTTGAATCGAAAGAATACAGGTCTTTGTAAGGTTTGGTTATTTCTAAGCCAAATCTCTCCATCACTACCTTTGGCATGAGGTTGTGAGAGGCACCAGAGTCTAGCATAGCATTAAGTAAAATTTTGTCATGTATGTTTAGGCTAACATAGAAAGGGGGAATTACTCCTTCTTAGTATTTTCCCTCTACTTCAGGTCCGAACAATAGCTTTGGTTTGTCATCTATCAAGTTTAGAGTATCGGTATCATTCCCCTGTTTAAAACCTTCAGAACTTGGGACCTATACATATCTTGGGCTACCAGTTCAGTGAGAGGTATGGTTATCTTGATTTTAGCAATCTCTCCCTCAATACTGAAAGGTACTTGTGTTTTAGGCATATTAAAATCAGTCTTATCAACCATAATCTTTCCTACAAGTTTAGTTTGTTGATTTTGATTTGGGACTTTGGACAAAATAATTTTCTCAAGGCCACTAGTAGAGGCACTAGGGCAGCTTGTGTCACCACTTTATTGGCTAGTTTTGTCTCTATTTGGATCAGTTTTCTTAGCCATGGTGTTGGTACTGTCTGTTGTCCTCTTAAGAGTATTTTCAGGTGTCTTCCTAACAACAGTGTCTTCTTTTTTCTTTTCGAAGTTTTCTTGGTTCTTTTTGCTCCTAGGTTCATATTTCCTATGGACTTCCATTATGGAATTTTCAAATCCTAATTGATAGTATTCAAAATCCTCATAGTTTGTTTCAATTTGATCTGAAGAAAAAAAACCTTGTTATTCTTTAGTGAGAAAAAAATCACCCTCATTATCTGAACCTATTAAGTTTACATGGTTTTATACCGGTTCTTTAGATTCTCTTCCCTCTTCATCCACATAATTGTCTTGGAAAGGGGGCATGATTTGTTGGTCATTGTCTCTTGGTCTGTTTAGGGGAGGGTATCTTCTAAATTTTGGATTCCTCTTTATGTTTTGGGGATTTGCTTGGTTTTCCCTAGGAGGTGTTCTTTCACTCAAGTTTATTCTTTCCATTACCCTCACTAAATTATCAATATTGGCATCAGATGAGGAGGTTGAGGCCATTATTTCATATTTGTAGGTGACTCTATTTTATGATATCATCCTAGCCCTTTTTTCAATCGGGTTGGCCTCTACACTTATAGCTCCCTTTTTTATGTCTTCTAAAGTTAGGGGCTCTCTTTTTCTTATTTGATAGGTCATGTCTGGATCTAAAGCTTCTGGAAATTTTGCTAAGGCTAAGCCTTATGGGGGTTTCATGTCTAGTGGGAGGGAATCTGTAATATTCCTAATTAGTTAGAATATTATATGTTGCTCTATTTTGCAGGTTAGAAGAATAAATGGGGTAAAGAGACCCTTAAATCTCTTTAGTAGGAATAAAAAATTCCCTGTGTGAAAGGGGTCTGAATAAGAAGGCCAAATAAACCACCCTTGATGTGAAAAGGGGGGCAATGCATGAGGACTAGAACCTTGTTGACTTGGTCAACAAGCACTACTAATTGAGGAGGGAAACTAGTGGGAACAACGCAGTTTTGAGGGAGGACTCTTTGCAATGAAGCAACCTCATGAATGTGTGGGGCCCAGGGTAAGGAGGCTCACCAAATATAAAGAGGAAGGGATAGAAGCCATGAGGGGCATTCATAATCTTGTCTATGTTTGAGTCTTAGGACTTTTTGCACGGTTCAGCTGTTTATTTGGGTTTTCTGCACTGTTTAGTGCAAGGGATTCTCATGCGAGAATTCCATTCTATTTCTTGGTTTAGCTTGCTTAAGGGATCTAAGGGGGGAATTCTGAGCTACATTTCCACTATCTAACTTGGGTTCAAGAAGTCACCAACTCCTACAGTGCATTCTATTCCAGAAACTGTGTCATTTCTGAAGGTGATGCTATGGTAGGGTTGAATCCCTTGATTGGGAGCTAGTTTCTTGGAGAAGGAGGCTTTTTCTCTCCTAGAAGGCTAGTAGAGAGGCTCTTCAGCCATTTTTATGTCCTTTCATGTATTATTCAACCATTTCATATACAGAGTTACAGTAAACTGCGTCATTTTATGGAGATATGTCATTTTGTACTTGTGCTCATGTGAAACCCTTGCTGGGTTGTCTCTATTTTTTGTAAAAGAGGCTAAAACCTCCATTTTCTTGGCTCTTTGATTAATGAAATTTCTAGATCTATTATGACACATATTTTTTTTTTAAAAACCCTTTCAGAATTACGCTGTTGCAGGCTTCAGAATTTCTGTTTTGCTGAAGTCATGGGTTTGGGTGTTTTTAAGGTGTTCTAGCATGGAGAGATCTGTTTAACATATCTAGAATGATTTGTTTATGCTCCCATTTTATATGTAAGGGTTATTAAGTGTAATATAAAGGATCCAAGTCCAATTTTTCTATTCTGTAACATAAATTTCTGAAAACAACGTTTTTACTCTCCATATTGCATAAATTCCTGAAAAGGAATATTACAGTGGTATTAGAGCTCTGCTCTTGGCTCAGCTTGTGGGAAAAATATATATACAGTATGGAGGAAAAATATATTTCAAGGCTCCTTCTTCAAACCATGCAGAACATTGCAATATATCTCAAGGAGATGAGGCACAAAGAAAGCCCTAAGGAGTTCTACCAAGAAGCAAGCACCAACACCTCATTCTGTGTGGAACAATCAACCACTCATCCTTCAATACAACGATCCACTATGCCCTCGTTATTATCTTAAGATAGGGAGGAAGAAACCCTTGGTGACTACTTTGTGGAGTATGAGTCCCAATCCCAAAGATTCAAGGAACACTTGAGCTTTCAAGAATTTTTCCGGATCAAGGAAGGGAGGAGATATTGCTATCAGCATAAGAGGAAAGGATGGATGCAAGAGTCAGACCTACAACGCAGTATGGGGAGATTCTTCTTGCCCATATATGTTGGATCACCTAAGTGCACTTCCAAGGCTTGGGTGGAGAAGTTGGATACCTATTTTCAGCTCAATAGAGTTTCTGAAATAGAAGCTATCAAAATAGCTGCGCTGCACTTAGAAGGGGAGGCTCATGAATGGTGGTTCCATGGGCTCACTACACTAGGGAATTCTCACATCACTTCATACTCAGTCTTCACCAAAATACTAGTAGAGAGATTTGATCCAAGGGATACGGAGGTCCAATTTATGGAGCTAACCAAGCTCAAACAAAAGGGAGATTTGGAAGACTATAGTGCTAAGTATTTGAAACTTTCAGCAATGGTATCCAACCTCACTATGAGCAGAAGGGTATGTATGTTTATTGAGGGGATGACTGAACCATTGCATGGGTTGGTAAGATCCACCAAGCCATCTACACTCCTTGAGGTTGTGGAGAAAGCTAGAGATTTGCAACATGCTTTGCCCAAATCAAAAGCATTACTGCAACAACATGATTCTTCATGGCCAAAGAAGGCACCTCTTGATCGTGAACAGAGGAGACTAAGGAGGGAAAAACTTTTCCTCACTTGCCATAAGCCATGGGTGCCAAAACATGAGTGTGTTGCTGGGAAGGCTCATTATATTGAGATTTTTTCGTAAGAAGAGGAGAGGGATAGCATTGTGATACCTACAGGAGATGCAGAAAATATTTTTGCTCCAAGGGGAGGAGCTCTTGCAGCGTTGAGGGGTGTCCCTAAATATATGACTTTAAGAGTTAGAGGTACTATTATGGGGCAAAGAGTATCGGTGCTAGTAGAAAGTGGAGCTACTCATAATTTCATTGATTCACATATTGTAAAGAAGAGGGGCATCCATGTGGAAAATTTTGAAGGATTTTTAGTCTTGGTTCTAGGAGCCAAAACTTTGTAGGGTGTTAAGTATGTCCCAGAGTTGTCTATCACTATGGGGACCTACACTGTGACATACCACTTTTTTGTGGTTGATATTCCTGACACCAATGTCATATTGGGAGTCCAATGGCTGATCACTCTTGGGAGAGTCAATAATTATTGGGAGAATCTAGAGATGGAATGGATAGGGAAGGAGGATGGTAAGCAACAAAAAATCAAAGGGATGCACACTTACCCCCCTCAAATTGTTTCAGCTCACAATATGGAGGAAGACTTACGTAGAGGAGACACAGAATGGGCAGTAGAACTACATTTATTTGAATTTGGAATCTAGGATTCACCAGTACACCCTGATGTGCAATCTCTCTTGGACCAGTATTCTGTGGTATTTGGGGATATTCCGCCAGGAAGACCTCTTGATAGGGGATTATAGCACACTATTGAGCTAGAGCAAGGGATTCAAGCTGTGATTACTACCCCTTATAGGCATCCCAAAGCTTATAGGGATGAAATTGAAAGGGCCATTCAAGAACTACTAGCCCTAGGTCATATCCGGCCTATCACTAGCCCTTTTGCATCTTCAGTGGTCTTGGTTAAGAAGAAGGATGGCACATTGAGAATGTGCATTAACTAAAGAGAAATAAACAAGAAGACCATGAATAAAAGATATCCCATTCCTAGGATCAATGAGATGATGGATGAGCTTAGAGGATCCAAATATTTCTCCAAGATTGACTTGAGATCCGACTATCACCAAATCAGGTTAAGAGATCAAGACATTCCAAAAACTGCATTCAGATGTCACAATGGGCATTTTGAGTTCTTAGTGATGCCATTTGGTCTGACCAATGCCCCTGAAACATTCCAATATTGCATGAACCACATATTTCGTGGTCATCTAAGAAAGTTTGTATTGGTCTTCTTTGATGATATTCTGATTTACAGCTGCACATGGGAGGAACATTTGCAGCATATTGAGACAGTGTTGCATATTGTCAAGGAGCAACAATTCTATGCTAAACTCTCGAAATGTGAGTTTGGCCTCACTGAGATGCTCTAATTAGGCCACATCATTGGGGTGGATGGAGTAAGAGTGCATGAAGAAAATATCTGGGCAATCAAGGATTGGCTTGAGCCAAGAAATGTTTCAGAACTTTGGGGATTTGTGGACATATGCACATATTACCGAAAATTTGTCAAAGGGTTCTCTCAACTTGCAGCACCACTTACAGACTTGACAAAGAAGGGAGCTTTCAGTTGGACACCTATAGCGCAGAGGGCTTTTGATAAGCTCAAAGAGGTAATGAGTAGTTTCCCAGTATTAGTTTTACCTAATTTCTCTCAATATTTTGTGTTAGAATGTGATGCATCAGGTGAAGGGATTGGAGCAATGTTGATGCAAGGAGGGCATCCTATATCCTTTGAGAGTAGGAAGCTGCTACCACATGAAAGGCTACACCCCATGTATGATAAAGAAATGTTGGCTATCATGCATGCCTTAGCCAAATTCTGACAATACTTGGTGGGGAATAAATTCAAGGTGAAAACTGATCATAACAGTCTCAGATTCTTTCTTGAAAAAAAGCAGCTCCAAGAAAGAAAACAAAAATGGGTAAGAAAAATCCAAGCTTATGACATTGACATAGAGTATGTCAAGGGGAAGAGCAATATAGTGGCTGATGCTCTATCCAGGAGACCAACAGCACTGTCCTTGAGGGGCATGGACGCAGATTGGAAGGCTCAACTGTTGGTTGAATACTCCAAGGATAAATTTGCATGTGAGATACTTGATGGGGTGATAGTTGATGTGCGGTATAGAGTGATGGATGAGATCATCTATTACCGAGACCGGCCATGGGAAGTATTCATTGCCCATGATGTTTTCACAAATCCATAGCCTCTTGCTCTGCAAAGTTTACCCTCATCATCTCATCCACCTTCCTCACTTCCTCCATCAACCCCCACTGACCATGATTCCTCATCCACACATGAATCCTATCCCCAAGAGAACTTCCCTCCTTCACCTTCTCCTAAAGAATCATAACAAGAAGAAAGTGATGAAGATCAAGAGGAAAATGACAGTCAAGAAGAAAGGAAAAATGATGAAGAAGAAGAAAGTGAAAATGAAGAAAATTATGATGAGGGAGAAACAAAGGACAATGAGGAAGAAGAAACAGATGATGAGGTAGAGAGTGATAGTCACGAGGAAACAGAAAATGACAGCCATGAGGAAGAAAATGATGATGAAGAGGATGATGATGAAAATCAAGAAACAGGGGTAGATTATGAAGAAGAAGACAACTTAGAACAAGAAAGCAATGATAAGGAAAATAATGCAGATGATGATGAAAACAAAGGAATTGAGCCAAACAGTGAAGAGGAGGACAAAGGAAATGAGCAAAAAAATGAAGAAGAAGAAGGCAGTGAGCCAAATGAGGAGGAAGAAACACATGACAGTCAAGAGACAGAGGCAGAATTTGAAGAAGAGACAGAGGCAGAATTAGAAGAAGAGGGCAATGAACATGACAATGATGAATATGAAAACAGTGAGCATGAAAGTGGGAAAAACAATGACAATGATGAAGAGGATAGTTTAGAACAAAATGACAATGCAGAAGATATGGAAGAGGATGGAAATGATGAAAATGCTCAAAACAATAATGAAGACATTGACAAAAACACCTCTAACAGTGACAACACAGAAAATGATGATGGCAATGATAATGTTGCAAACACAAAAGAGGATGATGGATAAGAAAAAATGATGACTGATAGCCCTAATAATGATGACAACAGTGATACTATGAACCAAAAGGACAATCAAGAGGTGGATGACAGTGGTGAAGATCATGACAGTACTGTTAGCATGAAGGAAAATGAAAGTACCTCTAAAGAGGGTAGTCAAGAACAAAATTAAGAAGACATGAATGTAGAGATCATTGATGAAAGAAAAGGAAATCTTGAGATTAGTCATGGTAAGAGCATTTTGGTAAAAAAATTTGAGTTTCTTCCTCTCACATATCAAAGAGGATTAAGGAAAGTGTTTGCTGCCTCTAAAAGGCAAGGGACCTTGCGACCTACATCAAATCAAAGGCTTGACAAGGGAAAATAAAAGATGGAAAATGGTAAGACAGGTAAGGGGAGCAAGCAAACTACTCAAAAGCCCAAATTCATTGACCTATACAGTGATAATGAAGATGAGGAGGTGGCCACTAGACTACTTCTCCAAAGCAAAGATGCAAAAATCAGGGAGTGGGAGAGGGATTTTTGAGATGGCACAACGTATCATTTAGTATTACAAGAATGAACCCAAGTACTTTAAGAAGATAAAAATGGGCCTTGCTGTCCATAAAAATATGACCAAGCATTATGCAATGAAAAACAAACTTGCTTGTGCCAAACTAAAGGAAGCCCTCATTGAAATTCAAGCACTAAAAGAAGAAAAAGGCCAATCTAGACTTGGAATATTGGCAAAAGCTTCTCTACTGGTCTCTCAAAACACATGAGGTACTCATCCACCAAATTTGGGAGAATTTTGACAAGTTTTTGTTTTTTGCTAATTTTGAGGGCCAAGGGGGTAGCACACATGGTGCTACGCTTTTTATCAGAGCATCTTCAGGAGGAAAGGCTTACATTTTTGGGATATTCATCTCAAATATATCATTCTCACAAATTTTTAGATCAATTGGAGTTTTTTTGGTCCTCCAAAAGGGTCAAAAACACCCTAATTTTCACCATTCTGCCTGCTTTTCAGGACATGTGCTGCACCTTTACCAGCCTTGGAATTTTTTCTTTTTGAACAGGTTTCAGAAGCCCGATCAGATAACCAATGATAGATTTGGAAAGTATACTCGAAGGGATTTCCAATGGGCCATCACAGAGCCTTTTCTGACATCGGGAAGGCCTTCAAAACATTGCTGCAAGATGACCCATTTTTCTTGCTCCTGTGCTACGCCCTTGGCATGGAAATTAATCTTAAAACACAGTGTTGTGTACTTAGAAATGGAAAATTAAAAAATGTATGCTTGGAAAGTTTTACGAAGCTTGTTAGACCTCAAATGTCAATTTCTTTGCTAAAAAATCCCGAAAAGATATTTTGTGCCTTGGTCCTTGCAAGGTCTCAAGGACAGTAGTGAGATTTCTGATTAGCCAATAGGTTTCTAGAGACTCTATTAGGTTTTTCTCCTCATTTCTTGTTAAAAGGAGCATTGAGGGCTCATTTTTGATGTTGGCATTTGATTATTTTTTAGAGCAATAGATGGTTCTTTGTCGTTGAAGAGAAATTTTGTGTTGTGGAGCTTGTGAATGATTTTCTTTGATTGATGATGATGAAAGCTTTCTTGTAGGATCCCTGAGCTTGGTTAATGGTGATGTGTCTCTAATTTTTTCATGTTTTCTTGTTTATCATTGTGTCCATCCTTCTATGTTGCAGTAGATCAGAAAAGTATAGGCTGAGAAATGTTTGAGGCACCTTAGTCCTCCTGTTTGCTATTGTCTTTATGTTTTCCTCTGCTGGGTTAGTTTAAGGAATTCTTAGCTGCTCCTTAGATCCACCTAAGCTTGTTTGTTTCATTAATGGTTTAAGAAATTAGTTTTCAAATATGTTTTATGGCTAGCCATGCTTACTTGATGCTATCTAAAACTCTGTTTGTGAAATATCTCTTTGAAGTATTACTTGTTAGGTTAAGCCAAGGAGGTCTTGTTTTGATCTTGCCCTTTGTCCATGCCTATCAGTTTTCCTCAAAGTTATTTGTAGCTTGATCAATAATTTTTAGGAGTTCCCTCTTTGTTGATTAAAGTTATTTTGTTATTTAAATGTTTTTAAAGCTTGAAGGTGAAATCACTAGAAGTTAAATGAGTTTCTCGCCTTCTATATTTCATTGGAATGTTTGTCTAGAATGCTTATTAGCTTAAGTTGAATCAAAAAGTTACAGGTTTTCCTTGTATATTGATTGCTTCATGATGTTAATGGTGTTTTAGACCTTCTTGTTATGGGTATTTGACAAAGGATTCTTAACTACCCTTTTCCCTACCTGGCTTCCCCAACTTAATGTCCATCTCACTTCACACATAACCTTAAAGATCCATTGACCACACCAGATTTTCCCTGTGATGCACTCTGAATCATTTTTGAGACATCCATGAATTTCATAAGCTTCATAGCCCAATTATTTGATGACCTCTCACTCCACCTATCCTACTTGATCATCTTACCCAACGCAAACAAACAAAAAAACCCTACACTTAACAACTAGCCTAAAATCAACCATCTAAAGCAAACAATTTCGTATCCTTTGCAAACAATAGAGAGAGCCCTCTCCGAGTCCAGGAAGGCTAGGTCCTAGGACTCCAAAGACTGGTCTGATGTTACCCTGTGCATTTGGTCTACCAATCTGCTAAATCATGGGACCCTAACACCAGTGCTACTTATACTAACTGTACAAAGTTTATTTTCACCAGTTGGACTAGGAAGGAGGTCCAACTATGTTTCTGGTGGGACTGGGGATGGTTGTGCAAGATAACACCCCAGTTGGATTCCCAGGAAGCAATTTCTGAAAATGTGTTCTATGAAATCCACTGGTTCATTATGTTAGTTCAAGGGAGTAACATTATGTTTCATGTATCTTTCTTAATCCACCCGAATCTTGTTGTTTCTGCCCTTATAAGGAATCCATAAGTGTGCCCAGTCTATAGAAAAGTATCCTTGTAACTTACCTAACTAGTGTCTCCTTAACAATAGTATGTATGCCTCTAGTATATCTACAATCACTATCTTTATGCATTGGTGAACTTGTTCGACAAATGATAAATAGATGATCACATATCTGAGTTCACCAACCATGTTGACAAGAGTCCTATCCAGTTGAATGATCTATTCATTTTTTATACTCAATTTTGCATTGATTTTCTTTCCGATAGATAATGGAATTACATTCACTGATGCAACGGAATCAACCAAGCAATTATGTACATTGAAATTGAAAATTTCAAACGTTAAGAGAAGTGGGCGACAAAATGTATTCACTTCCATTGTTAAAGCATTAGGTGTTGACTTGAGGGAACCAAAAGACGTACCTGATCCCTTGTCTGAAGGGGTATTGTTACCTACAGAGGACTACCCAAGTACGCATAAGATAATTTTTCATTGGCTCCTGATATTTGTTAACTCAAACATGGAAATGTTCACATGAACCTTATTCATATATTCAACTATGTTATAGTCCATAGAAGTAAGGGAAGCCAAAGTGTCTGGGGAAGTGGCCCGACTTATAATTTCCGAAGAAATGGTCTTGTATTTGATGTTTACAGAAGTGTTTTTAATTGAGGCCACTTTCCCATACTTTCTTGTAGTGTTACGTGTTGAGTTGACTGGCGGCTTTATTTTCCTTAATAATCCTTCTTTTAGTTTCTGCTTCGTCAACTCTATTGCAGTTTTAAACCCTTGGATTCTTAAATTATATTTGTTAGTTTGTTTATGGGTTGGAGGGTCACTCAGAGGTTTTTTCTTGGTTTTTATCTTTTGGGATGTAAGTATGCAATTGAACATATTTATTGTGGGCTGAACACTTGGAGTATCATCGGTTGCAGCAGTTTCTTCCCATTATTCTTCAAGATTGGTCTACTCATCAGTGAGCACCGCATCGCAAAGATGCATAGCAAGAACGCTCATTATGTGATTCCATTGTGGGAATGTTTTCTCATAATGGTAATATTGATGATATGAATAGTATGTGTCCATGCCCAACCTGTCAAGATTCAACACGACGTTATAGATTTGCGCGTACTTTGTTTGTTGGTTATTATTGCTACCTGAATTCACAATCCTTCTAACCAAGTTGAATCACGGAGGCTTGCTGCCTATGGTGGTCTTACTCGACCTTTTTTTGAGTTCATCCATCTCATTTGACATATTCTTAACCATGCGGGTCAAGTTCTCAAGATCAAATAGTTCTTTCTCTTTGGCCTTGCTTACGGAGGCCCGAGACCTTTTACTTGTGTATTTTGAGTCCTTTATTGGTTCATCGTCTAAGATGACTCCAATTTTCTGTAATTAATTATCAACCACGAAATCCTCTTCATAATTTTCCATTAATTTAGGTTTCACAGTTCATTTTACGAACTACGCAATGATTGCCGACAAGGAAGAAGTGTAGTAATCTTTGGTGATAGAGTCACGAGGTTTCATATTTTCTAGAAATATATTTAAGATGTAGTTGAACCTCTGATTGAAGTCTTTCAATTTCTCTTTGTGCTCCATATTTATATTACCCGGCTCTTTCAATAACATGGCGGGGGTCTTATCATCAAAAAAAATTTCAAAGAAAATTTTCTTAAACCTCCTCCAATTTTGAATGGAGTTCGAAGGAAGGCTATGATACCATACAAATTATCTACCATCCAAGGTACATGGGAAAATTCTACATGAAAAATCATCATGATGTACCTCAGGTGTTTGTAGATGTAGGTAAAATTTTTTTATATGGTCTTCAACCTTCAATTTTTTATAGGTTCATACTTCATTAAGAACTTCTCTGAATGCTTCGACATCTTGCGCAACACACCTGGAAGTGAAAGTGGGCCCTGATTCATCCAATCTAGAAATTAGTCTTCCATGTATTATTATTCACTCTCCTCCTCTTATTTTTCATATTTTTATGTCTCTTCTTCTTCTTCATCACTATCCAACCTGTAGAAATTTATGCATGAGAGTACGGGGTTATCTTCGTTTCCAACACTGAAAACTGGAGGTTCTTGATCTATGTATTCCAAAAAATATGATAACTCTTCAAGGGTGGAAAGAACCATGTCTTCAAGGGAGGAAACCACTATCCCTGTAGCATTGGTTTTGTTATTCTGTGAATAATATGGAAGACTGAGTACTCTCGGGATGAATCCAACTAATTTTGTGAACTAATGGGTTATAGGATAATAGATAGCTCGAACTTGATTATATGGGATTTCACAACTTTGAGTGGGTTTTAGTTGGGAAGAGTCATCAACTTGAGAAAAAAAAATAGGGTAGGTTCACGAAACGTTGTTTCCTTGATAAGAAGATCATATTGTTGGGGTCAGTGGGTTTATTAGTCATAAAACAATAGTTTCCCTCCTTCTAGCACTAGAAATGTTGATAGTGTTGGAACAACCAAAATTCAAGGGATATCCCTGATATGAAGTCCCAAATAGACCTCAAACCATTTGGTGTAGGAGTCCCATCCAGAATAAAGGCTCGGTTTCCATATTCTTAAGCATTTTCCTTGGCTTTGACTGTCAGCAAGAGAGAGGGGTGTAGATGTAATTTTGAAAAGAAAGGGGGGTTTTCCTGGTGAATGTCCAATTGAAAGTGTGTCAAGGTTCTTCTAATGTGGGGGAGAGAGAGATGTGAGCCTCTAAGAGAGAGGTAACAGTACCACCCAGGAAGAGGCACACATGAACCATAGGATTCATCTAACATCTAGCATAATAGTCCACAAGGGATGTGACGGTCATTACAACCAAAAATTGAGAAATATTTGCCTAATATCCTGCAGAATAGTCCACAAGGATGGGATAGAAATAAAAACCATTACAACAAATTCTCAATAAGATAAGTAATAAAATAATAAGAATAGTTCAATTATCTTAGCACATGTGAAAAAAAAACATAAAACACAAAAATCTGCATAATAGTCTTACTAACATTCATAGTCCATGCATGAAGAACGTGTTGGCCTCAAAAGGCTTCTATTATTAAGTAAAAGTTCCATGACACATATGTATAATGAACATCACTAGGACCAATAGTGGAGCATTGGAGCCACTCCTTGCTCCACAAAAGAACTAGCTTGTCTCTCTAATTCTTTGTTGGTGGAGCCAATGTGAAAAGTCTTTTGCTCATACAATGAGGGAGTATATATAACCAAGGGTGACTCTTTGACTACCATCATGACTATTGAACTTCGTATGACTTTTAAAATTACATGAATCTTTACATTCCATGTGTGTCCTTTGGACTTCCACTTTACAACACATTTTGAATACAATATGCATGGCCCACAATAGTGATGTGGCATATGACCACTCATGACATGACATGACATCACACTTCCGACATGGAAATGTTAAGCCACTGTTTCTGCTAAGAGTTGAGTGTCTTCATGAAAGAGTCTTCCTTTTCACCTCCACATGCCTTGGTGATAAGGAGTCTTCAATGATCTCAAGTCTTGGATAGTGGTTGCAAACTAGTGTCCTTTCACTTTCTCATGATCTATCAGCTTGTAAGCACAGCTGCAAGAGTGTCTTTGAGAATTCTTCTTTCCTTCTTCTCCTTCTTCATCATCTCACCATGACATGATAGAGTACCTATTCTTGCAATTCACTCACGACGAGACGACATCAATCTGAAAACCCCTAGCCTAAGATGATGCATTCTGATCCATGAACTGAGCCCAAAACAAGTGAAAGGCTGGATTAGTGATAGCATAGTTGGGAATTTCGGGTAATAAAGGGGAAGCCTTGAGCCTTTATACTACACAATGCATAGTTAAAGTGGGACTAAGGGACATGATTGCACAATTTCCGGGGCCAAGGGGATAAACTGAAGTGATGGGCACTGGGATAGCTTACTGTGCAGTTATCAGAGTCAAGGAAGGTTGGATACTATGCAGTTGTGTAGTTCAACGAATCAGGGACCGATGAGATAGGTGTGAACGGTGATGAAATTTTACTATGATCACACACTTATCATATTTGACGACTCAAAAAACATAGATCATCCATGACATACAAACAAATAATTTCCTTCAGTGTGACATATTTACGATCGGTTACCACAAGTGCGACACCAAAGATACAATTTACAATGACCGTGACGACACTTGCGCGACCATGGTCAAAACTTTGGAAATGAGTGCGGAGGGTACTTACAAGGTTAGAAAAACTCATTTGAACAAAGTTTACCTCTTGGAACTGCTAGAATAGACTCATGCATACAATGCAACATGCAATATGCCAGAATACAGAACTTTTCCTATCTTACGAAAGGGATCACAACCTTCTAAGAAAACCAATAAAATGAACTTCAAAGTTTGCGAAAATAATGAACAAGACCAAGGAATTCCCTAAGATTTGGTATAGGCCAAAATTTTTGAGGGGGGTTGTAGTAGCTACAACAAGAGGATTGATTAGTTACTACAATAAAAGCACATTCCTTTGCATTTTTATCCATTTATGAAAAATGCAATTTTCCTCCAAGATATAAAATATAGAGCTTTTCCAACATTTATTTGGATGTCTCACAATGTTTCACATGCATTCTATTAGATTTTGAAATTCTTTTCAAAATAAACCTTTTAGCTAGATCATTAGATTGATCTTTAACTCCATATTCAACTGATAGAAAAATATATACATCAACTGAAAACAAAAATATGATTCCAAATTCGCTCTCCAAATTGCAAATTTACCTTTATGAAGTATTGGAAAACCTTATTGATCCATTTCAGAAAATTTGAAAAAATTCTTCAAAAATCTCCAAGATCCACTCTCTAGCGATCAAGTTGCAACCGAGAGCCCTGCTCTTATACCAGTTGTTGGAAAATAGATCACTACTAAGGGGGGGTGGGGGGGGGGGGTGAATCAGTGGTGTGGAAATTTTAAACTTTTCTGCAATTACTTAATATTTTACCATGCATAAATTGAATCACATATGAAAATATGAGAGCATCATAAATACACACGTAACCATAAAATAATTACACAAGGACACAAGTGTTTCTGGTGAAAAACTCATCCCGAGAAAAATACCACCCTGCTCCTGTGCTGCTTAAATATTTTATTAATATTTCAAGAAAATCATAGATGGATCAGCTCAATCCCATGAGCCAGAACAATCAAATTATTTCACATCATGCTGACACTATCAAACATGAAACTATCTCTCTCTCGTATTCATGGAATACCATCCATTGAAGGCCACCATGATCAACGATCCTCACCTGGTTACTCCTGAACTCATAATTGACTCTACAAACTCTGATCTACTGGTACTATCATGACCAATGATCCTCACCCAATTTCTTCCAAGCTGTCCAACCACCATTGGGAAAAGAAAAATATTCCTTACTAAAAACGCCAATCACTACATACTCAAGGTCTTCGTGCCTTCACTCCTCCATGAGAGACTTGTTTCATATATTTTCAGATTAGACTAATATTACTTGTTCAACATGAGCAATACAACAAGATAGCATCAAAGAACATAATCAAAGAGAAAATCTCCAACCTCAAATCACACTACAATCTACAAATCAATCCTCTCAACCACTACTCCAAACCACACTCAACATATCATACACTACATCAACGTATGGTTGAAACAAGATTTAGCTCACTATTGCTACAACTAAAAACTGCTTCAGAAAATTTGCATAATAAATCTCACACTATTTTTGGGGTATTCTCCAAGCTCTGACTCACAAAATACACTAGTGTAATGAATCATACTCACAATGAGTGTTTTCCAATATGTAGATGAAATAAAGTGCTAAACTAAATAATTACACATAACTATTGGGCATCACAACTCTGTTCATATGCTATATTTGATCTGGATTCAACTCATTGACCCAATCAACTACTAACTCTATTAGCCTTTTTGATATTTTCAACTTTAATGATCTTCTAGACGTCCCATGAAATTTTTTGACCATAAACCGAAATTTTTTGATCAAGGACACCAAAACACAAAAATTAGCTCAACAACACAATGAATGCCACACAATTTTAGTGAAAACACCATAGTCCATGCTTAGCACTATCCTGCATTTGACTTTAGCATTAGAGTTATAACTTCTACCTTGGGCTTGTCTCCATGTGACTTTAGAATCTCAACTACTCCCTTAACTCAACATTCTTGCGACTAGGGCTAAAACTCATTGCAAACATAAGTTATTCAACCTAGAACCTCTGGCACCTATTTTTCCATATTCTTTAGCATCTTAAAATGTCTCCAAGCCATTGAGATAAGTATGCAACTAAAGTATATGAAAGGAACAATTCAATGAAATTCAAGACCTATTATACCAACCTTAGCACGAAGACCAACACCTACAAGTCCTCAAGCAACAACCTTAGTTTGTGTAAACATATCCAACACCTATAGCAACATCTCTAATCCTTGTGGCAGCAACATCAAATCCCGCAGAAACACCATCAAGTCATGCAACTACCTCCAACACTAGTAGAAGCACATCCAACACAAGAAACCACATCTCACACATGTAGCAACATATGCAGTGTCTCCAAGACATAAAGAGACTTATGCAACACCCTTATGCAACACCTAGAGAAACACTCCAACCACCTGCAGCAACAACATCTCCAACCAAATCAACATGTATAGAATCCATCTCCTCAGCAGCCACAACATCATCTCCACTAGGTCTAGTCATAAGTATGTTGACATTAATTCCAACAAACAAGACCATCATTAATCATCCAACACCAAATACTCATCACTCATGCATATAACCAAAAACACCAAGAGCTTGTTGACATCAATGCCAACACTACAATTCCAACAAACTCCTGCTTTGGCATTCATGTCAACCTCAATATAACATGGGAGGCTGAATCATCAATCCAAAATATCTCCCCATTTGACATCAATGGAAAAGGGTAATAAAAACACTAAAGTGCAATGGAAATAATGAACTGGAAGAGAATTGTTCTCCCCCTATCATACTCAACTCCACATTGATGCAAATAAAGAAATGTCTCCTGGAAGATAATCATGAAGACAAGAAAATTGGATGCCAACAAATATCAGCCATGCCAAATTGAAAATTGAAAATTCTCCCCCTAAGCATGTAATGTACCTGCAATCATACAATCTGTCTGCTGAAGCAACACATATGTCTGCTGCAATGATCCCCCTTGCTAAGTGTAAGAGACTATACCTCATGATGATGACTCTATCTGACTTTGGACATGATATATCACAGAGTACAATAAAATACAATGCCTCCTAGAGAAGATACATAGTTGTGACAAGTACGTAGGACTGATTTATGAATCATCCATCACCTACCACCAACCATGACTCTATGGACCCAATTTTACATCATGCACCTAATAAAGTGGGGTTGCATCAAAGAAATACATCATGAAACATGACTTGGACTCCATTGATCCATACATAGAATGATAGAACATATTAGACACCATGGGTCTCTCCATGAGTAATGTGCCCAAAATATGACATAATGACAATACATGGCTTTTACATCTGCACATAAATGTGCTCTCATCTATACATTCCAAAAACATGAGTAATATGAGTACATGGAAACAATGAGCAATGAATATGCTCCATGTGGTAGCAAAAATATAATGCAATTCATGGCATATCCATTAAGAAAAATGCCTCCATGAGCTATGATATAAGCTCTCCAAATGTAGTAGCAATAATAGGAGAACTATCCAAATCATATGCTAGTGCATGGCCACTCAATACCTTGGCCATCATCATGCCAATAATGAATATCCTCCAGCAATATCATAAAAACTACTAGCAACCACCACGCTCCACATGTGCATCAACAATAGCAATATGCCATATAAGAAACAAAAAATACATCCACATCATCAAATTCTCACCCCATGAGAGCAAAAAAAAGCAGCAACATCCATCATATCAAACCATCATAAGAAGCAGCAAATATGTATCCCCATCATAGGTGAGCAATATAACATTAGTGAGGAATAATAAAATAGACTAGTGAGCAGCATGTATATGATCAAAAAAACATAAAACATCATGAATACACAATATCTCATCCATCAACATGCATCAAACTATCATGAGCACCAACACTCATCTTCCTCATGTCGTATCCATCCAAAAACACATGAGAAACAACACGATACATCTAGAATAGTAAATATGAGCAATAAAGTGCATACTATAGATGAACTATCTCCAACAAAACATCCTATCCCCATGGCAGCAACATATGCATGACAACATATGACACAAGTATGATCTAGCAATAAGATCATAATCAAAATACCAACTGTGTCATGTGAAACATACTATCTCATACAACATGCAATGTGTGGCAACAATAAAAAAAATCTTCCTAAACACAATGCCAACACATTCCAAATAAATTTGGAAGCACAAATTCTCCCCATAAATGTGTGATCCCCCATCACACCTTGACCATGCATATAGAATACTACATGGCCGCCATATCATCAAAACATCAATAGAAACCAAAACATAGAGCTTCTCCAAAATAATCAACAAATGTACATGGTTTCTCTAACTAAAAACATAATGTAATAGAAATAGATAAAAAATGAAAAATAACACTTCAAACCTCAAGGACTTCCCCTGAACACATGCATATCTAGAAGTGCATATTTGTTTTCTCATACTCTTTCCCGTATGGTTGCATAGTTAAAAAATTTCATGAAACTCATAATGCAGCCATATGTTCCCCCTGAGACCATGCGGACCTCAATTTTTGGTGGGATTACCTTGCAACTCTTTTCTCCTCCATACTTCCATCTGTTGATCCTTCTTCCATTTATGTGGTTAGCTTTTCATATTCTCCTCTCTCTGGTTGGATCTCCTAAAATACATGGGAAGCTTGCAATCCTTGACCTTATGGAAAAAATTGTCACATAAAAAAAATCTAATGTGACCAAGGAATAGAGGAATAGGATGATGTATTATGTTTGAATAATTTCCATTCCTTTCATGTTCCCCGCAATCAATATCCCTATGGAAAAAATCATTGCATGAGAAACAATAACCAAAAATGGAATATTATACCTAACGGAAGGAGATATTATTTGCATGCATGCTTGATGTTTCTTTTCCTTTTGCTACTCATTTTTATGAGATAAATTAATCTCTCCATTTCTGCAAATTTCTAGTATGTGAGCACAAACTCCAGACTTGTAACATTTACCAATTCTATTCTTCTTCTTCGGTCTTCTTCTCTTGTTTTGATGCTTCTTGCACGGCTCACAAGTCTCATTATTTTTGTTGCAACTAGGTTCTCCAACAATTTCATATTGTCTTGTTGACGCTTGAGCATTAGTTTTGAGCCTCTCCAATTCTTCTCTTGCAGAAATTGCTTCACCCTTCAATTTCTTGTATTTATCCTCCAACTCCTTGTTTTCATCCATGAGCGCCCTTTGAATTTCTTGTTCTAGTGTCATGATCTTGAATTTCTCATCATTTATGAAATTGATTCTCTATCTATCACTGTAATCACTAGTGCCTTTAACTTTTTGTGAGGAGGATTGATTAGTTACTGCAACAGAAGTACAATCCTTTTCATTTCTCTCCATTTTTGAAAAATGTAATTTTCCTCCAAGATACAAAATCTCCAACTTGTCCAACATTTATTTGGAAATTTCAAAATGATTCACATGCATGCTATCATATTTTGAAATTCTATTCAAAATAATCCTTTTAGATAAACAATTAGATTTATCTTTAACTCCATATTCAATTGATAGAAAAATATCTACATCAATGAAAAAAAAGATACCAAATTCGCTCTCTAAATTGAAAATTTACCCTTATGAAGTATTGGAATACCTTGTTGATCCATTTTAGAAAATTGACAAAAATTCTGCCAAAATATCCAAGATCCACTCTCTAGTGATCAAGCTACCATAGATATCCCCGATTTGATACCAATTATTAGAAACTAGATCACTCGGGGGGGGGGGGGGTGGGGGGGGGTGAATTAGTAGTGTGGAACTTTTAATTTTTTTTTGCAATTACTTAATCTTTTACCATGCATAAACTGAATCACATAAGAAAATATTAGAGCATCAGAAATACACATGCAACCATAAAACAATCAACACAAGGACACAGGTGTTTATGGTGGAAAACCCATCCCGGTCAAAAAATCAACCTACTTCTATTGTGCTGGTCAATTATTTTATTAATATGTTAAGTAAATCATACATGGATCGGCTCAATCCCATGAGCCAGAAGACTCAACTTCCTTCACAATATGTTGACACTATCAAACAATAAATTGTTTCTCTCTTGGATATACGAACTACCATCCGTTGAAGGCCATCATGATCAATGATCCTCGCTCAATTACTCTTGAACTCAGAATCGACTCTACAGACTCCAATTTGTTGGTACTATCATGACCAATGAGCCTCACCAAGTTTCTACTAAAATATCCAACCACCATTGGATAAACAAAACTCTTCCTTCTAATGAAACCTACAATCACTTCATACTCAAAGTCTCCATGCCTTCACTCCTCCATGTGAGCCTCGTTTCATATATTTTCTGACTCGACTCCTAAACCTTGCCCAACATGATAATAGCAACAAAATAGCATCAAAGCACATAATCAAAGAGCAAAGCTCCAACCTCCAATTAGACTACAATCTGCAAATCAAACCTCTAAAACACTACTCCAAACCACACACAACATCTCATACACTACATAAACATATGGTTGAAACAAGCTTCAACTCACTACTTCTACAACTGCAAACTGCTTTACAAATTTTGCATAATAAATCTCACACAATTTGCAGGGTATTATCCAAGCTCTCACTCACACAATACATTAGTGTAATCAATCATACTCATAATGATATTTCTCTAATATGTATATGAACTCAAGTGCTCAACTCAATAATTACACAGAACTACTTGGCATCAGAACTCTCTTCATATGCTAGATTTGATCCGGATTCAACTCATTTACCCAACCAACCACTAACTCCATTATCCGTTTTGATATTTTCAATTTTAATAAGCTTATAGAGGTCCCACAAACTTTTACAACCACAAAATGAAAATTTATGATCAATTATTTCACTAAAAGACAAAAATTAGCTTAACAATGTGAGGAATGTGGAGTAGTTTAGTGAAAACACCATAGTCGCTCCCTTAACATTGTCCTGCATGTAACTTAGCATATTGGAGCTATAAACACGCCCTTGACTCAACATTCTTGTGACTGGGGCTAAAACTCAGTGAAAACATCAGTTCTTCAGCCCACAACCTCTGCCACCTATTTTTCCATCTTCTTCAGCATATTAACATTCCTCCAAGCCACTGAGATTATTATGTAATTGATGAATAGGAAAGGAACAAGTCAGTGAAATGCAAGACCTATTATTCCAACCTTAGCACCAAGACCAACACCTCTAGGTCCTCAAGCAACAACCTTAGTCTATGTAAACATCTCCAATACTGGCAGCAACATCTCTAATCCGTGTAGAAACAACATCAACTCCTGCAGTAGAATCATCAAGTCATACAACTACCTCCTTCAATGGTAGAAGCACCTTTAATAAAAGCAACCACATCTCACACATGTAGCAGCATATATAATGTCTCCAAGACATAAAGAGACATATGCAACACCTAAAATAACACTCCAACCACCTGCAACTGCAACATCTCCAACCAACTCAACATGTATGGAATCCATCTCCTCATCGTCCACAACATCATATCCACTAGGTCTAGTCATAGGTATTTTGACATCAATGCCAACTAAAAACACCATCATCAATCATCCAACACCAAACACTCATCACTCATGCATATGACCAACAACACAAAGAGCTTGTCGAAATCAATGCCAACACTATTCAATTTAAATCGATGCTTATTATTTATTTCAATTTTCATTATTCTCATTAATGTATATACACTCATTACACTTTATCTTTATGTTTGTAGATGGAACTGCAATATCAATAAGACAAAAAAAATTGATGCAATGAACAAAACATTACTCCAAATAACCTAATTCATGGAAGTAGCTTGAGCAGTGACAACAATTCCATTGAAGAATGATTATCGATTTGGATATCAATGCAACCTGTTGTATTTTTGGTAATAATTATCTTTGAAAAGTAGACATTTTGTTTAATTTAATGGACATAGTGTCCCAATTGAAAGAAAAGGGGTTACCAATAACAATCCCATTTTGTATGAAAAAGAGTCTCTTATTCATATATAAGAAAATATATTTTAATCTATTCTATTTGTTATCCAATGTCACTGTGAAATGTTACACCACTGATTAAATATATGGATGATTAAATTTTATAATGAAAATATGTGAAATATAATAATATAACAAATTAATCCAAACGTCATTAACAAATGCACTAATCAAATTTTAATTTATACGAATATTGTTATAAGATATATGTCGATTTTTGTATGAATAACGAATTAAGAAATTTACAATAAGTGCATTGTCACAGGTTGATATTTTCAAAGAAGAGAAAATCTCATTCAAAAAACTGGTGTGTCTATAACATTAAAAAGCACTGGTGCATTGTGTTATATAAATGCAGTGTGACGACATCTTTTTTCATGGCTAGTTTCTTCTAAGAAAAATAGAGCATTTTTGTGTTTATCACTTGAAGCACCATACCTATTTGATATTAACACCAGTGCTTTCAGATAACTAACTCCTTGGTCCTAAAAAATATTATTTCGAGCCTGGTGATTTATGAAAACTAAAAACATTAGTTATTTTTTATAACTAATGCACCGAGGCCTTTGTGTTAATGATCCACATTGACACTGAAAGTTTTAAAAAAGCACTAACACAACAATTTTTTTTTGCATGCTCCAGTGTGATTCCTTAGAAGAACACCTTAGGGATTCTTGTCTCGTAGCATTGGTACAATATAGATTACACACTGATTTTCTTTGCATTCAATGCCTTAGTTCTTTTTCTTATGAATGTTTCCCGGTGCTTTTGTGTATGTAGTGCACTGGTGTTACTTGTTCCACATTAGGGGAATTTTGAGGTCTAAAATGGGCCTCCTAAGGAAATTATACAATAATAGTGTAAATAATAAAAGAAGATTTTATGACATCATCAAACTTTAGAGGGAAAAATGAAAAAAACTATTTTTTCAACTCATATTTTGAACTTATCTCCCAAATTTTTTACTCACATTTCGAGTGGGAGTACTAGTTGGATGCAAAATTTAATTCCTCATCCAAGGAGTACCCATGTTGCATACTTTCGATGGGTCCAGCTACATGAAAAATGAGAAATACATGAAAAACATGATTGTAATCATGCTTTTTTATGTATTTCTCATTTTTTGTGTAGAAAGGTCTATCTAAAGTATGAAACATGGGTACTCCTTGGATGAAGAATTAAATTTTGCATCCAACGAGTACTCCCACTCGAAATTTGAGTAAAAAATTTCGGAGATAAGTTGAAAATACGAGTTAAAAAAGTAGTTTTTATTATTTTATTATTTTTTAATATTTTTACCCTTTTACTTAAAACATGGTGAATCATCCCCCATGGTTGAAATCATCATCTTGAATCTTATTGATTCTTATAAAGTTTATTTTTGTTGTACATTTTTCTTAGGAGGCCCATTTTAGACCTCAAAATTCCCCTAATGATTAAGTGCATTGGGAAAAAAAACATCCACCAAAACCTTCAGGCGCCTAGATTTTTTAAATTGTAATGAAGTTCCATTAAAACCTTTGTTATCCCAAACACATATTTTAGTGGATTTTAACAAATTTTTCCAATTTTATAACACTAAAAACCTCTGTTATAACCTCCGCTAGAAGGTATTTTCCTTGTAGTGTCTTTTAAGATTTTTTTTCTCTATGACCACAATTTCATGACCTTTGATGACCTCAAGTTGTTTTTAGCTAGATATGTTGTTCCATAGTCAGAAGCCTCCCTGGGGTTGAGTTGTTACTATGGGAAGCTACTTTATACTGTGTTATATTACACCCATGTGGCATATGAATGAACAAATGATATTTTATTCCAAACTCAATCTTGAAATAGTCACAAGTCCTTCCTCTGTCACGACTCCTGTTGACGGGAAAATATGTCCGGCCAACACTAGGGGATCTCCCCGGTAGAAAGTCCCAATTAGACTTTGAACCGTTTGGAGTAGGGATCCCGTCCGGGGTGTGGGTCCGGCTACCACTTAAATGAATTTCTCTTCGGTCTCGAGCAACCTGATTGAAACTGCAAATATACACTTATTCACATGATACAAAATACATGACTGATGTATCAAAACCAATATATATGACACTGTGCGTAGCAAGGTAATAGACAAAATGCATACACTCAGGAAGTGTCGTTAGCAACACATCTATGGGGTATGAATGCAGGATAATCCGACCACCAAAGAAACAGTTCTTTATGGCGAGAATATCCCTTAACTTTCCAAAAGATATAACGAAACGCTAACAAAACAGTTCATTAACATTCGTCATAAGAGTAAATGATAAGTTTGAGCATCATCAACACAATCACAGATAGCTATGGTGCATGAATGATACTCTTAATAACACAGATTCATTAATCAAAAGATATTCTGAAACTGAACGTAGAATACACACAGTGTTGTCACAGCTAAACACATCATCCAATCAAAGGGGTTTTAACATGTATTGTATTACATATGCCAAGAGTATGATTCTTCAGTTACAATGCAATATTGCCTTTCAGTCCAAAAAAGAGCAGCCCCTAACTATGTGCCCCATAGGGGTATTTATAGTTTCAAGAAACGCCCTCAGGCTTTCCGACGCTTCAACTTCCCGACGGTTCAGCTTCCATGCGACCTTTGCCGAACATGCGACCTGCGACCCAGAAGATTGCGACCTGCGACTTAGGCGCCGGTGCGACTTGCGACCTGGGGGACAAATGCGACCTGCGACCTGTGTGCCGGTGCGACCTGCGACCTGGGGACGGTCGCGACTTGCGCCTGAAAAGCTTAGCTATGGAGGTGGTTGTGTGATTGAGGTTTCTGGAATGTCAACTTTCTTGCCCTTGAGGAAATCTCGCCAAGTCTGGTAATCCGCTGTTATAGGAGCGACAAGAGGGGTTTCCTCTTTTATTCGATGCATACATTCTAGGGCATTCGGTACCAGAGTCTCCTTCTTCTGAGAGATCAGGATTGAAAGGGAGGCAAGCTTGGTATAGATTTGTACTGGAGTGACAAGCAACCGATTTAGGTTCTCTTGTGATGCCTCGAATTCTGGTGCGGCAGCAGCTTGTCTCACGGGTTGCAGAAAAGATTGAATTTCCTGCTCTACCTGCTCCCAGTCTTTAGTTTCATCCAGTGCCCCTAATGACGGAATGTGATGAAGAGCGTTCATGGAGTCAATACCACTGATTAGGTGATTATATGCAGACATCACTTTGTCCAAATATTTGGCCAGCTTGTCTTTGGACTGCATATTCATCCGAATTTGTACTTTGGCTTCTTGCATATGACTCCAATCCTTCCTAGGCACATGTTCAGGAGCTTGCTGATACTGCGTTGTCCAGCTCATCATTTTGTCCAAAGCTGCCGAGGCTTCCCTGAGCTGCTCGTGCTTCTGTTTGGTTTCCTCTCGTGCCTCTGCCAATGGGGCCACTGTTTGTTTTAGTGTGAGCATTTCTTTATATACTTGCCTCATGGTCATTTCCAAGACATCACACTCTTTCCTGACCGCCAGTGGGACCTCGTTCACTTGGGCGGGCTTACCTTGGAGCTGTAGCATCTCACTCTCTAATCTTGATTTCTCCTGCTCCGATGCTTTTAGCCTGTTCTGTAGGGAAATAATCTCCCTGCTCATTCTAGTGACATTTTCCTCCGTGGCTGCGGCAAAAGCGGTGCCTGCTGACGCTATCATAACATGGTTAGTCCTTGTATCTGGGACTATGTCCTTTCCAGTGGCGACCGTAGATATGGCGGGATGGCTTTGCGCCAAGGATTTCCTTTTCTCCTGCCGTATTTTGAAAGAGAATTGGTCAAATGTCAATCTGGTCAGGTCGAAGACTTCTTCTTCTTTCTCCCCGAGAAAATCATCAACATTGAGGGTACTTTTCGCGCCACCTGAAGGGATATCCAGGGGAGATATGTCAATGTCGTCTATTAGCTCGTCCTCCTCATCCTGTGTTTGATCCTTTTCTTTCTCCTTTTGCCGGCGCTCGGCTTCTGCCTTGTCATGTTCCTCCTTCTTCCTGCGTTCTGTCTCTGCCTCTGCTTCCTTTTCAACTTTTCTCTTTCGCTCTGCCGCGGCGGCTTGTTCTGCCTTATTTTCACGATCGACTTTGTCGAGTTCTTCCTTAAGTGCCTTTTCTGCCGCCGCCTGTGCCTCCTTCTCCTTCATTTTCTTTTCCTCTTCCTTCTTGGCTTGGGCTTCTGCTTCCCTTTGCTAATCCGAGGTGTCAGGCCCCGTACCGGTCTGTGTTCTCTTATCTTTGGAGGAAGAAGAGCCTCCAAGCTTAAGGCTTCCTATCTTCTAAATTCTGGTGATCCTCCTCTTCTCGGTCAGAGTCGATCCCTGGAGCTAGATGCCTGTCTGCATTGTACCAGTTTCTTTTTTCATCCTCTGCCGGGCGCTCGACATGCTGATAACTCCATCTAAAATTGGCCCTTTTACAATGCTCAGGAACTATCCTGACTGGGTCATAAGTGAGGCAATCCAGATTTCTGAAGTGGTAACTTTTTACCTCTTCCCCTTCACGCCCTACTTCTCTGAAGTCCTTGACTGTATAAGCACCAATGGTGAGAGGTAGAGCGGGCCAAGGTTTCTTCTTCCCTTTGGAAAGGACGTTGGAGAAGCCCGAGGTCATCTGGGAACATACCTCCTGCATGAGCACCTTATCGGTAATAAACTTAGGCAGAGCATGTGGTGCTTTAAATGAGCCAAATACTCGGATGATTGTGAATTCAGTGAATGGAAACCAGTGTGCCACCTGACCTAGTGTCTCCATTGCTCGCCAAGACATGCAGGGGGTGTCTTGACCAAATAGTTTCCCGTAAAGGGCGGGAATGAATATATGAGAGATTTGCTCGATGTCTGACTTGTACCTGGATTCCCAGAATACCTTGGTCTGCAAATGTATTGCCTGGGTCTGTTCGGAGTCCCAGTTATGTGGCCATCCCTCAACATGCAGCTGGGCACAGACAGCATCTAATAGATACGAAGCCATATAGAATTCTGACGGCGCTCCCTCATCTGGGGCTAAAGCTGAAGCCAAATTTGTGTGCATGGAGCCCATTAATATACCAGCCCAATTGAACTGAGTGCCATGTACTGTTACGTGTTCCATAATGGTTGCCCATGTTCCATTGAAAGTGGTGGCGTCTGAACGCCCGTATACTCTGCACAGAATGGCGGCTACTAACTTATACACCTTCCTCAGACTGGCCACCGGGTACTCCTGGTCTTTTTTGATTTTAAATTTATCTGGTTCCGCCCACCATTTTCTGATTGTATCAACCATCGGCACTTCATTTGCAGAAAACCATCTCGGGGTGAAGTTTACCTCTAGTTTGGGGAGCGAGTAGTAGACCTGTGCTTTTGAGCTCTCCAACGTTGCAAAAGCTTTACCTCCACTATCTCGGATTGCGAAATTCTTAGGATCCGTCTTCTGTATGATCCAGTCTAACATTTTTGGGCACGGAAAGATGGCGGGATGTGACCCTGCTAGGTGAAATTTGGATTTCTTGACCTTCAGGTATACTTCCCGGTCCGGGAGATCTTCTGGAAACTCCTCTTCTGGTATGGCGAACTCGCGGTATACTTCATACCACCTAAGGCTATCCTCCTTTGCGAAGGTGCAAAGGGTGTCTCTGTATATTGGTGGAGGAGATGTTTGTATATCTGTGTCTGACTCTTCCTCCACCACCTACTTACTTCTCCTTCGGGATACCCGGGGTGCGATATCGCTAGAGTCGGAGAGGACCGGTACCGTGTCTGCTCTAACTTCACCTGTTGCATTCAAGAAAGAATCACAGGATGAGAAAGACATGATGATAACGGCTAAATAAATTCTACACATGCAAAGTTTAATTGACTGTTCTCTGGGGGTCGCTGGGTCGCTGATCTACAAAAAGGACTCACACGCGACCTCGCGACCTTGCGACTAGGTCGCAGGGTCGCAGAGTCGCTAACAGGGAGTTTTGCAACCTTGCGACCTTGCGACCGGGTCGCTAGGTCGCAGGTCACACTTGAGCCTGCCGGGGGGTTTAGAGCGCGCGCGGTTTTGCGGATAAACTCTCCTTAACGGGAAAAAATACGCGGCTGGAAAGGGTCTAAACTAGAAATAAAGCACATCCATGAGGAATTTGGCAAGACACAGGTGACCCTGGGGTTTGTGGGAACCAAAAAAAAAATAAAATTCAACCGGAAACCCTATCTGCTCACCAGCAGGTAATTAAGACCATGGGGTGGTTAGATTTTAGCAAGAAATGCTGGGAAAGGAAACATAGGGAGGAAATGGCAACTTACCCGGAAGAAAACGCGCCAGCCGACCTGTCAGAGCAATTCCACGATTTTCGCCGCGAGTCATAAATGCGACCTAGCGACCTGCCCTTATAAAAAGGAGTCACACGTGCGGGCAATAAATGAGGTCGCAAGTTGTCATCTTGCGACCTCGCGACCTCGCGACCTTAAGGTCGCTGGGTCGCAAAGGTCGCTGAGTCGCTAATTCCCCTAATACTTCATTTTGCGACCTTGCGACCTTGCGACCTCAAGGTCGCTGGGTCGCAAGGTCGCAAATTGCATGACTTCCGACTCTTGCGACCTGGCGACCTCTGCGACCCTAGGGTCGCAGAGTCGCATAGGTCGCATGGGTCGCAAATAATGGATCCGCGACTTAGCGACTTGCTCTTAAAACTTTACTTGGCTTTTTCCTTCTTTAGTTTCAAAGGGGCTCCAAAAATTTTGAAGTGTGTGTTATGATTTTATGTATTTTTGGAGGGTGTTGTAGGAGCTACGACAAATGGCGATTCACTGGATGAATTCAGAGTCTCTGCTGATGAAGGGTCGATGAGGGAGGAGGGAGGGGTCTAATACTAGCTTGTTCTTTTACCTCAGAGTTTACACCTTCCTTCCTTTGCCACCCCGCATAGTTGCCTGGCCTTTTGGCTTATTGGGTGCAGATCAACCGAATTTTAATTCCTCACGCTCCAGGATCGAGAGGGTCGGGGAAACCTTGGACAACTGCAGGGTCCGGTACAATTATTTCGTCCTCATGGTGTCGCTCCGCTGCCAGCGAACCTCTCGGCTCCGGCGGAGTCACTGCCTAAGGAGTCGTGAACGTTGCTCCGCTGCCAGCGAGCCTGGTCAGTACCCCGGCGGAGTCGTTACAACACCTCTCTGCGCAGGAAGCCTTTCTCAATCCTTTACCCTTTATTTGTGTGCGATTGCACTTATTTGAGAATGTGCCTGTAGCACTTATTTAGATGGGCATATTTTGCCTGGGCGGATGAGGGATCCCGACTTATTTTTCTTGCAGAGAGGTTGCTCCTGGTCTCATATGAGGACTCGGGTTTTTCCCGGATGACCTGCACTTCTCTTGAGTTAGCCCTGTTCCCTCACGATCCGGTTGCTGCTATGCAAGACCTTCTCTGCCTGCACCCTTCGAAGCCGCTAGGTGGTTCCTTATACTTGAAGACTCTAGTAAGGCCGTGTACTATCCTTAGGTGCCCATCACAAGCGAGTTTCGACTGCCCCGTGTTTTGCGGGAAGGGCCTTTCATCAGCATAGAACCTCTTCAAGGAGCGAGCCAGTTGCGGGCAGCTTAGACAAGGTTTTCTTTGAAGAGTTAGAGAAAGAGTTTTTTTTATTTTATTTTATTTTTATTTTTAAGGGGTTTAAGTAAAATAGTGTTTGAGGTCATGCCCGTTTACCGGGAGGGCCTCGACTTTTCCTTCCAAAGTTTGCAATCGGAAAGTATGGGGACCCACCTTTTCTTTAACCTGAAAGGGACCTATCCATAGTGCTTGAAATTTGGCATGTTTTCCTCTTTCTTTGTGTGCTTTATCCCACTTTAGGACAAGATCTCCTACTTCAAATTTTTTATCTCCTGCAGAATTTTTATCGAACCATTTCTTGATTCGACTCTGGTGGATGGCGAATTTCTCCCGGGTTTTCTGCCTTTCCTCTTCTAATTTCAGCAGGGTGTCAATGCGGGTTTGCAAGGCGGGGCAAGGGGTACCATGACACTCTTGAGACAACTGCAGAGCAGGAAGAGACAAATTGGGAGGGAGGACAGCTTCTTTCCCATACACGAGAAAATATGGTGAGGTGCCTATTGAGGACTTAGGGGTGACGCGATCAGCCCACAATGCATTTTGGAGAGCATTATGCCAGTTGCGTTGGTGAGACAGTAAGGTCTTTTTAATGATGTGAATCAGATTTTTATTGGTTGATTCCGCTAGACCATTTCCTTGGGGATAGTATTTTGCAGAGTGTTTAAGAACGATACCATTTTCTAAAGCAAAATCATATAATTTAAAAGATGAAAAGTATGTTGCATTATCAAAAACCAAGGAAGTCGGAACGCCAAACCTGGTGATGATGGAATGAATGACAAATTGCATTACCTCCTGATCGTTGACTTGGCGTAATGGTACTGCTTCAACCCACCTGGTGAAGTAATCAATGGCTGTTAGGATGTACCGGTGTTGCTTAGAAGAGTGGGGTAGGATCTCGCCAATGACGTCTAGACCCCATTGTTGAAAAGGCTCTTCCACTGCTACTGACAACAAAGGGGCGGCGGGGCGCGCTTCTCGGTTTGCGAATTTCTAGCATTGAACGCACTTCCGAACATATGCGTGGGCATCTCTAAAAAGAGTTGGCCAATAATAACCTGCTCGCATTATTTTATGGGTTGTAGTATCCCCGGAAAAATGACCTCCTGCTGGTCCATCATGCAGCTCGATTAAGATCTTCTGAGCTTCATCATATTCCAGGCAGCGTAACATGACCCCATCGGAATGTTTCCTGAAAAGCTTCCCTTGGATTAACTGGTAAGGAGCAGCTTTGAGTCTGATTGCACGTTTCTGCCGGGCATTTAGAGCGGGGTCCAATGTACCGTGTGCTAAATATCCTGAAATATCCGAGTACCAACAAGGGTTCCTTACCTGAGGCAAGACGTCAGTTTGGTACATATCAATCTCTTGTTCCCAATTATCTTCTTCACTCTGTTGGGAACTTGCGGCCTCTGCAGCCATCTGGCATAAACCTTGTCCTTTAACTGTGCGTGCTGGCTTAAACTCTAAGTCGTATTCTTGCATACACGCAACCCAGTTCCCTCGTCTCTCGCCCAGCTCCTGCTGCATGAACAGTGAGCGAACAGCTGGGTGGGGAACGTAAACTGTGACATGGTTTTTCAAAATGTATGGTCTGAAATGTTTGACTGCTTTATATATCGCATAGGCCTGTTTCTCGATTTCGGGATAATTTAATTCAGCTCCCTGCAGACCGGTGCTCATGAATGAAATGGGACGCTCGTCATTATTTCTGTCCTTTTGTGTGAGTACGGCTGCCAAGGACGAATCCGAAGCGAACGTATACAAGCTGAAATCTTTGTCGAAATCTGGGCTCTGGAGGGAAGGCGCTTCGGCTATAGCTTTCTTGATCTGGTCGAAAGCTTCCTTTTCGGGCTGATTCCATTTGAAGGTAGCATTTTTCTTTATCATTCCCTGTAATGGCTTAACTATCTGGGCGAAATCTGATATAAATTTACGTACAAAATTGATCTTTCCCAAGAAGGACTGCATTGCTTTCTTACTGCTGGGGGGAGGAATCTGAGAAATGGCTTTCGCACGTTCTGGATCAACGACAATGCCTTGCTTGGTTATGATATGACCCAGTAGATTTCCTTCTGCCACGGCGAAAATGCTCTTCTTTGGGTTGAGCGAGATACCGTATTTTCTGCACCTTTCGAAGATCTGTCTGAGGTGACGCAAATGATCCCCCCGATGTTTAGAAAACACAGTAACGTCATCCAAGTAGACCACCACACTTTGGCCTATCAGAACCCTGAATGCTATATCCATAGCTCTTTGGAAAGTTGCCCCTGCGTTGATTAATCCGAAGGGCATACGCCTGTACGCGAAGGTTCCCCACTTAGTCCGAAAGGTAGTCTTTAACCTGTCTGGTTCAGCCACTAGTACTTGATTGTAGCCAGAGAATCCGTCCAACAAGGAGAACATTTCTGAGTCGGACACTGCTTGTAGTATCTGCTCCATAGGGGGCACTGGGTAATTATCTTTACTCGAGGCCCGGTTTAAGTTTCGGAAATCTACACATAAGCGAATTTCACCTGACTTCTTCCGTACCGGAACCAAATTGGACACCCATGTGGAATGGCGAACTTTGAAGATAATGCGGGCATCCAAAAGTTTTTTGAGTTCTTTTAGAATCAATGGCTCCATCGTAGGATGTACTTTCCTAAGCTTTTGTTGGAATGGTTTTACATTTTCTTTAATGGGTATCACATGTTGTATGATTCGAGTATCGTATGTGCGCAAGTACTCATATGTCCAAGCGAATACGTCACGATACTTGTGAAATAGCTGAGTGAAATCTTGAGCCTCTTGGGGGGTGCAGTCTTTCCCCAGGTTGACGAATTTAGGATTATCTTCTGATCCCAAGTTCACTTGTCGATGAGCCAAGATCGAGCTCTGTACTTTTGCATTTGGGGGCCCACGGAAACGATTTTGCAGATCGAAAAGCTTCTCCAGCGATACCACCCCTTTAGGCATGGGGTTTCCTTTGACTTGCTCGTACTCCTTTTGCATAGCTTGGTCGTGCTCATCTTCATCTATAGCAGCGTCTTTGAATATCTCTGAATTGCACATAAATTCCAGCACCTGTTGATCATCATCAAAAACACGCAAATTAGTGATATTGTCTGGCACGGAGGGTTTATACATAACTTCAATAGAAAAACCGTCCCTCAAAGGAGTGAACCTGGCGGCAGCATTAGCTAGAGTATCTGCTGCTGCGTTATGCATTCTTCGAACAGATTTAATACCAAAAGCGTCAAACGCAGAAATTAATCGCCATACCTCTTGCTGATACGCCTTCAAATGTGGAGACAAACAGTGAATAGTATTGCGTACCTGCCGAGTGATAATCTCGGAGTCTCCAATGACCCGTAAGAATTTTACCTTCAAATCCAGCGCCTTTTTAAGCCCAAGGATCAAAGCTTCATACTCGGCAGTGTTGTTAGTGCATTGGAACTCAAGTCGGCAAGAGACTAAGAATTGTTTCTTATGCGGATCAAGCAAAACGCAGCCAGCGCCAGAACCATCAAGATTCTTGGAACCATCGTAATGCAAGGTCCATATGTCGCTTTCCGGGTCCTTGAGGGTAATGGATTGCGGGGGAATTTCGGCTTGGTGCGAGATAGTTTGGGCTTGTTCCTCTGCGACGAGCGTCATTTCAGAAAGGACCTCGGGGCCTACTGAAGACTGAGGGGGTCGATAGCATCCAAAAATGGACTCCAGGAAACACATCCCTAGTTCCTCTTGGGCAAAGCTGATGGGTTCATTTGTGGCATCTAAATCAGTTACAGTATGTTTCATGTATGGTTCGATTTCGAATCTGATTTGGTTATTTCTCCCCTTGTAAGGTAGCCATAAGTGGGACCAATCTGTGGCAAAGTATCCTTGCAACTTGCTAGACCAGTCCCTGCTAAGCAGTACACCATAAGCTTCAGGGATGTCGACAACCAAAATATCAATACATTGATGAACCCTAGAGTCGGAGGAGAGGCGAATGATGACATTGTTTAATTCTCCAACTGCTGGTACTTGTGATCTATCCAGTTGAATGATTTTTGCGTCAGTTTTCTCTGGGAGGATGTTGAGTTTCTTGCACACAGACAGAGGCATGACATTCGTGGATGCACCAGAGTCAACGAGACAATTGTGAACGTTGAAATTAAACATCTCAAAAGACAAGAGGAATGGAGGGGTGGATCCTCTTGAATTCACGTTGACAGCGTTCACTATAGATTGGATATCTGGACTGGTTTGTGCAGATGTGTTGCTCACAGTTTTCGTATTTTGGTTGTTGGCGAAAGATTTTAAAATAAGTTCCTTTTGATTTGTGATGCGGGCCAGCTCGTAGAGTGAGATATTAGCTCTGGTCTTTTTCATGTCCTCCACTATGTTGTAGCTAGTATCGGTTTGGGGACTAGGTTCGATAGTGGTTTTCGAGGATTCTACCGGGAGCTTGGTTTTGTGACTTGCTTTGCTATTGCTATTTGTGGGCTTATCCGGCGTAGCGTGTCCTTCGTTTCCAGGGGGAAGAATTTTCCTCAGGAAAGCCCTTTTCTTGTCTTCATAAGATTGTTCGGGAACAGATCCTTTGCTTCTAAGACTATAGTTTCGAGTGGGATGAGCCTTGGGACTGCCTGCCATGTTGATATCAATGGGAACAAGACTCTCCCCCCCCGCGGATTATATCAAAATTTAAGACAGAGGCTCTTGATTCCCCATCTAGGAGCGAACCTTCATCTCGATCAGAAACATCATCCTCTGTCTGGTTTCCCGGAGTTTGGTCATCCAAAAGTTGATTAACTACTGCGGTCATGCTACCAATCCATTGCGGGCACGTTTTTTCGGAATGGGCAGCTTGGTGAAACGAGCAAAAATTGTCTTTCCCTATTTCTTCCACGTTGAGAGCGGCACTAGAGTTTGACGGAGGTCTGCTGGTGTTGGGATTACTCTTCTTGAAAAAGGGTTTTGGGGGTTTATTTGTAGTTGAGGTTTCAACGCCCTTTCTCTTTAAGTCAGAGACCTCATTCGTTAGAAGTTTGAGGGTCTTGGCCATACTCTCGAAATCAAAATTTTCTCTCTCTCTATTAGGGGTGGAAGACTGACCTTTTTTAGTGGTTGGTTTGTGATCATCTTTTCCTTCATGGTCCATGACTCCTATCGACAACATGTCCTTCTCTACCGCGAGAGCAGCAGCGTAATTTGCTGTAAGGGTAGCGCAGGCCTCACGTTTGACGAAAACGGCAATATCCCTAGGGAGAGCTTTAGTGTAGTAGTCGATGGTGATAGAATCGTCCAATGCTAAGTTTGGAGGAAATTTTTGCAATATCGTGGCGAAGCGTTGGTTAAATTCTTTAACCTTCTCTTTTCTGTGACACTTGATGGTGCTTAACTCTGTGAGGAGAATAGAGGGTGTTTTATCCTCTGCAAACTTTTGCAGGAACACGCGACGGAACTGGTCCCATGAAGTAATAGAAGCACTGGGTAGGGAACGGTACCAGGTGGCCGCAAGGTTTACAAGAGTGTGTGGGAACAGTCGACAAGCGACATCATCGGACTGAACTCTCATGATTTGTAGGGCCAGATAGAAACTACTAATATGATCTTCCGCTGAGGTACCTTTCTCAGGATCAAACTTAGGAAGATGCTTCTCTGGGTGTCTAGGCATATCATGGAGAGGACCTAAAAGAGCCAATGGGGATTGAGCCATCCAGGCTAGGGGCTGCACCCTCCTGGGGCGCTGATGATATCGAGTTTCAGACTCGGATTCACTTCCCGTCCCTGACACTGATGCTCCGTCCTGATGGCGAGAGTGCTCATCTCGGTGTCTTTCACGGTTATTCATGTTTCTAAGGTACTCCCAGTTGTGGAGAGGGGGTCTATTTTGGTTTGGGTGGTGATGATGGTTGTTGTGATGTCTCTGGCCGTGGACCATATCTCCTCTACCTCCACGTCTGTGACCCCTATTAACCCCACCCTCATTTCTTCGGGGCCTATTGCCTTCTCTTACATTTCTTCGGGCTGTGTTAATTTCTCTCTCGTTCCTTCGACCCCCCTCTCCTTCTTCTCGCAGGTCGTACACTTGGTTGTCGTTCCACTGATGTAAGTCAGGCTGAGGTTCGGGGAAAGGTTCAGTATCAGGGAAACCTTCACTATCTTGGAGAATGGGGTCATTTTCCTGGACTGCCCGCCCGAGGTCTTCAATCATGGAATTTACGAGTTCAGGTATGGTGCTGACAAGCACACCATTACGAGTGATGTTCTCAGTAGGGGTCCTAGTGTGAGCTAGAAATTCCATGATGGGGGCATATCGTAAATCCCTGACGAGATTACGGGCAACTGGGCGTAAGGATCTCAACTGTTCATTAGTGATTTCAAAGTATCGAGCCACCTCCGTTGGAATATCCTCCAAGGGGGGAAGAGGAGGTTCATTATTTGTGACCTCCCAGCGGGGAGTTTGTGACGGAATATCGGTCGTATGCTGGGAGGATGCCATGGCCCTCCTTCTAGCGCCAAATCTGTTGACGGGAAAATATGTCCGGCCAACAGTAGGGGATCTCCCCGGTAGAAAGTCCCAATTATACTTTGAACCGTTTGGAGTAGGGATCCCGTCCGGGGTGTGGGTCCGGCTACCACTTAAATGACTTTCTCTTCGGTCTCGAGCAACCTAATTGAAACTGCAAATATACACTTATTCACATGATACAGAATACATGACTGATGTATCAAAACCAATATATATGACACTGTGCGTAGCAAGGTAATAGACAAAATGCATACACTCAGGAAGTGTCGTTAGCAACACATCTATGGGGTATGCATGCAGGATAATCCGACCACCAAAGAAACAGTTCTTTATGGCGAGAATATCCCTTAACTTTCCGAAAGATATAATGAAACGCTAACAAAACAGTTCATTAACATTCGTCATAAGAGTAAATGATAAGTTTGAGCATCATCAACAGAATCACAGATAGCTATGGTGCATGAATGATACTCTTAATAACACAGATTCATTAATCAAAAGATATTCTGAAACTGAACGCAGAATACACACAGTGTTGTCACAGCTAAACACATCATCCAATCAAAGGGGTTTTAACATGTATTGTATTACATATGCCAAGAGTATGATTCTTCAGTTACAATGAAATATTGCCTTTCAGTCCAAAAAAGAGCAGCCCCTAACTATGTGCCCCATAGGGGTATTTATAGTTTCAAGAAATGCCCTCAGGCTTTCCGACGCTTCAACTTCCCGACGGTTCAGCTTCCCTGCGACCTTTGCCGAACATGCGACCTGCGACCCAGAAGATTGCAACCTGTGACTTAGGCGCCGGTGTGACTTGCGACCTGGGGGACAAATGCGACCTGCGACCTGTGCGCCGGTGCGATCTGCGACCTGGGGACGATCGCGACTTGCACCTGAAAATCTTAGCTATGGAGGTGGTTGTGTGATTGAGGTTTATGGAACGTCAACTTTCTTGCCCTTGAGGAAATCTCGCCAAGTCTGGTAATCCGCTGTTATAGGAGCGACAAGAGGGGTTTCCTCTTTTATTCGATGCATACATTCTAGGGCATTCGGTACCAGAGTCTCCTTCTTCTGAGAGATCAGGATTGAGAGGGAGGCAAGATTGGTATAGATTTGCACTGGAGTGACAAGCAACCGATTTAGGTTCTCTTGTGATGCCTCGAATTCTGGTGCGGCAGCAGCTTGTCTCACGGGTTGCAGAAAAGACTGAATTTCCTGCTCTACCTGCTCCCAGTCTTTAGTTTCATCCAGCCCCCCTAATGACGGAATGTGATGAAGAGCGTTCATGGAGTCAATACCACTGATCAGGTGATTATATGCAGACATCACTTTGTCCAAATCTTTGGCCAGCTTGTCTTTGGACTGCATATTCATCCGAATTTGTACTTTGGCTTCTTGTGTATGACTCCAATCCTTCCTAGGCACATGTTCGGGAGCTTGCTGATACTGCGCTGTCCAGTTCATCATTTTATCCAAAGCTGCCGAGGCTTCCCTGAGCTACTCATGCTTCTGTTTGGTTTCATCTCGTGCCTCTGCCAACGGGGCCACTGTTTGTTTTAGTGTGAGCATTTATTTATATACTTGCCTCATGGTCATTTCCAACACATCACACTCTTTCCTGACCGCCAGTGGGACCTCGTTCACTTGGGCGGGCTTACCTTGGAGCTGTAGCATCTCACTCTCTAATCTTGATTTCTCCTGCTCCGCTGCTTTTAGCCTGTTCTGTAGGGAAATAATCTCCCTGCTCATTCTAGTGACATTTTCCTCTGTGGCTGCGACAAAAGCGGTGCCTGCTGACGCTATCATAACAGGGTTAGTCCTTGTATCTGGGACTATGTCCTTTCCAGTGGCGACCGTAGATATGGCGGGATGGCTTTGCGCCAAGGATTTCCTTTTCTCTTGCCGTATTTTGAAAGAGAATTGGTCAAATGTCAATCTGGTCAGGTCGAAGACTTCTTCTTCTTGCTCCCCGAGAAAATCATCAACATTGAGGGTACTTTTCGCGCCACCTGAAGGGATCTCCAGGGGAGATATGTCAATGTCGTCTATTAGCTCGTCCTCCTCATCCTGCGTTTGATCCTTTTCTTTCTCCTTTTGCCGGCGCTCGGCTTCCGCCTTGTCGTGTTCCTCCTTCTTCCTGCGTTTTGTCTCTACCTCTGCTTCCTTTTCAGCTTTTCTCTTTCGCTCTACCGCGGCGGCTTGTTCTGCCTTCTTTTGACGATCGACTTTGTCGAGTTCTTCCTTAAGTGCTTGTTCTGCCGCCGCCTGTGCCTCCTTTTCCTGTCTTTCCTTTTCCTCTTCCTTTTTCTTTTTTCACTCTGTCCTGGCATCTTTCTTACGTTTCTCTTCATCCTCCTTCATTTTCTTCTCCTCTTCCTTCTTGGCTTGGGCTTCTGCTGCCCGTTGCTGATCCGAGGTGTCAGGTCCCGTACTGGTCTGTGTTCTCTTATCTTTGGAGGAAGAAGAGCCTCCAAGCTTATGGCTTCTATCTTCTAAATTCTGGTGATCCTCTTCTTCTCGGTCAGAGTCGATCCCTGGAGCTAGATGCCTGTCTGCGTTGTACCAGTTTCTTTTTTCATCCTCTGCCGGGCGCTCGACATGCTGATAACTCCATCTAAAATTGGCCCTTTTACAATGCTCAGGAACTATCCTGACTGGGTCATAAGTGAGGCAATCCAGATTTCTGAAGTGGTAACTTTTTACCTCTTCCCCTTCACGCCCTACTTCTCTGAAGTCCTTGACTGTATAAGCACCAATGGTGAGAGGTAGAGCGGGCCAAGGTTTCTTCTTCCCTTTGGAAAGGACATTGGAGAAGCCCGAGGTCATCTGGAAACATACCTCCTGCATGAGCACCTTATCGGTAATAAACTTAGGCAGAGCATGTGGTGCTTTGAATGTGCCAAATACTCGGATGATTGTAAATTCCGCGAATGGAAACCAGTGTGCCACCTGACCTAGTGTCTCCATTGCTCGCCAAGACATGCAGGGGGTGTCTTGACCAAATAGTTTCCCGTAAAGGGCGGGAATGAATATATGAGAGATTTGCTCGATGTATGACTTGTACCTGGATTCCCAGAATACCTTGGTCTGCAAATGTATTGCCTGGGTCTGTTCGGAGTCCCAGTTATGCGGCCATCCTTCAACATGCAGCTGGGCACAGACAGCATCTAGCAGATACGAAGCCATATAGAATTCTGATGGCGCTCCCTCATCTGGGGCTAAAGCTGAAGCCAAATTTGTGTGCATGGAGCCCATTAATATACCAGCCCAATTGAACCGAGTGCCGTGTACTGTTACGTGTTCCATAATGGTTGCCCATGTTCCATTGAAAGTGGTAGCGTCCGAACGTCCGTACACTCTGCACAGCATGGCGGCCACTAACTTATACACCTTCCTCAGACTGGCCACCGGGTACTCCTGGTCTTTTTTGATTTTAAATTTATCTGGTTCCGCCCACCATTTTCTGATTGTATCAACCATCGGCACTTCATTTGCAGAAAACCATCTCGGGGTGAAGTTTACCTCTGGTTTGGGGAGCGAGTAGTAGACCTGTGCTTTTGAGCTCTCTAACGTTGCAAAAGCTTTACCTCCACTATCTCGGATTGCGAAATTCTTAGGATCCGTCTTCTGTATGATCCAGTCTAACATTTCTGGGCACGGAAAGATGGCGGGATGTGACCCTGCTAGGTGCAATTTGGATTTCTTGACCTTCAGGTATACTTCCCGGTCTGGGAGATCTTCTGGAAACTCCTCTTCTGGTATGGCGAACTCGCGGTATACTTCATACCACCTACGGCTATCCTCCTTTGCGAAGGTGCAAAGGGTGTCTCTGTATATTGGTGGAGGAGATGTTTGTATATCTGTGTCTGACTCTTCCTCCACCACCTGCTTACTTCTCCTTCGGGATACCCGAGGTGCCATATCGCTAGAGTCGGAGAGGACCGGTACCGTGTCTGCTCTAACTTCACCTATTGCATTCAAGAAAGAATCCCAGGATGAGAAAGACATGATGATAACGGCTAAATAAAGTATACACATGCAAAGTTTAATTGACTGTTCTCTGGGGGTCGCTGGGTCGCTGATCTAAAAAAAGGACTCACACGCGACCTCGCGACCTTGCGACTAGGTCGCAGGGTCGCAGAGTCGCTAACAGGGAGTTTTGCGACCTTGCGACCTTGCGACCGGGTCGCTAGGTCGCAGGTCGCACTTGAGCCTGCCGGGGGGTTTAGAGCGCGCGCGGTTTTGCAAATAAACTCTCCTTAACGGGAAAAAATACGCGGCTGGAAAGGGTCTAAACTAGAAATAAAGCACAACCATGAGGAATTTGGCAAGACACAGGTGACCCTGGGGTTTGTGGGAACCAAAACAAAAATAAAATTCAACCGGAAACCCTATCTGCTCACCAGCAGGTAATTAAGACCATGGGGTGGTTAGATTTTAGCAAGAAATGCTGGGAAAGGAAACATAGGGAGGAAATGGCAACTTACCCGGAAGAAAACGCGCCAGCCGACCTGTCAGAGCAATTCCACGATTTTCGCCGCGAGTCACAAATGCGACCTAGTGACCTGCCCTTATAAAAAGGAGTCGCACGTGCGGGCAATAAATGAGGTCACAAGTTGTCATCTTGCGACCTCGCGACCTCGCGACCTTAAGGTCGCTGGGTCGCAAAGGTCGCTGAGTCGCTAATTCCCCTAATACTTCATTTTGCGACCTTGCGACCTTGCGACCTCAAGGTCGCTGGGTCGCAAGGTCGCAAATTGCATGACTTCCGACTCTTGCGACCTGGCGACCTCTGCGACCCTAGGGTCGCAGAGTCGCATAGGTCGCATGGGTCGCAAATAATGGATCCGCGACTTAGCGACTTGCTCTTAAAACTTTACTTGGCTTTTTCCTTCTTTAGTTTCAAAGGGGCTCCAAAAATTTTGAAGTGTGTGTTATGATTTTATGTATTTTTGGAGGGTGTTGTAGGAGCTACAACAACTCCTTAACCATAAGGGTTTACGGGAAAATACGAAGTTATTGCAAATATTTGTAGGTTGAGGCAACCAATTCAAGCCCTTTATCTTCAATATAGTCCAATACTTGCAAATATTGACAATCATAAGTTTATTTTGCAACCAAGACCTGATATACATGTCTTGAACCTCCAAAGGCATCATAAATCATCTTACACATAATTCCAAAACTCAAATGACTGAAAATGTGTGCATGAAAGAGAGAGAGACAAAGAACTCAGTATTGGCTACTTCGACTAGTCAACTCTGTTTAATTTTAAAGCATAAAGATAATATTGCATTAACACAAATAACACCATGTTTACTCTTAAGGTGACATGCATGATTGTTCAAGCCATTATTGTTCCATAGCTATTCTACATTTTCAAAACTTTAATTGCAAATAATTATTTTTTTTATCTACACTACAAGGAAAATACCTTCTAGCAGAGGTTATAATAGAGGTTTTTAGTGTTATAAAATTGGAAAAAAATTCAAAAAAAACATTTGATAAAACATTCGTTTGTGGGAACGGATGTTTTAGCAGAGCTTATAATGGAACTTCATCAAAACTGAAAAAATATGGGCCGTCAGAGGGTTTCGCAGATGTTTTTTTTCTTTTTCGATGCGCTTTATGGAATAGGAAGCCCTAGTGTGCTACTTATAGAAACACATTGGGCTTCATAGATAATTAAAATCACTGAGGCGTTTAATTGAAAGAGAACTGGAACCTAAAATGTATACCACCACGGTGCTTACAACATAAAATCTTGGTGCATTCAACTCAAAGAGCACCAAATCGTGAAACATATACCACATCGATGCTTATATAATAAATTTCTTGGTCATTCTTTGATGAAGGAATGACTTTGGGGCATGCAAAAAATAATTTTAGTTCCAATGTTTTCCCTTATAATTGCAACATCAACATGTCTTGTTTACATATATGCATGGGTGTGTTTATTATATAGAGGGTCTAGTGTTGTTAATTTTAATAGTGCACCAGGAATGGAAATTAAATTTTGTAGAACCAGGGGGTGTTAGTTATATGAAAGAAATGGTTCGTTAAGAGTTACAATGCATCGATCCATTAATTAAAAACAATATCACTTCTTGCAAACCTGAAATCCTCGGTGTTGTGATTTTCTAAAAAGGCACTGGCTATGCTAAAATACGACTCCATGTTGCTTTTATTTAAAGTAAATCACTGATACAGTTTTATGTTATGGACGCACCGATGTTTTTTTATGATATTTTCTCTTTTTTGGAGACATCGACATGTGATAGTACAATTATTGTAAATTTATAAATATGTTATTCATTGGGAAATCAACATATATCTTCTTCTTATTTTTCACTGGGAAAATCCAGGCAGATCAACTCGAAGGGATCTGCCCACTGACCAAACAAGAAGGCCCTAACCCCAGGGGCATCGAGGAGATTTGACCCCATGACCTCCCAACTGGAAAGGTAATTAAGCAATAGGAACTCGATTGACAGACCTAACCCTAGGGGAAAAAATTGACATATATCTTATAACAATATTCATATAAATTAATATTTGATTAGTGCATTTGTATATGATGTTTGGATTAATTTATTATATTATTATATTTCACATCTCTTCATTATAATATTTAATCATCCTTATATTTAATTAGTGGTGTAAGCCTAACCCCAAGGGCATCGAGGAGAGTTTATCCCATGTTTCCCAACTGGAAAGGTACTTAAGCAACGAAAACTCGACCGACTGAGCTAACCCTTGGGCTAAAATTGACATATATATTATAACAATATTCATATAAATTAATATTTGATTAGTGCATTTGTATATGATGTTTGGATTAATTTTTTATATTATTAGATTTCACATCTCTTCATTATAATATTTAATCATCCCTATATTTAATTAGTGGCATAACATTTCATAACAACATTGGATAACACAATAAAATAAATTGAAATGTATTTTATTATATATCATTAAGAGGCTCTTTTTCATACAAAATGGGATTGGTATTGGTAATCCCTTGTCTTTAAATTGGGACACTATGTCCATGATTACATTAAAAAAAAATGTTTGATTTTCACAGACAATTATTTCAAAAAATACAAGAAGTTGCAATGATATCCAAATATATCCTCATTATTCGTTGGAACTGTTGTCAGTTCTCGAGCTACTTCCATGACTTTGGTTATTTGGAGGAATTTTTTGTTGATTGCATCGATTGTTTTCATCTTATTGATCTTGTTCCATCATCAAACATAAAAATAAAGTGTAATGTATGCATCTACATTGGCGAGAATAATGAAAATTGAAATAAATAATATACATAAATGCAAATCAAAAAATAATGTACCATATCCAGAAGTGATTCATGAATTATGCAGATTCTTTCAATACTAAATCTCATGCATTCTTTCAACAACTATTTTTTTTGGCATAGTTCCATACTTTGTTTTCTACAAGTTTTATACCCCATAATAAATCATATATTTAGTATAAAGGATTTTTTTGTTCTATTAATTATAAACTCAGAGAAGAAAAGCAACATAGATACTTACAAATTCCACAATTAATTTTTTATATGCCAACATATACTCACAACCATTATCTAACCCAATTTCATTCAATTATTTGAATGGCTCTTCTTTGTATGTTAGCACCTATTTGAATACATTCAAGGATGGTTGTTGTAAAACAACTTAAAATATACAAAAATAAAACCTTGAGTTATTATAAGGAAATATTTACAATTACTCACAAACTTTAAAATCAACCATTTTCTTCCTTTTCATCTCGTTTTATGTGATGAATGAATTTCATCTTGGTTTTTTATTCTGCAATAAAATACTTGAAAATTAATATTTGATGCTAAATTATTTTTTTATATGTACGAATTAAATCATGATTACACATTTGAAGCATGTTGTTGTTGATATGGCTCCTCCTGTGATGCAATTATGTCCATTTCTTTGATCATCTGATTATACACTTTTCTGGACATTCCTACTGGCATGTTTCATATATCATCATTTTGATCATTTAATATTTTCATAATCTTCCTGAAAAAAGTAAATATTTTTATAATGATTTATGAAAACTAAATATAACAAAATCAATATTAATAAATTAATGGTTTGTAGTAATATATACATATAATCCTATAAAAACATTTTATACAATTAGGAATATTACCTTTTGAATGATTTTTTTTTGTTGTTGTATGTTTTTGCTATTATAAGTCTGATATGTCTCATTAACCATTTCTTTGGAAATGCTTCCTGTAGTTTAGATATAATTTCATTCTTCAAATCATAGCATTAATTTTTGTATTGTAAGTGGAAAGTATGTTTATATGTTCGTTCCACAAGATCTCTCATAGTTCTGTAAAAATTCCGCCCCTTTCATTAACCTCCAGCACCACTCTAGATGACCTAAGGACTAATTCATCGTCATTTACATATTCCATAATTTTTTTTTTCTCGGAACAACATTAAGCTTTTCCTTCGTTGTTTCTACCTATAAAACATTAAACATATATGAATTAATAGATTTTTTGAAACATGTTATCTAATATTCTTAAGTATATTATTAATGAAAATAAAACTCATATTAAATAGTATTTATTCATTCACGTCATTCATCATTATGTAATTTCTCTATCAAGATTTTACGTTCTTCTTCACTTAGATTAGAAATAATATTATCGACCTTCTTCATTTTGTGGCTCTGCATGACATACACTAACTAATACATATTATTTAAACTTATAGTTCAAACATATTAATTTTGTAAAGAATTTAAAATAACTTGGTTTCTGTAATTTTTTTGATGTGTTGTCATTATGTCGATCAATATTTTTTTTTACTTGAGATATTTTGAGACATTTTTTATCAATATAAAACTTGTACCATTCAATACAGAAGCCATTAGATATATTTTATAGATAAATCAAATAATTTTCAGCTAAAAAATCACTTAGTAACTAGTGAATTTATAATATTAAATGCATCGGGATTTTAATTATTCAACATCATCATGGAGAATTAGTTTTTAAAAATAATTTTAAATTAGGAAGGTGCAATTTGTAAGGATAAACACATCGCATTGATTTAATGGTGCTATTAGGAATAAACATGTTGGTGTGTTATATTACACCGGGAGAAACAATGAACAAACTGGACAAAATAAAAAATGTTATAATATACCAGTTGTTGGCTTCATGTAATTTGCAAGATTGGCAAGAACAAGTAGCAGGGAACCACATCAAACCACTTTGGAGTTCAGGACCTAGCCTTCCTGGGCTCAGAGAGGGATCTCTCTGTGTTTGTGATTAATTGATTTATCTTTATGATTATGTTTTCTGTTTTTAGGATAGTTATGAAGTTTTGGGGTTGTTTATTTTGTTTGATTGATTGATTGTAGGTTGGACAGATAGAATGTGGGAAACTTAATCCATTGGGATATGGAGTCATAAAAGGGTTAAATTGTGCATCAATTCTTCAAGGGTTTCCATAGGGAAATCTAACTATATCAAATGGATCTTCTTAGGTAATATGAATATGAGATGACAGAAAGTTGTGAATTCAATAAAAATAAAGGGAAATTAAAAATCCTTTAATTATAATTCAACAAGAAAGCCTTTAAGATAACAGTTTGGTAAAACTAAAGAGAAATTAAGAATTCTTTAGCTATAATTTACTAAGAAAGCCTTTAAGACAACAATCCAGTAATACTAAAGAGCAATTAAGAATTATTTAGTTATACTTTCAGATAGAGAAACATTCAAGATAATATTTTATTCAAATTAAAGAGCAGAACACCTCTGAATTCTTTAACTAAACTTCAAAGAAGGCCTTTAAGATAAATAGTTTAGGAGAAACTAAAGAGAAGAATATCTTTGAATTCTCTAGTTAAACTTCACTAAGAAAAACTCAAGACAACAATCCAGTAACACCAAAGAGCAGTTAAGAATTATTTAGTTATAATTTTAGAGGAAAACATAAAGATAATAGTAACAGATAGAGTTAAGGTGCCAAAACAACATATCTCAATCTAAAATTTATGTTCTATTATAAGATATATTGATGTACAATATGGAAAACAGAGGAGAAACATTAACAAAGAGGGATAACATCACCATTAACATAGCTCACAAATCCTGTGAACGTGCTTGTATTACTAATGTCCAGCTCAAAAACAGTTACAAAGCTCCAGTGAAATAATATTTTCAACTCAGAGTCTGATCAAAATCCAGCCTAGACACCAACCAACCAACAATAAGAATGGACAATACATGCAGTACTTAACTGCAGAGGAGGAGGTTGACCTAATCTAGGGTGACAGATTTGTGTTTATTATAGGGTAAATGATGTTTGACAATTGAGACCATGCAAGGCCCAATGCCAAAATACCTCTGACTGACCCACTGTAGTAATAACTTTCTAATTTACTGTTGAGCTAACTTTAAAATATCTTTGAGTAATCTGCCTTGAAACATTAAGTTTACTATAACTTCTAGACTGCTGCTAAAACATCTCTGACTACAGTATTAACTGTAGCTACTTTCATTAAAGCAGAATTAGGCTATAGGTGGCCAATGTGACTGTGAAGAATTAATTGATGAGTGGCTGTGTCATTTGGATTTGTCATCTTTGTTGACTTATCCTCTGATTTGTCTTTCCCTTAATTCTATTTTCTTTTACTGCCTTTGTTGTCATTGTAATCTCTTCTTCAACCTTGTTATCTACTTGATCTACTTTCTTCTTTTGTGTTTTTACCTCTAACAGCTGGGTTTACTTCTTTTACCTTTAAATGTTGTATTTATCCTTAATTATTTTCCTTTAACCATGTCTTTTAAATTTAACCTTTGACTGATATTTTATTCCTTTTACCTTTCACGGTCACAGTGAATCCTTTACCTGTCACTGTTCTGTGATTGTGTTTTTATTTTCTCTTCATATCTGCCTGCGCAACCACTGCAAAAAATCTCATTTTTTGTTACCTTATCTTTTGAAGACATCTCGCTATATTTGGAGTAATTTTATGATCCTTATTGATCATGATCCATTGCTGCTTCTGATTGTTCTTGTGCTCCTAATCATTGGATGAACAGGGCTTTTGAATTGTCACCCAGAGAACCTAGTTTGAATAATTCTTGGAATTTAGAAACATATTTTGATTATTTCATTTTCTGATACGTCGATCACCTACAAAAGTAAAACAATTATTAATAAAAAATGGGATCCTGAACGATGGGGAGCAATGGTGGCTCGCACATAGCATGGAAATTTGTGGACAGAGTCCAGACAATGGTGGCCTTTAATTTTTGCGTTTATTTGTGACCTTCCAGGTCTTTGGAAACGTTGCAGGGGTTACATGGTGGCTCAGGGCTTATCACAGTAACACAGGGAAAATGGGTTTATCATGGCGGGAAGGTGGCTTTGAATTCGAATCAAAGGATGGTTTCCATTATGCGTGGGGGGAGGTTTTATGGTTTTCACATGGTGCATAGGTGGTTAGTTGGTTTTAGGCGGAAGGATGTGAGAAAATGGAGAGGCGACCCATGGAGGGAAGGAGGGGTGATAAAACTGCCTATCTCGCAAGCCCTCCAAGTTTTTAAACCTCAAGAATTTGGGGTTGCGATAATGATCGTGGGCCGTCGGATTTGATGGAGCAGATCGGATGGTGGTTGAATGAGAATGGATCATGGGTTGACTTTTACAAGTGGGGTCAGGATTTGAAATGATGCGGTGAGTTTAAATAATAAAGTGGGGTTGTGGTCATATTTAAAGTGGAGGTGCTTAAATATAAAGGCGAGTCGGGCCTTTGAATATAACGGGGTCGGTTTTTTAATAAAGCAGGGTTTATTAACATGGGACCCGAGGTTAAAATTTATTTCAAAACAATGTAAAAATTGATTTTTATATTGTTTTGAATGAACAAAGGGGAAAGAGTGAAGGAGTGTTAGGTCCCTATATTACTACTATAGTCCCTTATTGTTGCTAATGTAACCCCCTTATTGTTATTGTTGTACCCCTGTAGCCCCCATATTGTTATTATTGTGCCCTTACATTATTATTGTTAGGTCGGCTAGGATTACATTGTGGCCCCATGGACTCCTATATATAGAAAGGAGGTTTTGGTCATTTCAATCATCCAAGAATTGTTCATTTATGTAATGTATTGGAGGTTTCCCCCTTGAAGTGGCTGATTTCTAAGGCGTTGATCTCTCTTCTATTCTATTTTTTGGAGTTGGTTTCATAACATTTGGTATCAGAGCTTTGGATTCTAGGGTTTCGTAGCTCCAAACAGGTCATCGTGGAATTTGTTTTATAACATTTTTTATACGAAGGTTCAGAAGCTGAAAGTTTAACAGAGCGAAGTTGAAATCCTAAGGAACGTCGTGGAAAACTTTTAGATCTTGGTTCACGACATTTTCAGAGATATGATCTGTGCAAGTTAGGGATTTTTGCAAGCTCCTAAATTTAACCTAAATAGGTCATCGTGGAATTTTCACTATAAATTTTTTTCTATGAGGGTTCAAAAGCTGAAATGTTCACATAGTGAATATGCAATCCCAAGGAATACCGTGAAAACATTTCAGAGTTTGATTTGCAATATTTTCAGAGATAGGGTCTGTGTAAGTTAGGGATTGTTCAGGCTCCTGAATTTCATCTCAAAGAGGTGACTATGGGAAAATCCTCATAACTCTCACTTTGAGCATTGGATTGGAATTATGTCAAAAGTGGCCACAATTACATGGACTATAGTTTCTTTTGTATCAATTTCAAAGCCGAAAGAGGAAACAATGACACGTGGAAAGTTGTACATGTTCTCTCTACTAAAACAGTCCATAATTAGGTCATCGTAGGAGATTTGGCATAACTTTGTCTTCAGGCTCCTGAATTTCATCTCAAAGAGGTCTCAAAGAGATGTCTGTGTAAGTTAGGGATTGTTCAAGCTCCTGAATTTCATCTCAAAGAGGTGACTGTGGGAAAATCATCATAACTCTCACTTTGAGCATTGGATTGGAATTATGTCAAAATTGGCCGCAATTACGTGGACTGTAGTTTCTTCTGTATCAATTTTAGAGCTGAAAGAGGAAACAATGACAAGTGGAAAGTCGTACAAGTTCTCTCTACTGAACCAGTCCATAATTAGGTCATCATAGGAGATTTGGCATAACTTTGTCTTCAGGAATCCAAATCAAGTCAGACCTATGGCATTCAAAAAAATATTCAGAGGGTTACTTCAGGGCCGAATTTCAGATATTGAAGATTCGAAATCACAGAGATAATTCAGTTTCAATATCGAGCTCCTCAAAATCAAGAAAAAGGTGTGTATTTTTTTTTCAAATTGCATAAGTCTTGTTTGAAAAATCAGTTTTAAGTGATTCCAAAGGCCTATTAAGCATAGATATTAGAGTTGGGTTCTAAAATTCCTCCTATAAAGAATTCAACACCCATTAAGCCCTCAGAGTACTCTACTATAACTCATGAAGATGAATAATTGCAACATGATCTATCAAAATTACAAGAGAAAGTGCACCAAATTTCGCTCTCGTAAAGAGCAACAAAAAATGAAATGGAAGTTTTGAAGAAAGGCATGGAAGCGGAGATGGATTGTTTGAAGAATAATATGGATGGTTTAAAGAAAGGCATGGAAGCTAATATGGATGGCATGGAAGCTGGCATGGAAGCTAAGATGGATGACATGGAAGAAAAACTGAAAGACAAAATTGAAAACATGAAGAATGATCTAAAAGCAGACATGAAAAGTTTGACAAAGTTGATACAAGAAATGTTTCCTAATGGCAAAAATATAGTAGAGGAAACTCATGATGGGAACAAAATAAATGTTAATCGTGATTTCATAAACTCTAATGTTGGATGGAAGAACCACCATATTCCAAAGATGGATATGAGGAAGTTTGATGGCAAGGATCCTGTAACATGAATACTAAAAATGGAGCAATATTTTGATCTCAATAATGTGCAAAACACACAAAAGGTACACATTGCAACTTTACATTTAGAACAAAATACATTTGTATGGTATTGATGGCTTTGCTCTCATAAAAAAATTGTCACTTGGTCAATATTTACGGAGGAAATGATAGCACATTATGAGGATACAAAGAACAACACCGTATTTAGCCAATTGATAAATCTCAAAAAAAAGGGTTCAATGGGGGAGCACATTGAGGAATTCCAAAAATTGAATATAAGGGTAACTGATATTCCAGAGGAACACAGGATTGATATCTTCATAGGGACTTTAAAGGATAACTTCCAACATGAAGTTCGCATTTGGGAAACTAATTCATTGGAGAAGGCATTCAGGTTGGCAAGAAAAATTGAATGTAAAATTATGGCGACAAGGAAGCCTACCACTCACATCTATAAAGATGGAAGTGTTGTTATTATTGGACTTCCACAACCTACAAGGTTGACACCACAAAAATTGGAAGAAAAAAGAGAAAAAGGGCTTTTCTACAGTTGTGATAGCAAATACACTAAAGGTCATAAGTGTGCTGAGAAGAAATTATTTTACATAGATTGTGAAGAGGAAGAAGAAAATGAACAAGAAACTTCAAAAGAAGAGGATATACACCAGGAAACAACCCTAGAAGAAGAAGAAATGAGTTCAACCATATCGTGCAGTGCATTGGCAGGAATTACCACTCCTCAAACTCTCAAGATAAAAGGACATATCAAGAAGAAAAAGGTAATAATGTTGATTGATTCAGGTAGTACACATAATTTTATTCATTGTAAGGTATCCAAGGAATTGAATTGTTTCCTATACTCAGCACCAGAATGTCAAGTGATGGTTGCAAATGGAGGAACTATAAATTTCTCTGGAAAATTCCATAATATCAAGCTAGACATGGGGGAATATGTATGGAATATTCCAATGCTTTCTATTCCAATGGGAGGTTCTAATGTTGTACTAGGAGTACAATGGTTACAATCTTTGGGGATGATAGATTTTTATTTTCAAGAAATTTTCTTGATTTTTTTTTTGGAAGGAAAGGCAATTGAATTACAGGGTATCGCAGGGAAGCTTGGAAAAATAATAAGCTCTAATGTCATGAAAAAGCTTCTGAAGAAAGAAAAATGAGGCTTAATTTCACAATTATGCTCACTAGAAGTTCCAACATCAAAATCATTTATTTCTCCAGATATCAAAAAATTCTTGGACAATCATTCCAAGGTTTTTGAAACTCCCAAAGGACTCCCACCTATTCATGATCATGATCATGTTATTCATTTGATTCCATGAAGTGTTCCTCCAAACATCAGGCTCTATAGATATCCTTATGTCCAAAAGAGCGAAATTGAATGTATGATTGCAGAAATGTTAGAGGCTGGTATAATTCAACCTAGTCAAAGTTATTTCTCTGCTCCAGTAGTATTGGTGCATAAGAAGGATGGATCATGGCGCATTTTTCCGGATTATAGGGAGCTCAATAAGATCACTATTAAAGATAAATTTCCCATTCCTGTGATTAATAAATTATTAGATGAATTACATGGAGAAAATTATTTTACTAAGTTGGATCTTCATTCAGGATATCATCAAATTAGAAGGAAGATTGAAGATATTCCAAAAACAACATTTTGAATTTATGAGGGTCATTATGAATTTTTGGTCATGCCTTTTGCCCTTACCAATGCACGTTCTACATTTCAAGGGTTGATGATTTCCATTTTCTAACCATTCCTTAGAAAACTTGTGCTAGTATTTTTTGAGTGATATACTAATCTACAACAGGTCTTGGAAGGATCATGTTCAACATGTTGACAGGGTGCTCAAACTATTGGAGGAGAAACAATTATATGCAAAAACATCGAAATGTTTCTTTGAAGTACAAGAGGTGGAATATCTGGGTCATATTGTATCTCACGAGGGTGTTAAAGTAGACCCTAACAAAATTGAAGCCATTAAGGAATGGAAAGTCCCCACAACCATAAAGCAGTTGTGTGGATTTCTCTGGTTAACAGGGTATTATCACAAGTTTGTTAAGAATTATGGGAGAATAGCAGCCCCTCTAATAACATTATTGAAGAGAGATGCATTTTCATGGACTCCTGAAGCAACTAAGGCCTTTGAACATCTTAAAGAGTCAATGTGCCTAGCACTAGTATTAGCTATGCTAGACTTCACAAAAACCTTTATTGTGGAATGTGATGCCTCAGGAAATGGAATTGGTGTTGTTTTAATGCAAGAAGGAATACCCATTTCTTTTGAAAGTCGTCCAATCAAAGGAAAGCATTTACAAAAGGCTATTTATAAGAAGGAAATGTTCACATTACTACATGCACTAAAGAAATGGAGACCTTACCTAATGGGAAGACACTTCAAGGTAAAAATTAATCATGATAGTCTTAAACACTTTTTGGAACAAAGACTATCTTCAGAACAACAACAAAAATGGGTCACAAAGATGTTGGGTTATGACTTTGAAATCATCTACAAAAAAGGGAAGCTAAATGTTGTTGCAGATGCACTCTCAAGAAAGGATGAAGAGGTGGAAGCATTGCTTTGTTCCATTTCTATTATCGAACCAGATTGGATACTCATTCAAAATTGAAGAAGGACGAAGAAGTGTGGACACTCATTCAAAATTTGCAACAAGATCCTAGTACATCTGATACATTTAGTTGGAAAAATGATTCCTTATGGTACACATATTGCTTATATATTTGAAAGAATTCCCAACTAAAACAAAAGATTCTTTTGGAATTGCACACTTCTTTAGGAGGACACTGAGGATTTTTTAAAAATTACCACAGGGTGAAAGAATTTTTTTGGGATGGCTATCGAATATTCAAAATTTTGTGGCGGAATGTTTGGTTTTCCAGCAAAATAAAGTTGAGACAATTAAGACCCCATGTCTTCTACAACCTTTATCCATTCCAAGTCAATGTTGGGAGGATATTTCAATGGATTTTATCACAGGTTTACCTAAGTTTGAAGGAAAGAGTGTTATCATGGTGGTAGTTGATAGACTTACCAAGTATGCACACTTTTTTGCATTATCTAATCCATTTAAAGCAAGTATAGTTTCTATTGCAGTTATGGAAACAATTCAAAAGCTACATGGAAACTCGAAGATTATTGTAAGTGATAGAGATCCCATTTTTACAGGAAATTTTTGGACGAAATTATTTTCTTGTTTGGGTACTCAACTAGCTCATAGCTCATCTTATCATCCTCAATCTGATGGTCAAACTGAGATAGTGAATAAATGTTTGGAAGGATATCTTCGTTGTTTTGTATTTGATAAGCAAGCACAATGGGTCAAGTGGTTACCTCTCGTTGAATGGAATTATAACACTTCCTTCCATACTGCAGCAAAAATGACCCCATTTATGGCACTTTATGGATATCATCCACCATCCATCACATATTCTTTAAGGGAAAATTATAGGGTTCAAGCAGGGGAAGATCACATCGAGCATCAACGAGAAGTTCTCCAACTCTTAAATGATAACCTAAATTGGCACAAAATCGAATGAAACAAAAGGCAGATCAACATCGCAGCGAGAGAGTTTTGATGTAGGAGACTGGGTATTTTTACAACTACAACCATACAAAAAAATGTCCCTCAAGCAAGCTAAGAAGGATAATAAATTATCGCCAAAGTACTATGGTCCTTACAAGGTGTTGCAAAATATTGGTACTATGGCATACAATTTGGAGCTTCCTGCTTCTTCGTGAGTGCATCTCATTTTCCATGTTTCATGATTAAAGAAGGTTATAGGGGACAAACTTCCAGTTCAAAAAATATTTCTAGAACTTGATGAGGAAGGAAAAACCATATTGGAACCTGAAGCAGTCACGGAAACAAGAACTCGACAACTATAAAATCGATCAATTTCAGAGTATCTCATAAAATGGAAGAACTTACCCACTGAAGATTCTACATGGGAGGATGAGAATGTTATACAGAAGCACCCGGATCTACTCAAGCATTGAGGACAACACTTTTTTGAAGGAGAGGAGCATGTTAGGTCCCTATATTACTAGTATAGTCCCTTATTGTTGCTAGTGTAACCCCCTTATTGTTATTGTTGTACCCCTGTAACCCCCATATTGTTTTATTGTGCCCTTACATTATTATTGTTAGGTCGGCTAGGATTACATTGTGGCCCCATGGACTCCTATATATAGAAATGAGGTTTTGGTCATTTCAATCATCCAATAATTTTTCATTTATGTAATGTATTGGAAGTTGCCCCCTCGAAGTGGTTGACTTCTAAGGCGTTGATCTCTCTTCTCTTCTATTTTTTGGAGCTGGTTTCATAACAAGGAGGGAGGGTTTTTAGTGAGGAAAATGGGGTTTTTTAGCATAGGAAAAAATGTTTTAAGGAGGGGACAAGGCTAAATGAGGGGATTTAGGTTCAAACATGGGATTTTCAGAGCATGAGAGTGTTGGAGAAGGAAAAATGAGATATAATGGAGAGGTTAAAATGAAAATGATGAAGGCAGTGAGATTTCTGAAAATAAATGATAATCTGGGAATATTATTTTCAGTAGACTGTAAAAAATACACAGTCATCTAGTGATATTTTTGAATACAGGAGATTAACAGTGGCTTCAACTAGGGAGGGCAGCTCCTTTAGGAGGTGTCAAGAATCTCAGATCTCTGGATTTCATAAATCATTGCCTCATCCATTGTCATCCCGATCTACTACAATTTTAATGATAGGATTTTTAAAACTGAAATCCATGTTTGCAGAAAATTACTTCTTCCTACCCATTATTCTATCCTAGTATTTTTTTCTTCACTCATTGGGTGCATTTAGACTTGCAAAACTTGACATCATTTTTCTTTTGAAAGCAAACTATCTATTTCTAACCTTGTTACTTCCAAAGGCTTAGATTACACTGATGAGCTCTTTTATTCTCTACCTAAAAACATGATCTTCCAAGATTAAACAGTTAGACATATTTTTATTCACTAACTATGAGCATGAAATTTAAAGCATGAATGAATCAAGATTAGGCAGTTTGATCATCATGAATTGTGGAATTTTTGGACAAGCTGCACACAATATTATTTTATGAAAAGTAAACTAAAACTGAGGGCTTTGGTCTTGAATCTTTCATTTATCACCTATCCCTCACCTTTCTTATTGGTTTTAGATTTAGGCTTTGGAACCAATGTCATTTTCTACCTATCTACTGATAAGCCATGTTTAAACAATTTGGCAAATCTTCACTTTCTAACTTATCAACAAAAATTCAAAATTTGTACAATCATTTTTAGGTTGTATGATTCAACAAGACCTTTTCAAAAGTAATGGAATTTTGACTTGCACACTTTTATAAATATTCATTTTTTTGGTATGGGGATTACCTTTTTATTTTTATCTTCCCTCTTTTCTTCTTTTTGGTTCCTTTTATTTCTTTCTTTTTGTATCAATTTTTCTAAGATTTTTGGTTTAAGGAACGTTATATACAATGAAGAAAACTTTAACCTGAGATTCTCAACTGAAATAATGCTTGAGCATCCTGCCATTGATAGGACCTCCAAAAAACTTTGTTCCATCCATTTCTTGTAAGAAAAATGCATTGTTACCCCTTGTAGAATGAATGATGTATGGGCCTTTCCACAAGTTATCAAACTTTCTGTGCTTGCCTTTGTCCTCTCTTCTTGAATTCCACTTCAGCACTTTGTCTGCAATGTTGAAATCATTTTCCTTGGCTCTTTTGTCAAAAAATTTCTTGATGTTTTCCTGCATCAACTGTGTTCTGTGGTACACTCCTTCTCTGGTTTTTTGTAGCTGAATAGTTTGGTTTATTCTTCTTTGTATATCATTCTCATAAGACTGCACCTCTTGAATGAGCTTCATTACCGGAACTCCCAAGGCTATTGGGAAGACTGCATCCATTCCATAGACTAGCTGATAGGGTGACATATCAATTGAATTCTTATTTGTTAGCATGTCTGCCCATAATGCATGTACCAACTTGATGTGCCATAATTTATTGTTTTCTTCCAGCAAATTTTTAATGATGTTTACCAAACTCTTGTTGGAGGATTCAACCAACCCATTACCTTGAGGGTAATAATCTGTATAATGTCCCAAAGTAATGTGATATCTATGGAAAAAATCCACCATTTTCTTGGATTTAAAGGTAGCATCATTATCAATAATGATTTTCCTAGGACAGCCAAATCTAGATATAATGTTGTTTTCAAGAAATCTGATAATTACTGAGTCTGTAGCAACAATGGAAGGAGTGGCTTCTATTCACTTAGTAAAATAGTAAGTTGCAGTTAGGATCCATTTATGCTGGGCAGAGGAGGAAGGGTGGATTTCTCCAATGAAATCTAGACCCCATTGTTGAAAAGGAGCTTCAACAGAAATTGGTTGTAATGGCAAAGGTAGCAGCTTTCTTTTTCCCTCAAATATTTGGCACTTATGACAAGAAATTACCCTTTTGTGGATTTCTTGGAAGAGGGTAGGCCAATAGAAACTAGCCCTAAGGATCTTATTAATAGTGGTTTTCCAGTAGAGGTGACCTCCACATACTCCTTCATGAAATTAATGCATAATCCTATTTGCATCTTATTCAGGAAAAAATTTAAGCAATAAACCACCAGAATTTTTCCAATATAAAACTTTTTCCAAAATGCAGAAATTTATAGCTTTTAACTTCAAGAATCTAGCCCTTGTTTTGGACAAACCAGGAGGAACATTTAGATTAAAAAACACATACAATATGTCTGCATAACAAGGAGAATTCAAGAATGTTTCCTCAATAGGTGGATTTTCCAGCTCCTCTTTTTCAACCAATGAGTGAATCATATTGATGTCTAGTGCTTGAAAATTTGTTTTAGCCATTATTTTACCAAGTCCTTGTCCTTTGATTAACTTGGTGGGCTTGATTTCCAGGTCATATTCCAATATGAAAGAAATCCACTTACCTCTTTTGCCATCATGATATTGTCTCAGGATGTTTTTAACCACTGTATGAGGGACAAATGCAATGATGTGTGAATGTAGAACATAGAATCTGAAATCCTTTAGTGCTTTGATTAAGGCAAAAGCCTACTTTTCCATGATATTATATTTCAGAGGTACATCTCTTAGAGCTTAGCTGAAGAATGATCTGGGTTGCTCCTATCCTTTTGTATTTTTCTGTAGTAATACAACAACAACTGTGTATAAATTTACTGCTTTTAACTTCAAGAATCTTGCCTTTGTTTTGTGCAAACTGGGAGGAACATTTAGATTAGAAAGCACATACAATATGTCTGCATACCAAGGAGAATTTAGGAATGTTTCCTCAATAGGTGGAGTCGTTGGCTCCTCTTGTTCATCCAATGAGTGAATCATATTGATGTCTAGTGCTTGAAAATTTGTTTCAGCCATTAGTTTAGCCAGTCCTTGTCCTTCGATTGACTTGGCGGGCTTGATTTCCAAGTCATATTCCAATATGACAACAATCCACTTACCTCTTTTGCCATCAGGATCTTGTGTCAGGATGTATTTAACCACTGTATGAGGGACAAATGAAATGATGTACGAATGCAAAATGTAGACTCTGAAATCCTTTAGTGATTTGATTAAGGCAAAAGCCTTCTTTTCCATGACATTATATTTTATAGGTGCATCTCTTAGAGCTTGGTTGAAGAATGCTATGGGTTGCTCCTGTCCTTTTGTATTTTTCCGCAGTAATACAACAAAAACTGTGTGTTTCGATGTAAAGGAAAATATAAAGAAATCCTTGGTGAAATCAGGGTTGATTAGAACTAGTGTGTGTGTAAGTCAAAAGGATTTTTTTCTTCCATGGTCCATTTGATTCTTGATTCTCTTTCGAGCATGTTAGTGATGTTTCTCAGGAGTTCTGCAAGGTTTGGTATGAACCTTCTTAAGAAATTTATCTTTCCAATGAAAGATTGCAGCTCTTTGATGTTTCTTGGGTGACTAATTTGCAATATTCCCTCAATCCTATTTGGGTCAATCTTAATCCCTTCTTTAGATATGTTGTGGCCTAGAAGCTTTCCTGCTTGAAGGGAAAATAAGGATTTCTTGGGATTCAAAGACAAGCCATACTTTCTGCATTTCTCAAAGACCTTTCTCAAATGGGCCAAATGCTCTTCATCATTTTTTTAATAGATTGTGATGTCATCAAGGGATATTACAATGAAGTAACCTATTTCTTATGAGAAAGCAATATCCATTTCTCTTTGAAAATTAGCTCCAACATTCATTAACCCAAAAGGATTTTTTACATACATGAAGGTGCCCCAATGTGTGGTGAAAGTTGTCTTGTGTTGATCATCTGGATGTACCAACACCTAATTGCACCTTGAAAATCCATCAAGAAGAGATATCCTTTTGGAGCCTACTACCCTTTGCAATATGTGATCCATTTTTGGTAAAGGGTAGTTTTCCTTCAGGGATGCTTTGTTTAAATTTCTGAAGTCTATGCAGAGCCTAATTTCTCTTGTTTTCTTCCTCACAGATACAAGATTTGAAACCAATTCTGAGTATCTGAGTGGGATTATTATCCCAACATCATACATTTTCTTTATTTCTTTCTCAACTAGTGGAATTTGGACAGGATTTATTCTGTGCAAATTTTGTTTAAAGGGCTTATATCTTTCTTTGAGTGGAATCTTGTGCTGAATTATATCAGTATCATAGGAATTCAAGTCTTCATAGCTCCAGACAAACACATCACTGAATTCTTTGAATAGCTCAATATATTTATGTTTTATAGGTGTTGGTAATGTCTTTGATAGTTTTATCATTTTTGGGTTCTTTCTCACTGCCTATATTTCACTCTTCTACATTTTCTTCAGTGGATTCCATTTTTTACTTTCATGCAACATCATTGAAATCAAAAAGTTCTTCTAGAGGGACAAGTCCTCTTGGAAAGGTATTATCTCTGAACTACAGCACTTCAACCTCTTATTTTTCTGGATCTCCACATATTTCTGTCCCATGTGGGCCTTCTTTTGCCAACAGATTTATATCAGCATTATGAGTGGACTCCTCCTTGCATGCTTGTTCCTCAGTGGAGATGTCCTCTTCTTGATCTAAATATGAATTTGGAAACTCAAACTCATTCTTGGACTGCAGGAAATATTCAATCTGTTGGTCACCTTCAAAAACTTGCCAATATATGATGTTATCAGGGATTTCTTTTCTGTATTTAACCTTTACTGTGTATTTCTTATTAGCATGAGGTAGTTGACAGGTGCTGGCTGCAAATTCTAGTCCATTGGGAAGGATATTTTGATTTCTTGGGATAGAGGCAAGGTCATATTCTTTGAATGTTTTTAGGGGGTCAAGGGAAACATTCCTATATGCTCTTGATATATAATTTTTAGCTAAATATTCTCCCTTAACTTTCCTAATGAATAGCTCAAAATCCCCATGGATAGAGATCCTTTTGGCCTCTAATTTTTCAGAAGTTGTAATCCTAGAAGGAGTGCCTCATATTCTGCTATATTATTTTCACATTGAAAGTTTAGTTTGTAGGAGTGGTCCTCTGCGTGGTTATTCTCAGTGTTGTGTACCCAAACACCTTCCCCTGAACCAGTTTTACCACAAGAACCATCAAAGCTCATGCTCCAAAGAGGTTCAGTTTCAGGCTTATGTTTTTCATTTTCTATTTGGTTTGACTATTCTTCTTTTTCCTCCTCTTTTTTCAGCCGTTTGTTCATTTACTACCACTTGTTCGTTAATGTTTTCATAATTGTAAAGGATAAATGAATCAAGGTTTGTGTGGACAAAATAGAGAGGGGAGTTATCAGCCTTTTCTTGATTGCTGGCCATGTATTTCATATGAGTCTCCATATATAATCTTCTTAGTTGACTAGAGACTGGTATGGTAGCATAGGTCATATCCATTTGGACGGTGCCTTGAAGTTAGTCTCCCCATGAGCATGATAGGAGCATGCCATACTTAGGGGGAATGTCAGCCACCACAATATCCATTACTAGGCTTTTGGTTGGTATTTGTGCTAAAGTAACACATAGATCTTTGATCAGGCCTAGACATTTAACTCTATTGGAGTCAAAAGAGTACAAGTCTTTGTATGGTCTATTTATCTCAAGGCCAAGTCTCTCCATAACTACCTTTGGCATGAGGTTATGAGAAGCTCCTGAATCTAACATTGCATTATGGAGGATTTTATCATGGATGTTCAAACTGACATAAAATGGAGGTACACCTCCCTCTTGAAATTTACCTTCTACTTCAGGTCCAAACAAAATTTTTGGTTTGTCATCATTTAAATTTACATAATCATCATTTTCTCCTATGTTTAAAGATTTCAAAACTTGGGATCAATATACATCTTGGAAAAATAATTCAGTGAGAGGTATGGAAATCTTTATCTTGGCAATTTCATTCTCAATACTAAATGGTGTCTGTGTTTTTAGCAGATTTAAATTAGTTTTATCAGACACTGTTTTTGTAGCAATTTCAGATTGATGATTTGTATTGGGGATCTCAGTTAAATCAGTTTTTTCAAGGCTACTAGTTGATTTATTAGTGCTGCTTTCTGGACTGTTTTTGTTTTTATTTTTCTCAGAACTTTCAACCATTATGTTTGAAGTTTCTGTTGTCTTTTTGGGATCAGTTTCGAGGGTCTTCCTAGCAGAATTTTCAGAGTTATTTCTTTTGGGAATGTCTTGGGATTTCTTGCTCCTCAAGTCATATTTCCTATGTACTTCCATGATAAAATCTTTGAATCCTTGTTTATAATCCTTGGATTCTTGGCATTCTTCTTCATTTTGAATTGGGGTGAACATGCCTTGCTCTTCCTCAGTGAGGAAAACAATATCCTCATAATTAACTCCCATTAGATTGATTTGAATTTCTTTTGGTTCTTCAATCAACCCCTCATCCTCATCAACATATTTTTCTTGAAAAGGAGGCCTTATTTGCTGGTCAGGTTCCCTCTGTTCTCTCTACCTTATTTTAGGGGGGTTCCTCCTAAAGTTTTGGTTCTGGTTCTAGTTTCTATTTTGAGGAGCTACTTTGTTTTCTTTAGGGAAAGCTCTCTCATTCATGTTTATTCTCTCCATCATCCTCTTCATGGTTCTAACTAAGTTATCGATCTTAGTATCAGATGTGGAGGCTACAACCTCTTCCCTATATGTGACTATTTTTTCATTTTTCATTCTAGCCCTCTTAGCAATTAGATTTTCTTCTACACTTACTGCACCTCTCTGCAAATCCTCTAATGTAGGAGGGTATCTTTCTCTTAGTTTATAAGCCATCTCTAAGTCAAAACCGTTTGGAAAGATAGACCTCGTGGGGGTTTTATGTGAGGAGGAAGGGCATTATATACACTATTGAACCTAGTGTAGTAATCTTGGACACTCTCTCCAACGTTTCTCTTAATGTTTTCATATTCTGATAAGATCTGGAGAGGATTTTTTCTTGAGTTCACATTTATTCAGGAATAGCTGATGAAAATTAGAAAGGTCATGTATACTATTAGGGGTTAGGCCTTTAAACCATTTTATTGCTTCTCCCCCTAAGCTTTGGGCAAACATTCTGATCTTAACAGTTTCATTATCTATCTATTTTCTATCAAAAGTGTCATCCATTCTATCTACATTTTGTTGAGCAGTTGTATAAATACTTGCATCAAATAGGGGGATTTTGGACTAATAGTCTTGTGGTAGAGGCACTAAAGGTAATGGTAGGAATAATGGGGCATACCAGGTTGCCATGGTTGGTGGTTAGGGAAACAAAGGGGGGTTAACAAGTGGAGGATTGAAAAAATGAGGTGGAGTGAATGGGGGAAGGTGATCAGTGGGTGTATGAGTGGAGGTAAGGTTTTGCACAACAAGATTTTGTTGTAAGATGGATGGGTCTAAAACTATATGGGTTATCCAACTCTGGGATTTAGTCCTGAACAAGCTTCGTTCCATGTGCGAGTTAGATAGGCTACCCTGCAAGTCTTTAAGGTTTTCAAGTAAGGAACTTGTCTTATGAATAGGTCTTCTAATAGTTGAATTCTTAGACCTAGGATTTTTCCTTAGGATGTGCTCAGGATTGTCAACTATTGTAGGAGGGTTTGGGTTAGGATGGGATTTGGTATAGATTCTTCTAGATGCCAGAACTTAGACCCAAGGCACAAAGAGCTTGAAAATTTTATAATATCTTGAAAACAAACCAATATGTAAAAGAAAAATACTTTATTCACACAATATTTTGACTAGGTTTCTTTGAGTTTTGATAATCTAAGGTTTTTTCTCAATAATTTCCCAGTGGAGTCTGTAGGCCTACTAAAAACTAGTGGAGTCACCAAGTGGATGATTTCAACTTTTTTGAGGCTGGTTGTTGTCCACCATCAGCAACTAGATACCAGTCTTGGCTAATACTTGAGTCATCTAATTTTGAGAGGGGTTTCTGAGTTCTTGAGGAAATATCAAGCTTTTTAATAACTTAGGTCCCCAGTATGGTCGCCATTATGTTGGCTCCCTGTAATTTTCAAGATTGGAAAGAAAAAGTAGTAGGGAACCACATAAAACCACTTTGGAGTCTAGGACCTTGCCTTCCTGGGCTCAGAAAGGGCTCTCTCCGTGTTTGTGATTAATTGATTTATCTTTATGATTATGTCACTAGTATATTTGGCCTAATTTCCAACGTCCACTTCGTCGCTATTCTGACACATAGGCATCACAAGAGCGATAGTTTGAGGCCAGGAAAAACGTGGTTAGCCATTATGTCCCAATTTCGACACTTCAATAAAGTGTCGAAAGAGTGACACTTTTTACGATGTTTCCAAACAACTATCGCTCTTCTAAATTTTTCCAAACCGTCACACTTCTGAATTTTCCAAACCATCGCTCTTCCGACATTTCCCAAACGGTCGCTCTTTTGACGTTTTACAAGTCGCCGCTCTTCCGACGTTTGCCAAACCGTCGCTCTTCTGACGTTTTTCAACTGTCGCAATTCCGACGATATGTCGTCTGACGTTTAGAACGTCGCTCGTCCTACGAAAGGCTAAAACATTGAAAGCGTCAGAAGACCGACGCTTATGAAGCATCGCAATACCGACGAAAGGTTAAAAAGTTGAAAGCGTTGGAAGACTGACACTTATGAAGTGTCGCAATACTGATGAACCTTTAAAAAATTAAAAAAAAAAAAGAAACGTCCTGAGTGAAGGAAGCAGTTAACGTAAATTGATGTTTAAGTTTGGAATTTCCGGAGTGAAGGAAGCAGTTAAAGTAAATTGTTGAAGGAAGAAACTGTACACCAGGCTCAAGAGGACCCAATGGACATCGAGAGGCCCTAATCTCCCCCACTCTGATCTAAAGTAAAAATGAGGCAGCCATCCACCATAATTTCATAAAATGAAGTTATCTTTGTTTTCAATTACAAGAAAAATTGTGAATCGGGCTAGAAAGCAAATCTGGAATATTTTTGTATGTGATTTTTTATAAAAATTAATATATAGTTATAAAGATTTATTTTGTGACTAGATTTGAACATCTTGAAGCAGCCCCATGTATACTACTGTAGCTAATGCTATAGCCTTTACATAAACATAAATTTTCAGTTCTGGTTTAAAAATAAACAAATAAAACGAGACATTCCATGATGACATGCATTTAATCATTGCTCTTGGATAGATGAATATATAAAGGGAGTACCAGATGAGAATATCAGACCCAGATTGTACGAGAGGACCAACTAGAAAGTCAAAGAAAAAGATTTAACCTACTAGTGCAGTGATTTTCATACTCATCAGAAGAGGACTCTGTAAACTGTAGGTTAATTAGCATTAAAGATGATCTATAAAAGAGGCAGCACTATGTCGAAAATAAGTCATACCAAATCAATTAATAAAATAGTTGAATGTGTCACATACCATTGCTATAATCATGGAATCTAGTAGACTGTAGAGCATGTTTCTCCATCAGAAATGGTGTTATGAAATCTTTAGTTGTGGGAAGCTCCTTTTACATTTTTTAATCAGAAACAAGATCAGATCGAGGTCATTACTGATATCCAATCTAAGATGACATTGCTGATAGCAATAGCCACTCACGACCCTTTCTTTATGAAACCTAATTAGAAAACAAGTATAAAAAAAAGAAACGTCCCGAGTGAAGGAAGTAGTTAACGTAAATTGATGTTTAAGTTTGGAATGTCCCGAGTGAAGGAAGAAGTTAACGTAAATTGCTGAACAAAGCATGCAAACAATGTAACTTGGCTAACAATTTTCAAAAAATAATGATATTATTAAAACAAAATTGAGGAAAAAATGGTCAACATCGAGCATTTAAAACTGTAATTTCATCGGAAATAAAACTAAATTCGGAAGAAAAATCCTTTATCGTAGAAATATGCTAAAGGCAAATGGACCGTCCACAACTGAGACACCATGTTTATTGTTCGATGTGAAATGATTGGGAGTCACTTTCCACCCTTGATCACTCTATATATAGGCAACTATTACACTGACTATATCTTTTTCCTCCTCCATGGAATACAACTTCCGCAAAAGGAAGCTACAAAAACTTTATTTCATTTTCAAAAAATATAATTAATGCTCACTAGATACATGCCATGTTATAATTGATAGAAGAATGGCTATGTGGGATGTAATCCACCTGACAGGCATTTATCTCTTATGGAAACAATGCTATCGGGCGCTTTTCATGAGCTGTAACACTTCATTCGATTTGGAAGAAGTTGTTGTATTTAAATCTGGCTTGGCTGTTCAACTCTAGCCAAAATTTCCTTTTTTAGAAAAGATGTACATTCTTAAGTCGGTGCCAAAGTGGATTTGGTAGCCCTTTTTCCTATGTAGGAAGAGGGATTTTTTTTGACCACTCTGGCCCTTGGATGTAACAATCTTGGGTCTTGACTGAACATGTATCTTGCTGTAATATGTGCAACATTTTCCCAAGGAAAAAACATTTGAATCTTCTACTGAAATGCTAGAACTAGTTTTACACTGAAGATAAGAATAAGGAAACCAGTAAAGTTCAACATAAGCTCACGCAAGATCTCCTCCCACAAGAAGAAAGTCGCCACGAGGTAGATCATTGGAGTGGTCCTCAATTCTTACTCTTAAATAACGTTGGGCAAGCAGTCAAGCTATACTATAAGAGGAGTTTCCACCATCCCCGATATCTGCCATGAAATCAAACCAAAGTTCTTCTCTTGTGCTGAGGTGATCATAAAGAAAACCCTCTTTTGCCAAACTTTCTTGAGCCCTACTCATTGCTGGATTGTCCATAAAACATTCATAAAATGCAGATCAAGTGCAGGGTCAACAAACATTTCAAAGATTGTGGGATAGAATTTAGAATAACATAAAACAATCTAATTTGATCTTAGATGGTGAGATCTTAGCATTTTCCTAGAATTACCTGCATCATCCGCATATCAAAGTGACCAACAAATAGGGTTACAGATACCAAAAGGTCAAAAACTGTCTTGACCAAATCAGCTGATGTCTTGCACATAAGATTCTTGTCATCATGAGTCCACAATACTTTTTTGAAGCGCCATTATCTTGAAAACCATGTAGTAACATGCATACCCTGAATACCAAGGAACCATGTCCAGAAAATCTGGTGACATTTGTGTCTTCTGGTACTCCAAATTTGACAGAGATTTAGGGTGTGTCAAAACCCAACTGAAATTGTCAAATTCCAAGTTAACTGGGGATGTTTTTTAGTGTATAATATAAGCACAGAATGAAAGAGCAGGAAAATGAGGTATGTTTTTTACTTGCACAACTTAAGATACATGTTACGATAGATAGATGAAGGATGATGGATATATCTCACATGAAAAAGGAAAATACACCAAACCTATATGCACACTTGAGAACGGATGCACATGTACACATATGAGCATACACAGAGGCACTTAGATATAACCAATGTATGTATTTAGGACACAGACAGATGTGCATAAATTAATGTATGTTGTACATTCATATGTATTTAAAAATATACAACACAATGTCATGAACATGTTAAGGCATACCCAGTTGATCGTTCCACCACATAATTTGCAATGTATAGTCCTATAAATATTGCCCAAAGAGAATAAATTGGTGATATAGTGTCAGAAGGCCCGACACATGCTTCATGGAAAACTAAATGTAACAAGAAATGAAAAAAGTTAATTTAATAACCTAATTGATTATGAGAATCAGTTCAACTTAAAATAAAAATAATTGCATCCTATAATTTTTGAGAACTTAGGATTTAGCTAAACTTTAAAGTAAAAATTCAGGTCAACCACTATACAAAGTTGTATACAAGGGGACAGATTCTAGAAACAAAGAACAAAGAAAACTTATAAGTGATAAAAACATACCTCACCATAGATAACCCACTTGGAAAATATAGGATAATCGCTTGCAGACCCAATAGGAGCAAACCAAGTAGAGAAAACTTTCTCTTTCAGCTCATGCATATGAGTCAACCCAGATTACCATGTAGCATCATCTGGTTTACTTAATGAATCTACAACTAAACGACCAAAATGTCTCCTTCCAAACCACTTCTCAAGGAAGCTTGATTGCCACAATGGCTATAGAAAACACAACAGACTATACTTAAAACCTGCAACATTGACAACAAAATAGTCAAATTTTGAGCTCAAAACTGTTGTTTTTACAGTATTAAACATGTGATGTTTCAATAATTCAAGAAGTTCTTACAGCGCTGTTTTGTAAAATGGTAAGAATTTCTGGTCGTTTGCCTACTACACGAGCAACAATGCCCATGTACCACAGAAAAATAAATGTAATATGGAAAACCACAAGAGCTAGCACTGATGACAATAATTTTTAACAAAGATAAATTCATCTTTATATCGATTCCCATTGCCTGGAGAGTCGGAAGATGATACACTGCAGAAATTAAAATCCATATCACATACCTGTAGGAAGGTTAACCCATTTTCTTAAGATTGCTCTTAAAACAAACATGAAAGAAACCTTAGATTGCTACTACAGGAGATCTCACATTGATAAACGGATAGTAGAAAAAAATATTAAATAAAAGTGATCTGTGGACAAATAGGAACAAATACGATACCATAGACTGAAGTTGGAATAGCTTGGTTGAATGGTTTTCCCAATGAAAGAATTGGGGCACAAATATCCCACAGCTCGCCTCATTTTAGTAAACATTAACCCTTTCAAGCTTTAGATCTGAAGTGCGCTGATATCTCCCAGTAGGATCGGTCCCGTGTTCTTCACAGACCACTTCCCAAAACTTGGAGCTGATCTGGTTGCCACATTGGCCCCCCTGAATGTGAAGGATCTCTTGCATTTTTTCCATCGACCCAACTCAAATTTGGATCAGATCTGAACTACCCCTCTGTCACCGCTCGATACATCAAGAATTGTTGCAGAATATCGCTCAGTGATTAAGGTAATAAAGGCATCATTAGGTTGCTTCCTATTTCAATAGATCTGCGTGTAACTCCTCTAGGATGCAATCAACGAATCTGAAGATCACTTATTGTGTTTTTGATGCAGGAGATATGGCTTCAGGTTGACGTTCCAGACTTCAGAACCTACAAGAAAACTCAACGAAACCCACAGAAACCAAACCAAAAGAACAACGAAACCCAAATATCAAATATGGCTCAGAAACCATTTTGCAACTTCCGCTTATTTGAAAACCTTTGGCTGCAGAGCTAATAGATAGAGCGACTTTGTTTTAACCCTGAAATGCCCCTCCAAATAGGATTTTCTGCATCCTCCCTCCTTCCCTGGACAAACCATGCAACCAGAGGGAAATGAACGAGGGAAATTAAAACTTTTGATATTTGAAATTTTTTGAAATTTTGAAATGAAATACGTGTGTGTTTTTTAAGGCCACTCAAATTCCATTAAATAAAATGTGTGAGACTTTTCTTGGGGTTAATAAGGGGTTTGGGTAAATAAGTGGTTTTGTTGATTATAAATAATTATTAATGAGATTAGATCTAAGATATTTATTTAAATTATTAATTATATAAAAATTTTGAATTTTATTTCATAAACTAGGGATTTTGGTTGATTTTTTAATCTAATTATGTGATATTAAAGATGAATTATGGTAAATTAAAAATAAGTTTTATGTGGTTAAAAGAGAAGTAGTAATTTTATGGTATGAATGATTATTTTCAATGAAATTTTTGGTTTAGTAAGGATAACTCATCTATTGACATTTTCCATGGTTTTTAAGACGGAGTCAATATAGGAAAGGTGATACTTAAAGGGCTCCCACATGATTTAGAAATTTTATATCTATTGGTTTATAAACATTAGAGGTGGAAAAATATCCTAAGCTCTAGAGCTAAGTTTGTTCCAACTTAGCTATATCTTGAACAACAAATTGTTGTTGACGTCAAGGATATGATAGAAATTTGGTGGGTTGTAGGGTAGTCTTGTCATGAAATAAATGTAATGTAGTTACTAAGTAGGTAGGGGGAACCATTTTGGTGGAACTTGGCCATAAATAGGACATCTATCCATGCATAGTTTTTTAAGAACAAATACACCTAGTGGATTATCATTGTACAGGAACCACGTTAGGATCTAGGCTACTGTGCACACACTAACTAAAGGGATATTAGTGAAACCCACAAAAGTATTATAGGTGCTTTTATATAAATAGGTGTTCTTGTGTTCTCATTGGTTAGTTATGGGCAAATGACAATAAAGTAAGAGAAGTTATAGGTGCTTTTATAGAAATAGGTGTTCTTGTGCTCTCATTGGTTAGGTATGGGCAAATGACAATAAAGTAAGAGAAAGATTTGACTACTGGACAATTAGAGGAATGATTCCACACAAAACCAAGCGTGGTGTTGCAGCACTTTCTAGGCTAAGGGATTTTGAAGGGGTTCACCCACCATATGACCGGAAGAAGAGAATGGTCATTCCAGATGTTCTGAAAGTGTTGAGGCTTCAGCGAGGTCACAAGTCTGCTAGGAAGGCTTTCCAAAGAAGTTGGATGGCATCACTACGACACTATTGGTTATTCAGAAGGAGTATGAATACACCACCATTAATATCAAGGTAACCGGCCCCTAGCATATCAAGGGCTACAAGTTGCATTTTTTGTCTGAACATCAACATACCAAAACCATGCTTACAACCAGGATATGTTTTTTGAGGAGGAGAAATCTCGTCGAGATCAACATCAAGAATCCATTGCAAAAAAAAAGTACAACTTGTGGTGATTCTAGATAAGCATAGATGAATAGCTATAATAGACGTCGAATGTGGAAATTATGGAGGAAAAAGATGAAATTCATTTTCCTTTTGCATTCGAGCGAGAGGAAAATCAATCATCAATGAAAATTAAAAAATTTCAAGCTGAGCAAGATAAACCAAATTGGGGGCAGAGTTTGGGGAACCTTCATAAATGAATGGGGCCTATGTGATATGGCTACGAGTTATCTACCCCCACACAATCCGATATGCAAACAGTAAACATTGTAGGCATAGGGTTAATTAACCCCACACATAGTGGAGTTAGCGCCTGAAAAGCAGCTTGCCCCAAAGATGGAGCTCTTAGCTTCAATAAAGTATTAGATAAGCTGCATGTTGTGCTCAATGAAGCAGTGAATTTTGAAAATGACAAGAAATTATTTATGAAGATGAGGTTTTTGACTAGAAAGATATAACTACACAGAAATAGTTACACTGCTGATACAATAATAATATAATCTGCAAACTGCCTTCTCACATTCATGATTCGAGTATATATTGAATTAGACAGAAGTAAGAAAACAATTACTTCTTAAAAGCTAATTCGAATTTGGAGGGCTTAGGAGATTGGGGGTTAGGGGTTAAATGGGTTAGGGTTTTAGGGGTTTAGGGGGCTAAATGGGTTGGGGGTTTGGAATTAGTGTTTAAGGGGTTAGGGGTTAAGGGTTAGAGGTTTAGGTTTTAGGGGTTTAAATGGGTTATAGGGGTTTAGAGGTTTAGGGGGTTAGGGGATTTAGTAGTTAAGGATTTTTGGGGTTAAGGGTTAGGGTAGGGGGTTAAATGGGTTAGGGTTTTAGGGGGTTAAATGGGTTAGGGGTTAAGGGTTTAAGGGTTAGTGGTTAAGGGTTTAGAGGTTTAGGGTTTAGGGGTTAAATGGTTTAGGGATTTAGAGGTTTATGGTTTAGGGGGTTAAATGGGTTAGGGGTTGGGAATTAGGGTTTAATGGGTTAGGGGTTAAGGGGTTATAGGTTTAGGGTTTATGGGGTTAAATGGGTTAGGGGTTAAGGGTTTAGGGATCAAGGGTTATGGGTTTAGAGGTTTATGGTTTAGGGACTAAATGGGTTAGGGGTTTAGAGGTTTAGGGGGTTAACTGGATTAGGGGTTAAGGGGTTATGGGTTTAGGGTTTAGGGGGTTAAATGGCTTAGGGGTTTAGGGGGTTAGGGGCTTTAGAAGTTAAGGATTTTAGGGGTTAGAAGTTAGGGGCTAATGGGGTTAGGTTTAGGGGGTTAGATGGGTTAGGGGTCAGGAATTAGGGTTTAAGGGGTTAGGGTTAAGGGTTTAATGGTTTAGGGTTTAAGGGGTTAGGGTTTAAGGGTTTATAGGTTTAGGGTTTAGGGGGTTAAATGGGTTAGGGGTTTACTAGGGGTTTTGGGGGTTAAATGGGTTAGGGGTTAAGGGTTTAGGGGCTAGGGGTTAGGGATTTAGAGGTTTATGGTTTAGGGGTTAAATGGGTTAGGGGTTTAGAGGTTTAGGGGGTTAAATGGGTTAGGGTTTTAGGGGTTTAGGGGGTTAAATGGGTTGGGGGTTGGGAATTAGTGTTTGAGGGGTTACGGGTTAATGGTTAGAGGTTTAGGGGGTTAAATGGGTTAGGCGTTTAGAGGTTTAGGGGCTTAGGGGATTTAACAGTTAAGGATTTTAGCTAGGGGTTAGGGGTTAAGGGGTTAGAGGTTTAGGGTTTAGGGGTTTAAATGGGTTATAGGGGTTTAGAGGTTTAGGGGGTTAGGGGATTTAGTAGTTAATGATTTTTTTGGTTAAGGGTTAGGGTAGGGGGTTAAATGGGTTAGGGGTTAAGGGTATAAGGGTTAGTGGTTAAGGGTTTAGAGGTTTAGGGTTTAGGGGTTAAATGGGTTAGGGGTTTAGAGGTTTATGGTTTAGGGGGTTAAATGGGTTAGGGGTTGGGAATTAGGGTTTAATGGGTTAGGGGTTAAGGGGTTATAGGTTTAGGGTTTAGGGGGTTAAATGGGTTAGGGGTTAGGGGTTAAGAGTTTAGAGGTTTATGGTTTAGGGGTTAAATGGGTTAGGGGTTTAGAGGTTTAGGGAGTTAAATGAGTTAGGGGTTAAGGGGTTATAGGTTTAGGGTTTAGGGGGTTAAATGGGTTTGGGGTTTAGGGGGTTAGGGGATTTAGCTGTTAAGTATTTTAGGGTTAGAATTTAGGGGTTAGTGGGGTTAGATGGGTTAGGGGTCGGGAATTGGGGTTTAAGGGGTTAGGGTTAAGGGTTTAATGGTTTATGGTTTAAGGGGTTAGGGGTTAAGGGTTTATAGGTTTAGGGTTTATGGGGTTAAATGGGTTAGGGGTTTACTAGGGGTTTAGGGGGTTAAATGGGTTAGGGGTTAAGGTTTTAGAGGTTTATGGTTTAGGGGTTAAATGGGTTAGGGGTTTAGAGGTTTAGGGGGTTAAATGGGTTAGGGGTTGGGAATTAGTGTTTAAGGGGTTAGGGGTTAAGATGATAGTTTCATTGGTCTCTGTTTGTGCACATTACTTGCTTATTCTTTGCGTCTCAATGTAAAAAATTTGTAAGTATTGTTACTTGTTGCCATGTCTTCTTTATTTATTAATTTATATAGTATTTGTTAGCCATTTCTTTACATTTATTGATGAAAATGTATATTGCAATCAAACCAAATGTATGTTCAATAGAGGGAGGGATATAGTGAGAATATTGGAGGGTAGAGAGAGAGAGAGAGAGAGAGAGAGAGAGAGAGAGAGAGAGAGAGAGAGGGCGATTGGGGAAGAGAGAGGGAGGTATAAGGAGAGAAAGGGAGAGAGAATAAGGACAAGAGATAGGACTTAAGAGAGAGGAACCAATATCATAGAAGAAAGAATATGTGACCAAATTACTCTATATGGAGATGGGAGATAGGGGCACCCTACCTACCTACTAAATGTCTAAACCAAATGTGGTGTAAACGTCTGTAAGGTGGTCGATTATACGAGGAGAGGATTTTATGAGGAGGCACTGGATTTTAAGGTGGTCACAATTTATCATTTTTTATACGACCACCCTCACACGACCCAACCCAACCCAACCCGACCCGCCCGAACGTGTTTCATTGGGCAGCCTCATGACACGACACGACCTGACCAGACCGGACCCGACCCGACCCGTCCGAACGTGTTTCCTTGTGTGCTCTCACAATATGGCACGACCCGACTTGACCCGACCCGAATGCGTTTCCCTGGCCGGCATCACACGACTCAACCTGACCCACCGGAACACATAATTTCCCTGGGCGCCCTAATGACATGGCCCAACACGACTCGACCCGGTTGGACATATTCTTTGGGTGCCCTCACATGACCCAACCTAACCCGACCCTCTCGAACATGTTTCCTTGGGTGCCCTCACGGTACAAAACGACCCAACCCGACCCGACCCGAATGCATTTTCTTGGGAGACATCACACGACCCAACCCGATCAGACCTGCCTGAACGTCGAAGGCATGAGGGAGAAAACGACAAATGGGTTGCATGAATGTGCACAAGGTACATGGGCAGTCACAACTTAGCATTTTTTATATGACCTCCCTCACACGATTTGACCTAAACGAGTTTCCTGTGGCGCGCCCCTCACACGGCATGACCTGGCCCGCCCGACCAAAGGGCGCACGAGGGAGGAAATGGAAAAGGGATTGCACAAACGTGCACAAGCAACATGGGTGGTCACAAATTAGAATTTTTTATACGAACACCCTCATACAAATGAACCCGACCTGAATCGACCCGCTTGAACGCATTTCCTTGGGCGGCCTCACACGACACGACCCGACCAGACCCAACTCGACCCGCCCGAACACGTTTCCTTGGGCGGCCTCACATGGCACAACCTGACCCTACCCGACCCGACCCAACCCGCCCAAACGTGTTTCCTTGGGCGCCCTTGATTACAATACGTCACGAACCGACCTGTACGAATGTGTTTCCTTGGGCAACCTCACATGACACGACCCGACCAGACCCAACTCGACATGCCCGAACGCGTTTCCTTTGGCGGCCTCACACGACACAACCCAACCCGACCCGAAAGGGATAGTTGAACGACCGAACAATGCCACAAGGGAGAAAACAGAAAATGGGCCGCCCGAACGTGCACATCGCTGCATCCAGGCGGTCACAACTTAGAAAAACTGATACGGGAACCCTCGAACGAAACAGCGCGACCCGAACGCGTTTGGTCGGGCGCCCTCACATGGAATTCCATGGCGCACCCGACCGAACGATGCCACAAGGGATAAAACAACAAACAGGTCGCCCGAACGTGCACAAGGCACCTAGGTGGTCACAACTTAGCAAAACTGATATGGGCACCCTTGAACGAAATGGCCCAACCCGACCCGAACGAGCCCGGTCGGGCGACCTCACACGGCACGACACGACGCACCCGACCGAACGATGCTACAAGGGAGAAAATGAAAAATGGACCACTCGAACGTGCACAAGGCACTTGGGCAGTCACAACTTAGCAAAATTGATACGGGCGCCCTCGAACGAAACGGCCCGACCCGACCCGAACGCGCCCAGTCGGGTGACCTCACATGGTGCGACATGACGCACCTGACTAAACGATGCCATAAGGGAGTGAACGGCAAACGGGCCGCCTGAATGTGCACAAGGCACTCAGGCGGTCACAACTTAGAAAAACTAATACAGGCGCCCTCGAACGAAATGGCCCGACCTGAACACGCTTGGTCGGGCGCCCTCACACGGCGTGACATAGAGCGTCCGACCGAACGATGCCACAAGGCCAGAGAAAATGGAAAATGGGTTGCCCGAATGTGCACAAGGCACTCAGGTAGTCACAACTTAACAAAACTGATACGAGCGCCGTCGAACGAAACGGCTCGACCCGAACGCGCCCGGTCAGGCGACCTCACACGGAACGACACGGTGCGCCCGACTGAACGATGCCACAAGGCTGGAGAAAATGGAAAACGGGCCTCCTGAATGTGCACAAGGCACCTAGGCGATCACAACTTAACAAAACTGATACGAGCGCCCTCCAATGAAACAACCCGACTCGAATGCGTCCGATCGGGCGACCTCACACGGCGCGACACGGCATGCCTGACCAAATGATGCCACAAGGGAGAAAATGGCAAACGGGACGCCCGAATGTTCACAAGGCACCCGGGTGGTCACAAATTAGCAAAACCGATATGGGCGCCCTCGAACGAAACAACCCGACCTGAACGCGCCCGATCGGGCGACCTCACATGGCGCGACACGGCGCGCCTGACCGAATGATGCCACAAGGGAGCAAACAGAAAATGGGCCACCCAAACATGCACAAGGCACCCAAGCAGTCAAAACTTATCAAAACTGATACGGGCACCCTCAAACAAAACAACCCAGCCCAAACACACCCGGTTGGGCAGAGACCTCACACGGCGCGACACGATGAATGATGCCACAAGGGAGAAAACGACAAATGGGCCACTCGAACGTGCACAAGGCATCTGGGCGATCATAGCTTAGCAAAAATGATACTAGCAGGATTTGAAAAATTGATAAAATTTGGGGAAATTTTCGACATTTGGTCAAAAGTGTCGGAACTAAAGTGTCATAATTTCTGCCAAATCTACTAGTGAGAGCAACCGACAAATGAGCCGCACGAACGTGCATAGGTCACCCATGCGGTCACAAGTACTTAGAAAATTTGATACAGCCACCCTCAACTGAACCGACCCCGACCCAAACGTGTTTGGGCGGGCGCCCTCAACTGAAATGACCCGACTCTAACTCATTTGGGCGGGCACCCTCAACCAAAACGATCCTACCCAAACGGGTTTCGGCGGGCGCCCTCAAATGAAATGACCCTACGCAAACGGGTTTGGGAGGGTGCCCTCAAATGAAATGACACGACGGGCTACCGAACGAAGGCACAAGGGAGCAAACGACAAACGGGTCGCACGAATGTGTACAAGGCACCCGTGCGGTCACAAATTAGAAAATTTGATACGACCACCCTCTAACGAAACGACCCTACTAGAACGGGTTTGGGTGGGCACCCTCAAACGAAACAACACAGTTGGCTACCAAACGAAGGCACAAGGGAGAAAATGGAAAACAGGCCGCACGAACGTGCACAAGGCACCCGTGCGGTCACAAATTAGCAAATTTGATATGAATGCCCTCAAACGAAATGACACGACCTGAATGCGTTTGGGCGGGTGTCGTCACACGGCGTGACATGGAACGCATGACTGAATGAAGGCACAAGGGAGCAACCAGAAAATGGGCCACATGAATGTGCACAGGGCACCCATGCGGTCACAAGTACTTAGCAAATTTGATACAGCCACCCTCAACCGAAATGACCAGAACCAAACACGTTTGGGCGGGTGCCCTCAACCAAAATGACCCAACCTGAACGTGTTTGGGCGGGCGCCCTCAACCAAAACGACTCGACTTGAACACGTTTGGTTTGGCACCCTCAATTGAAACGACTCGACCCGAACGGGTTTGGGTGGGTGCCCTCAAACGAAACGACACGACGCGCCCAACTAATGGAAGGCACAAGGGAGAAAATGGAAAACAGGCTGCACGAATGTGCATAAGGCACCCATGTGGTCACAACTTAGCAAATTTGATACGTCCGCCATCAAACGAAATGACCCAACCTGAACGCGTTTGGGTGGGCACCCTCACAAGACGCGCACGACCGAATGAAGGCACAAGGTAGCAACCAACAAATCTGCACAAACATCGTGCACAGGGTAATTGTGCGGTCACAAGTACTTAGCAAATTTGATACAGCCACCCTCAACCAAACCGACCTGACCCAAACGTGTTTGGGCGCGCGCCCTCAACCGAAACGACCTGACCCAAATGTGTTTGGGCCGGTGCCCTCAACCAAAATTACCCTACCCCAACGGGTTTCGATGGGTGCCCTCAAATGAAACGAACCTACTCGAACGGGTTTGGGCAGGTGCCCTCAAACGAAATGACACAGCGGGCTACCGAATGAAGGCACAAGGGAGAAAACGACAAATGGGCCGCATGAACGTGCACAAGGCACCCGTGCGGTCAAAACTTATAAAATTTGATACGACTGCCCTCAAACAAAATGACCCTACCCAAACACGTTTGGGCGAGCTCCCTCACACGGCGCGATAGTACGACGTGCACGACTGAACGAAGGCATAAGGGAGAAATGGAAAATGCGCTGCATGAACGTGCACAGGGCACTTGTGCGGTCACAACTTAGAGAATTTTGATGGTTAACATTTCTTAAAAATTTTGAAAAAAAAAGAGGATCTTACCAAAGAGGATTGGTTCTTCACTAGGTCAATCCATTAAGCTATTTTTATCTAAGGTTTCTTTTGTCTTTAATGCAACTTATTTGTCAACAAAATGGATATTTCTTTTGATTAATTCATATGCAATGTGATTCATTATCTACAAAGATTGAATATATTGTGTGAGGGATATATTTTCTAAAAAAATCTGGATTTTTGTGCGCTGAAAATTGTAAGGGATGGAATGAATCTCACTCCTTATAAACCATTTTTCTTAGAAACTTTCCTTCCCAGATCTTGTTACTCCCTCAATTTTCACTAATGCATGAAAGGCTAAAATCAATTAATGGGTCCTTTGCCCCGTACCTAACAACTTGTTCATTGACATTGCATTATGGAAACAGTTTACAAATCTCTATCACTCTAATAGCTTGTTCATTGACATTATATTATCGAAATAGTTTACAAATATATATCACTCAAATAAAAAAAATTGAGCGCTTATTTATACAGATCTAGGAAGCTACCAATTCTTACATATTTGGATCTCTATTTCAACTGCTTGGACGTTGACAAGAAAATTTCCATCCAATTCGATTTAGGTGATCTATTAATTTACTACTAAAAATGAAAGATGGCACTTCAATTTGTGTTTGATGTACAACCAACATATAGAGTCCAGCCTAATTTTTGGAGTTGCAAAAGCCTGTTGCCCTATTTGTTTTTCATCGGTTTTTCTGGAGATCCACTGTGCAAATTTTCTTCGATTTGGCCGATGCTTTATGCTTTTGGGAGTAATTAAACTATACAATCTCCATAACAATGAAGAATCCTATGAGCTACATATAACTATACTACGATGGCAAAAGCTGCGTGATCTTGCTAGGTGTTTGACCCCTATCCGCTCACTCGTATTTTATAAATAACCGTTCATTTTATAAAGAACCTTTGACCAAACGCTATTCACCGAAGCGATTAACCCACGATATAAAATGAGAAACTAACTTTGCCTTTACTAGATCAATCGCAAAGCTGGTTGCTTAGATTTTCATATGGAATATGGTAACTAGAGCTAAGTGTCGCTATTGCGATATTCGGAGCAATGCGACGGATTGGAGGAAAGCGTCGCAAGACCGACACTTTCCTCCAATTCGTCACAATTCTGACGCTTTTCTCCAAACGTCGCAATAGCGACACTTAGCTCTAAGTGTCGCTATTGCGACATTTGGAGAAAAGCATCAGAATTACGAAGAATTGGAGGAAAGCGTCACAAGATCGACACTTTCCTCCAATCCGTCGCAATTCTGATGCTTTGCTCCAAACGTCGCAATAGCGACACTTAGCTCTAAGTGTCGCAAGACCAAAAATTTCCTCCAATCCATTGCAATTCCGACGCTTTTCTCCAAATGTTGCAATACCGACATTTAACTCTAAGTGTCGCAATACCGACACTTATCTCCAAACGTCGGTATAGTGAAAGTTGTGGGAGGGATTTGAAAAATTGATAAAATTTGGGGAAATTTCCGACATTTGGTCAAAAGTGTTGGAACTAAAGTGTCAGAATTTCCTCCAAATGTACTAGAGTGTTTTCTATTTTTAGGATAGTTATGAAGTTTTGGGTTGTTTGTTTTATTTGATTGATTTATTGTAGGTTGGAAAGATAGAATGTGGGAAGCTTAATGCATTGGGATATGGAGTCATAAAAGAGTTAAATTGTACATCAATTCTTCAAGGGTTTTCATAGGGTAAGATACATATATCAAATGAATCTTCTTAGGTAAGATGATAATGAGATGACAGAAAGTTTTGAATTCAATAAAAATAAAGGGAAATTAAGAATCCTTTAACTATACTTCAACAAGAAAGCCTTTAAGATAAAATTTTGGTAAAACTAAAGAGAAATTAAGAATTCTTTTGCTATACTTCACTAGGAAAGCCTTTAAGACAACAATCCAGTAATACTAAGGAGAAATTAAGAATTCTTTAGTTATACTTTCAGATAGAGAAAACATTCAAGATAACAGTTCAATGAAATTAAAGAGCAGAACACCTCTGAATTCTTTAACTAAACTTCAAAGAAGGCCTTTAAGATAAATATTTTAGGAGAAACTAAAGAGCATAACACCTCTGAATTATCTAGTTAAACTTCACTAAGAAAACCTCAAGAAAACAATCCAGTAACACCAAAGAGAAGTTAAGAATTATTTAGTTATACTTTCAGAGGAAAACATAAAGATAATAGTAACATATAGAGTTAAGGTGCCAAAACAACATATCTCAATCTAAAATTTATGTTCTATTATCAGAGAAATTGATGTACAATATGGAAAATAGAGGAGAAACATTAACAAAGAGGGATAACATCACCATTAACATAGCTCAAGAATCCTGTGAACATGCTTGTATTACTGATGTCCAGCTCAAAAACAGTTACAATGCTCTAGTGCAATAATCTTTACAACTCAGAGTCTGATCAAAATCCAGCCTAGAAACCAACCAACCAAAAATAATAATGGACAATATATGTAGTATGTAACTGTAGATGAGGAGGTTGCCCTAATCTAGGGTGACAGATTTGTATTTATTACAGAGTAAATGATGTTTGACAATTGAGACCATGCAAGGCCCAATGCCAAAATATCTCTGACTGACCCACTGTAGTAATAACTTTATAATTTACTATTGAGCTAACTTTAAAATATCTTTGACTAATTTTCCTTCAAACATTAACTTTACAATAACTTCTAGGTTGTTGCTAAAATATCTCTGACTACAGTATTAACTATAGCTTCTTTCATTAAAGAAGAATTAGGCTATAGGTGGCCAATGTGACTGTGAAGAAGTAAATGTTGAGTGGTTGTGTCATTTGGCTTTGTCTTTTTTGTTGATTTATCCTCTGATTTTTTTTTTCCTTAATTCTATTTTCTTTTATTTCCTTTGTTGTCACTGTAATCTCTTCTTCAACCTTCTTATCTACTTGATTTTCTTTCTTCTTTTTCTTTTTTACCTCTGGCAGCTAGGTATACTTCTTTTACCTTTAACAGTTGTATTTCTCCTTAATTTTGTACCTTTAACCCTATCTTTTAACTTTAACCTTTGACTAATCTTTTATTCCTTTTACCTTTCACTGTCGCAGTGAATCCTTTACATGTCACTATTCTGTGACTGTGTTTTTCTTTTGTCTTCATCTCTGCTTACACAGCCACTGTAAAAATTCTCCTTTTTCTTTACCCTGTCTTTTGAAGACACCTCGTTGTCTTTGGAGTAATTGTATGATCCTTATTGATCATGATCCATTGCTGCTTCTCATTGTTCTTGCACTCCTAATCCTTGGATGAACAAGGCTTCTGAATCATCACCCAAAGAACCTAGTTTGAATAATTCTTGGAATTTGGAAACATATTTTGATTAATGTGTTTTCTGATACATCGATCACCTGCAAAATTAAAAAAATTATTAATAAAAAATGGGATCCCGCGGGATGGCGAGTAATGGTGGCTCGCACATAGCAGGGAAATTTTTGGACAGAGTCCGGAAAATGGTGGTCTTTGATTTTTGCATTTAGTTGTGACCTTATGGGTCTTTACAAATGTTGCAGGGGTTACATGGTGGATTGGGGCTTATTGCAGTAACACAGGGCAAATAGGTTTATCATGGCAGGCAAGTGGCTTTGAATTCAAATCAGAGGACGATTTCCATTATGCAGGGGGGGTGATTTTGTGGTTTTCGCACGGTGCATAGGCAGTTAGCCGGTTTTAGGTAGAGGGATGCGATAAAACGGAGAGGCGACACATGGAGGGAAGGAGGGGTGAGAAAATTGCCTATTTCGCAAGCCCTCTAAGGTTTTAAACCTCGGGTAGTTGGGGTTGCGATAATGATCATGGGCCGTCGGATTTGATGGAGTAGATCGGACAGTGGTCAAGTGAGAATGGATCGTGGGTTGACTTTGACAGGTGGGGTCAAAATTTGAAATGACGCGGAGGGTTTAAATAATAAGGTGGGTTCGGGGTCATATTTAAAGTGGAGGTGCTTAAATATAAAGGCGAGTCAGGCCTTTGAATATAACGAGGTCTGGATTTTAATAAAGCAGGGTTTATTAACGTGGGACCTGGGGTTAAAATTTATTTTAAAACAATGTAAAAATGGGTTTTTACATTGTTTTGAATGAACAGAGGGGAAAGAGTGAAGGAGGGAGGGTTTTTAGTGAGGAAAATGGGGTTTTTAGCATAGGAAAAAAGGTTTTAAGAAGGGGACAAGGCTAAATGAGGGGATTTAGGTTCATACATGGGATTTTCAGAGTATGAGAGTGCTAGAGAGGGAAAAATGAGATATAACGAAGATGTTAAAATGAGAATGATGAAGGCAATGAGATTTCTGAAAATAAATGATAATCAGGGAATATTATTTTCAGTAGACTGTAAAAATACATAGTCATCTAGTGATATTGTAGAATACAAGAGACTAATAGTGGCTCCAACTGGGGAGGGAAAATCCTTTAGGAGGTGTCAAGAATATCAGATCTCTGGATTTTGTAAATCAATGCCTCATCCATTGTCATCCTGATCTATTGTAATTTTTATGATAAGATTTTTAAAATTAAAATCCATGTTTGCAACAAATTACTTCTGCCTACCCATTATTCTATCCTAGCATTTTTTTCTTCACTCATTGGGTGCATTTAGACTTGCAAACCTTGACATCATTTTTATTTTGAAAGAAAAATATCTATTTATAACCTTATTACTTCCAAAGGCTCAGATTAGACTGGTGAGCTCTTTTATTCTCTACCTAACTGCATGATCTGCCAAAATTAAACAGTTTGATAGATTTTTATTCACTAACTATCAACATGAATGAATCAACATTAGGCAGCTTGATCATCATGAATTGTGGCATTTTTGGACAAGCTGCACACTATATTATTTTGCAAAAAGTAAACTAGAATTGGGGGCTTTGGTATGAAATCTTTCATTTATCACCTATCCCTCACCTTTCCTATTGGTTTCAGATTTAGGCTTTGGAACCAATGTCATTTTCTACCTATCAAATGATAATCCACGTTTAAACATTTTGGAAAATCTTCATTTTCTAACTTATCAACAAAAATTCAAAATTTGTACAATCATGTTTAGGTTGTATGATTGAACAAGAACTTTTCAAAAGTAGTGGTATTTTGACTTGCACACTTTCAGAAATATTCATTTTTTTGGTATGGGGCTTACCTTTTTCTTTTAATCTGCCCTCTTTTCTTCTTTTTGGTTCCTTTTCTTTTTTTTATTTGTATCAATTTTTCTGATATTTTTGGTTTAAGAAATGTTATATAAAATGAAGAAAACTTTAACCTGAGATTCTCAACTGAAATAATGCTTAAGCTTCCTGCCATTGACAGGACCTCCAAACAACTCTGTTCCATCCATTTCTTCTAAGAAAAATGCATTATTACCTCTTGGAGAATGAATGATGTATGGGCCTTTCCTCAAGTTATCAAACTTTCCATGCTTGCCTTTGTCCTCTCTTCTTGAATCCCACTTCAACACTTTGTCTCCAATGTTGAAATAATTTGCCTTGGCTCTTTTATCAAATTTTTTCTTGATGTTTTCCTACATCAACTGTGTTCTGTGGTACACTCCTTCTCTAGTTTGTTGTAGCTGAATAATTTGGTTTATTCTTCTTTGTATATCATTCTCTTCAGACTGCACCTCTTGAATGAGCTTAATTAATGGTGTTGGGCCTCTAATTTGTAATATTATTATCACTTCTTAATGTTCATTTCATTCATTTCTAATATTCTTTTATCACATTATTTATTATAATTTATTATATAATTCCATTTGATAATTATTTATGCTCTTTTGGATAAATAATACTTGTTCTCCTTTATTTTAATAAATTAATGATTATTATGCATGATTTTTCCAATGATGGTTTATTAATGAATCCGTTATAACATAAATCACTATTTTAGCCTCCAAAATCTCTTCCAGATTGCAGATTTGATCTTCAACTGATAATTAAATATTCCAACTCAGAAATTCGCTGGAATAACAAGAGACAGTTTTGCGTTGAATGTTTCGGGCAAATGGAGAAGAATCCTAAAAATATGAAACATGGGTTTTGTGTAGAACGAACCAAATTAGTTTTCTAAAGATCATTTTTCCAAAATTTGGTCTTGATTGAGAGAAACGCAGGGTTCTCTGAAGGATATATTTGCAGGATTTTTGTTGTGGCCGTTTTCCAAAATTGCCCCAATTGTAATTGCCAGATTCGACTTGTGCCAGTTGAATCATGATGGAAATATCTTTCAGCTCTCATATTGGTTATTGATATTTTGTAATCATTTTATTTCCCCTTTGTTGTTTGTATATTTAAATGGGCACAAAATAGAACACAAGAGAGAATGCATAGGAGAAGGCATAGAGGGTTTTGCAAGAAGAGACAGATTTGTAATAGAAGCATGTTCGATTAATTGAATGCACAACATCTTGTTCTTTCTTCTGTAATTCGTGAGTTTACCACAACCTTGATCAAAGAGTTGGGCCCACTCTTCTGATCAGGTGCTGCATTTTCCATTTTTCTTGCAGTGTTGTGCTTTACTGTTGTTATAGTTTATTCTTAATTACTGTGAATGCCCTTTAATTTCTGCAGTTTATTTAATTTTTGTTACAGTGGTCTGTATGTTGTGGAATTAAACCTGTGATCTACAGCAGGTCATGTACTTGTGTCTGCATATACTTTGCCGTTAGTCTTGAAATAACTAACGCCCTCAGGTTGATAATTTATGTGGAGAAAGATTTGAATTCTGTTCATATCTGACACCAACATTTTGGCACCTTTGTCGGGGAAGGCTAACAGGTGCAAGAAAAAGATCTGCAATGGATCTAAGGGTAAATCTCTCATCTTGGGAAGGGGATTTATTGCCCTGTTTCAAGTCCTGAGTCCTGAGCGTAAGTGCTTTGTGTTTTCTTTTCTGTTTTTTATTGTTTTTATGTAGAACTGATCTTTCGTCTTGAGGAAGGCATTTATTACCCTGCTCCAAGTCCTGAGCATAACATGCTATTTTTCTTTGTGCTTTGTTCTATTTTTTTTATTAAAAATTAATCCCTCATCTTAGGGAGGTATCTTGTAAGCCTGCCCTAAGTCTTGAGCGTAGTTTCCAGTTTTTTCGCTCTTATTTATTTTTCTTTGGGCCAACTTCTCGTCCTAAGGAGGGTATGTGGTTACTCTACTTCAGGTCCTAAAATTCAATTTTTATTTTTATTGTCTGTTTGAAACTATTCTCTTGTCCTGGGGAGGAAGCTATCTATCCTTCTCTGGGTCCTGAGCAATTGTTGTTACTTTGATGAACCCTCTTCACAACAGAGATCTAAAAAAAAAGGTAGAGGATGAGGTCAAGAAAGAAAGCATCAATAGAATCTGGAACTCAGTTAAAGAACTTCACAATGTTACAAATATGAGAAACGAATATTATATTGAAGGCTGGTTTCACTCTCTTGTTTTCTTGCAACATCACTCCACACTTCAACAACTCTTGGCACCATCCTTAATAGGGAAGTTGGTTTCTCATACACGTGTATTTATTAACATACATCTCTAAATTATAGGTATGTGCATACTTGAAGCCTTATTTCGAAAATGGCATCATTGGTGGTACTCTTATATGTAAGTATATTTTATTTTTCAAAGTAGTGTAGTGTAGTGTAGAATATAGAATGAATAAAGACATAAATAAATAAATTTCTTTACATGTAAAAATAGTTGTTTTTGTTGCAAGACATTGTGAAAATTAACATTGGTGATCAATGTTCAAATTCATTTATGTATGTAGATGAATTATATTGAAAATAAAATTTCTACAAACACTCATATTCATTTTGATCACCTTCTTGGAAAAATTCATTAATTATCATATCTTATGGTTTGCGGGCTTGATGAAAATTCTGGAAAATAGTCAGGACAATCATGTTTTGAGGGACCAAATGGGCATATTTTCAAGACCTGTTTCTATCCTACGTAGCCCTTCATGTCTACATTCTAACTCAATTTGAATCACTTGATTTCAAGTTGAAACGAAAAAGTTATGACCAAAAAAATGATAAGATGTCTAGCAGGAAGCTTAGGAACAGAGTTGGGAAAGTCCATTTTTAGAGAGTTAAATGACTATATTTTGGAAACATGTTTCTATGGTATATTTCCCTATGAATCTAGTTTACAAATCAATTTGAATCACTTTATTTCGATATCGTATGAGGAATTTATGACCCAAATATTGACTTCTTATCGTAGATCAGCACTCTTGAAACTTTGTTTTCTCGGTTGTTCACTAGCGTATTTGACCCATCAATTATCCTTGCCTTCAAAAACTGTTTCTATTGGAGATACCTAAATGAATCTACTTTAATCTCCAATTTGAATCCATTCAATCCATCATCAAATGAAAAAGTTATGCTTGAAATATCAACTTTTTGTCTGAGCTGGAAAATAAAAATGACTCTATTATGCAGGTTGTTCTAAGCAAATTTAACATACCATTACATGAAATTTTTAAAACATGTTTCTATTGGAGGAATCTCTCTAAATTAAATTTCATTTGGCTTTGGAATCACTCAAATCAGAAGAAAAAAAGAAGAATTTATCATTGAAACACTGCTGATCAGTATGGTGGGCCACCACTCTCCCGCAGGTAATAGATTAATTTTATTTTGTTATTTTATTTTTTTTCCCATGGATTTGTTTTATAGAGTAAATAATTGTTTTTTTTGCATATTTATTGGATTAGGAGAGCCCAATCACATATATTTTTCCATGATTTCATGTTTTATTGTAGGTAGACACTCGTTTTTTGCAAGTCCTAAGAGAGTAAATGAGGTCAATTTATGAGCAAGTGATTCTTGAAGACAATGATAATGAAATATTTTCAAATAAGTTTCCTCATACGGAGAAAACAACATGAATATTTTTCATCAATTAATGGATTTATAACATGAGAAATGGAGAATTGATTTCTATTTGAAGATCCAAGTCATTTCTGCAAAAAAAAAAAAAACACATTTTTCCATTTATTCACCATTCACAAACAACATTGCTGCAACAAAAATCATGACCATTGTAACTTAAGGTTTTTATTTATTTATTGGTTTTCAATAAAGAGTCATTTATTTTCTGATGTTTTTATGCTTCAGGTATTGTTTACTTCAAAATCACATTTTCTTTGTTTTGTTCTCAAAATAAAAGTAGCAAGTTCTTATGTTTCATGATGCTATTACTCCTTGGATGCTGCTACTCCATGATGTTGTTACTCTGGATGCTGCTACTCATGATGTTGTCACTCCTTGGATGCTGCTACTTGTGATGTTGTTACTCTCTGGATACTGTTACTCCGGATGCCATTACTTCGGATGTTGTTACTCACACTGTTGTTGCTCCAGATGTTGTTACTCCGGATGATGTTACTTGCATTTCTGTTACTCCAGATGTTGTTACTCGCACTACTATTACTCTAGATTTTGTTACTCACACTGTTGTTACTCCAGATATTGTTATTCTAGATGTTGTTACTCACACTTCTGTTACTCCAGATGTTGTTATATTGTTGTTACTCCAGATGTTGTTACTCGCACTGCTGTTACTCTGGATGCAGTTACTCCGGATGCTGTTACTCACACTACTGTTACTTTGGATGTTGTTACTCGCACTGCTGTTACTCCGAATGCTGTTAATCACACTGTTGTTACTCCAGATGTTGTTACTCACACTGTTGTTAGTCCAGATGTTGTTACTCGAATTGCTGTTACTCTGGATGTTGTTACTCGCACTGCTGTTACTCGTTGTTGTTACTCCAGATGTTGTTACTCCGGATGTTGTTACTCTGGATGTTGTTACTTGCACTATTGTTACTCCAGATGCTGTTACTCGCACTTTTGTTACTCCGGATGATGTTACTCGCACTGTTGTTACTCTGGATGTTGTTACTTCGTCAGTGTTGTGAATCCATCACTGTTGTTACTCCATTAGTGTTGTGAATTCGTCATTGCTATTTCTCTATCTGTGCTGTGAATCCATCCCTGTTGTTACTCCAATTTTTTTTTTCCAAGTGTCCGGTGTTGTTACTCCTTTTATGTTGTTACTCCTCCGGTGATGTTATTCCATGGTGATATATATTTTTTTTAAGCACTTGGTGCTGTTACTCCTCCAGTGTTGTTACTCTGCCAAGGTAAGTCTCCAGGTACGTCCTCGACCGACTCCATAGATTTAATTGGTATTTTACTTATGATATGATCAACTATGATTGATGGAAGACATACTTTACTTGGGGGGAGGTCTCGTGCTTAAGGGATGACTATTATGGTAAGTCTTGTTAGGAATGATTCACTCTTAATTCCTCATTATTTTGTAAAGTGACTAATCCTCCTTCATGTCACCTGCCTAACATCAATTTTTTCCCCTTTCCCTATTATTACCTAAGTCATGCTTGTTGTTACCTCAGTCACAACTATTATTGTTGGCCAATTTTCACATTGAATTCAACATATGTAGGTCTTTCTGATTTGTTTTTCTCTTCAGTGAATGGGAAATACTTTTAATGGTCTAGGCCCTCTTTGAAAAGATGATTGGGTAGTCAATTTATCTTTGCTTTTCTATAAACATAATCTTATTTTTAAGTAATAATTATGCAAAGATGAATTTATCATGTCAACTTTCAACTTTCCTAATTGGTCAAATCCCTGATCTTGTAAAATTTATGGTGATGACCACAGAATTGTTTTAAATATTTTCGCCATTATCTAATGAACTGTTCCTCAACCCCAATCTCAACAATGAAAAATATATTTATCAGCAGTCATTTTAAGGTTATTAGTTTTTGAGAAGCAAAACTATCAAAGTTGAAAATAGTTACTACACAACTTTTTACGCCATCCCTAGCTCTTAAGGAACTGACCTACCACCCCATCTATTAAGTAATCTGTTATTGATTAACAAAAACTATAGTTGAATTTTAAACATAAATGGTCTACTGGAGGATAGGAGGTCTCATCACGAGCCGACCTACCATGATCATAGGTCCTAATAAAGTGACATTACCACTACTGGCCACCAAGCCATGGTAATGGCCTTCGGTCATAAGACTGAAGGACAAGAGGTCTCATCACGAGCCGAATTTTTCACTTTTGTTAGCTCCTATGAATGGCATTGTTATTAACTGGTTACCACGCCCGAACGATGATCTTTAGTTGACATCTGAGTAAATTGAAAAGCCTTTTTGCAACTATGTACTTATTTGTAATAGATGGGACACTAGCATCTCAATGGGTTAAAAAGGCATCCCTATCAAGACTATGGACGTCTGTTGGCAGCAATGGCTATGCCTATTGTATAGAAGTTAATTTAATACTATAATATACTTGGTTACCTTATTTTCTCAAAGCTAATTTCTGATAAAGTTGAATGTTGTATATACAAATTTTTCCAGAACTCATGCTTCATGGGTAATATTTAATCAGTTCTTAGATGATGGTGGTTATGGTTTATATCTATTATTGAGTTATAAATATTTACTTTACATGTCAGGGATGAAACTTTTAGGATATTTGATATTTGACATTTGTATTATCTAATCTATAATTCCTTTATTCTACAAGTATCATACCTTTAACCAAATATAGTTGCTTGCCCAATCAATCACCATTTATTCATATCTTAAAAATACCACTGAGAGTCCTGATTCTGATTTTGAATCCCATGTAATTGGACAGACCTTGAGAAGCAAAGACTGAGATAACTAATTCTCTTAATTTCTGTGCTCATAACAACCAAATCTTATAGGTATAGGGAATGCATATTTTCCCTTCTCATCCATTATTATTCCATGTAATTCACAATATGATTATGTCACTTTTATATGTAATGAGGTAATTGAGGTGATGAATTTATAATTAAGGATACTCATGAGATTTTTTTTATAGATGACAAGGAAACTAATCAGTTTGGTGGAAGGAAACCCTGCTACACTTTCTGATTAATTTTTCAGCTTGCATGGCTTCCACCTTCCGCGTCACTTTTAGCATCAGCTCAGCATACATCAGCTTCAAAAAAAAATGTCAATCCATACATTCCATTCCACATTTTTATGGAGGTAAAACTTGAGGTAAAATAGCATAAGGTTTTGATTTATTAACATTTTAGGAGAATGTCATGAAAAACCATTGAGCATTATTCACTCATATTTTTCAACCATTATTTCCCTTTCTTTACCACTTCCCATTTTTCAGAGACAAAATCTTTAAGTTTGGGGGAGTGTTACTTTCATTATCATAAACATGCCATCAATATTTTTTATCATCCATCGATCTCATTACTCATTCTCAAAATCTCTCGTATTCCATTTTGTTATACACCAAACAAAGATTTCGGCCGTGATTTTAGAAACCACCCCAATTTCTTTTCTAGTGTAGCATGAGGGCATGCTAATTCTCCAGTTTGGGGGAAGGGTAATGCATGATGAATGATTTCTCATTTCTTCCTCATTTAAGGTATACAATCCTAAGATTGATTTGTGTATATCCTTAAAACTATCAACTGGATTCTTTTGATTTTTGGACAACAAATATGTGTCATTAAACCCAGAAATTTTCAAGATAAACCAATTTGTTAATTCCAAAAAAATCATGCATTATTACCTAAAACCATTTTTCTGATATATTGAAATCTGTTCGTTGCATTGATTTTATTTTTGGATTGGAGAAGCTTTGATATAGTATAAATTTTCTTACGAAATTTCAACAAAATCTGGTTTGTAATGAAGTTTGTATTTACTTGTATCATACTTTGTTACAACTTCATATACATACAGTTGAAAGTATACATGAAAATTATTTTAAGGAAGCATTTGAGGAAGAAGTCTTCTCTTCCATCAGTATCATGCATTGGGGTGAGAATTTTGATTATTGTATTACAACTTGGTTAATACAGAGGCATTAGGTTGCATGAGGACATGCAACATATTCAGTTTGGGGGAGATGTTGGGCCTCTAATTAGTATTATTATTATCACTTCTTAACATTCATTTCATCCATTTCTAATGTTATTTTATTACATTATTTATCATAATTTATTATATAATTCCATTTCATAATTATTTATGCTCTTTTGGATAAATAATACTTGCTCTCCTTTATTTTAATAAATTAATGATTATTATGCATGATTTTTCCAATGATGGTTTAATAATGAATCCATTATAACATAACTCACTATTTTAGCCTCCAAGATCTCTTCCAGACTGCAGATTTGATATTCAACTGATAATTAAATATTCCAACTCAGAAATTCGCTAGAATAACAAGAGATAGTTTTGCGTTGAACGTTTCAGGCGAATGGAGAAGAATATTGAAAATCTGAAACATGGTTTTTGTGCAGAACAAATAAAATTAGTTTTCCAATGAGAAGTTTTCCAAAATTTGGTCTTGATTGACAGAAACGTAGGGTTCTTCGAATGAGAAATTTGTAGATTTTTTGTTGTGGCCGTTTTTCAAAATTGCCCCAATTGTAATTGCCAGATTCGACTTGTGCTGGCTTAATCATGATGGAAATATCTTTCAGCTCTCATATTGGTTATTGATATTTTGTAATCAGTTTATTTCCCCTTTGTTTTTTGTATATTTAAAGGGGTACAAAATAGAACACAGGAGAGAAGGCATAGGAGAAGGCATAGAGGGTTAAGCAAGAAGAGACAGATTTGTAACAGAAGCATGTCCGATTAATTGAATGCACAACATCTTGATCTTTCTTCTGTAATTAATGAGTTTACCACAGCCCTGATCAGAGATTTGGGCCCACTCTTCTGACCAAGTGTTGCATTTTCCCTTTTTCTTGCAGTGTTGCGTTTTAGTGTGATTTATTTACTGATGTTACAGTTTATTCTTAATTACTGTGAATGCCCTTTAATTTCTGCAGTTTATTTAATTGTTATTGCAGTGGTCTGTATGTTGTGGAATTAAACCTGTGATCTACAGTAGGTAATACTTTTTTGTTAGTCTTGAAATAACTAACGCCCTCTGGTTTATAATTTATGTGGAGAAAGAATTGAATTCTGTTCATATCTGACACCAACAAATGGCACTCCCAAGGCTGTTGGGAAGACTGCATCCATTCCATAGACTAGATGATAGGGTGACATATCAATTGACTTCTTATTTGTTAGTATGTCTGCCCATAATGCATGTACCAACTTGTTGTGCCATGATTTCTTGTTTTCTTCCAGCAAATTTTTAATGATGTTTACCAAACTCTTGTTTGAGGATTCATCTAACCCATTACCTTGAGGGTAATAAGTTGTAGAATTTCCCAAAGTAATGTGATATCTGTGGCAAAAATCCACCATTTTCTTGGATTTAAAGGCGACAGCATTATCAGTAATGATTTTCCTAGGACAACAAATCTAGATAGAATGTTGTTTTCAAGAAACCTAATAATTATTGAGTCTGTGGTAGTCCTGGAAGGAATGGCTTCTATCCACTTTGTAAAATATTCAGTTGCAGTTAGGATCCATTTATGTTGGGCAGAGGAGGAAGGGTGGATTTCTCCAATGAAATTTAGACCCCATTGTTGAAAAGGAGCTTCAACAGAAATTGGTCGTAATGGCAAAGGTAGCATCTTTATTTTTCCCTGAAATATTTGGCACTTATGACAAGAAATTACCATTTTGTGGATGTCTTGGAAGAGGGTAGGCCAATAGAAACCAGCCCTAAGGATCTTATTAATAGTGGTTTTCCAATAGAGGTGACCTCCACATACTCCTTCATGAAATTCATGCATAATCCTATCTACATCTTCTTCAGGCAAACATTTAAATAATACACCACCAGAATTTTTCCAATATAAAACTTTTTCCAAAATGCAGAAATTTATTGCTTTTAACTTCAAGAATCTTGCCTTTGTTTTGTACAAACTGGGAGGAACATTTATATTAGAAAGCACATACAACATGTCTGCATACCAAGGAGAATTCAGGAATGTTTCCTCAATAGGTGGAGTCGCTGGCTCCTCTTGTTCATCCAATGAGTGAATCATATTGATGTATAGTGCTTGAAAATTTGTTTCAGCCATTAGTTTAGCCAGTCCTTGTCCTTTGATTAACTTGGTGGGCTTGATTTCCAAGTCATATTCCAATATGACAACAATCCACTTACCTCTTTTGCCATCAAGATCTTGTGTCAGGATGTATTTAACCACTGTATGAGGGACAAATGCAATGATGTGCGAATGCAAAATGTAGACTCTGAAATCCTTTAGTGCTTTGATTAAGGCAAAAGCCTTCTTTTCCATGATATTATATTTTAGAGGTGCATCTCTTAGAGCTTGGCTGAAGAATGCTATGGGTTGCTCCTGTCCTTTTGTATTTTTCCGCAATAATACAACAACAACTGTGTGTTTCGATGCAAAGGAAAATATAAAGAAATCCTTGGTGAAATCAGGGCTGATCAGAACTGGTGTTTGTGTAAGAGCTTGCTTCACTAAGTCAATTTTCTTCCATGGTCCACTTGTCTCCTGATTCTGTTTTGAGCATGTTAGTGATGATTAATTAATTAATTATATATTTTAAAATTCTTTCTTACCTATTATATTTATTTGAATTACCTTGTTTTTATTATTTGAATTAAATTATTGATTTATCTTTACAATTAATTAATTATTTTTAAATTCTTTCTTACTTATTATATTTATTTGAGTTACTTAATACTTTATTAACCCTTTTGTAATAATTTTTTTTATTTAATTAACTAATTTATTTTTAAAACTAACTAACTAACTTTTTAACGGCTAGTTCTTAACAACTAGTCTTAACGGTTAGTTCTTAACAACTAGTTCTCAACGGATATTTCTGGGCAATGATGCATCTCCCTATTTATTCATCGAGATCAATTAGTCTCTCCACCTTGTCCTGAGGATGAACTATATTAGTTGGTTCGAAACGTCGACCTAATCCTGATGATGTGATTTATCCGAAAGTACTTTTATCTATAAAATATTATAAATTAATAAAAATAATAGTAAAATTATATATTAGTAAAATTATTAATAATGAGAACTATTATTATTAACAACAATTAACAAATATTTTTTTTTTTAAGTAATAAATTAGTATTTTCATTAGGTAATACAACCAATAATTAAGACCTACGATTTAAACTTTTATAAATATTAACCCTTTTATTAAAATTAAATTAAAAACATTATTTTTCTTAAATTAAAATAAATTTATTAACACATTTACAAATTTTTTTATAATTAAATAGTACAAAAAATTAAACATAAATTGAATTAAGCATAATTAAATAAAAATATTATAATTGAATTAATCATAATTAATAAAATATTATAATTAAATTAAACATTAATATTAGTAAAATTATTTTTAGGGTTTTTTTGTAAACAAAAAGTTATTAACAATAATAATTAACTAAATCAATTAGGTCGACTCTTTCTTTTGTTTTCCTATTTATTCTTGGTCTTGTTCCTCTTTCAATCTTTTATCATTCAAGCAATTAGTCCTAAAGATGGATCCCCATTGGGATTTGAAACGTCGACATGATTCATTTTACATTCTGGATAATCTGAGAATCTTTGTTACAAATGATAACCACAAAAGCCTAAAATCTATCAGAGATAGATATGATGTTATACATATGGGTTACCAATATGACTCTTCTTATGAGATTTATTGATATTGAAAATGTCTAACTACCTTATGAATACCTCCCTAGTTAAGAGGGAGTGTTGAAATATGTAACTAGGTTTGGTCTTCATAATGAAAAATAAATTTGTTTTTTTAAATATTGAGGCATGGATTTCATGCTCAAGAAGATTTTTTTTTAGGTCAAGTTCCCATTGAGAGCTTCTAGGTCATTCTCATGTACAAAAGACCCATTTGGGCATGTTACATATTGTAAGAAAAAAATATTTGAGTCAAAGTCAAGTCAAGGGACCCTCCAAGACCAAGTCAAATGTGAAAGCATCAAGTCGGCCTAAGGACACTTCAAGTCAGCCTAAAAGGATGTGTCAAGAATCCTATATATAGAGCCATCAACCTCATTTGAAGAGCACTCACTCAAGCACAAAATTTTTTGATCAAGGGACAAAAAAATAAGCCTCATATCATAGCAAATGAAAGAGAAGGAAGAACTGAATTGTTTTTGCATGTTTTGGATCAAAACTCTCACACATGTGAAAGGTTAGGACATCTCCTTGTTGCAGACTAGACTAAGATATTACAACTACCATAAGAGGTCGAAATATAGTAAGAAAATTCCAGTTTTGCAAGTTGAATTGGTGAGGAAGCAACCTATATCCAAGTGAAGGAGGAAGGAAGAGATATTTTCCATCATCCAACTAATTTATGGTTTATGTAGTACGAATTGCAATCATATATTGCAGAGCTGAAATTTTAGAGTTGCAGAGTCGAAGTGCAATAGTAGGGTCAAAGTAGAGTCAAGGTCGAAGTTACAATTGTAGTATTAAAGCTGGAAATATCAAAAGAAAAGTTGACTTGGTATTGGAGGGGCCTTGGTCAAGCATCTAGGTCTTATAATTCGCCAATTAAAGTTTCTATAAGAAGACGAATTCATTTGGGTTTTCCTCTCAAGATTGGAGAGGTTTTTTCCCTAGCTGATCGCCTACGACTTGTGTCATATTGCCTTATTTTTATTTTGTTACCTCATTGATGATAGAAGAACATTAATAATTAAAAAAAAAAAAAAAACTAATCAAGTAAAAATACATCACAGTCGATTTCAACTAAGATAAATCACCTACACTTGCTATCCCTAGATTTCTCAACAAAATTTTGGGTAAAATAATGAAATGGTGAATAACCTTTTAATATTTAAAATAATTTATGAAATTAGATTTTGAAAAATCATTTGCCGCTCTTTTTTTAATTTAAAAAAAAGAACAAAATTCGTGCTTTTTTTTATTCAATTTCTTCGCACATCAGTGCTTTAGATAGTCAAGTGCACCAATGCATTTATATAAAAAGTGCACCGACTTTTCTAGAGCGCCATATTTTTTCAACGCACCGACATGATTCAATTTTGTTTTCATTTTTGAAATCCCAAAATGGTTTGATTATTTTTTTTAACGCAACAATGTGGTTTATATTTAAAATAACACCAAGACGGTTGAATTCACTTTATTTCTAAATTCGGGAAACAATTGTGTACCAATGTTTTTTTTTATTTAAATGTACCGGTGCGTTTTTATGTGAAAGAGAACTGATATGATAACAAATTTTTTATTTTTTCAGAATGTCAGAAACCAGTGCGGGTATTATTTAAATGACCTAGTGCTCTTATTACTTAAATGGACTTGTGTTGTTTATTCTGATTAGTGCTCTCGTGGGGTTTAAAAATTATTTGAAATTTAATTTTCACATAAAATTGCATATTAATCTCAAATTATCCTTTAGGACGCATCCACATAAATTACAGTAGTTCATAGTGTACATTTTCTGCTTAAATTCGTCTTGTTCTTGAAAAATGGTTTCAAAACTATATTGAAATTCAGATTACAATTATATGGTTCTTGAGATTAATTTTAGATATTCACACAAATTTTTATTTCTGATTTTTCTTAAATAAAAGGATAAAATCTCAATAATATCAAATGGTCAATTCTTCAAATTCCAGCTAATTCCATATTTTTGATCAAAGTCCTTCGCGGAGTTCTCCCTTACATCTCGAGTAAGTGTAGGTTTCATTTATATTTCAATTATCTAATTAAATTTTTTTTTTAATCCATCTCAATTTGAATAAAAATGTATGCAAATTATTTTCAGGGTCCATATTCAGAATCAAGTTCAGATGCTGAAAATACTACCCCATATTATTTTCAAAAACGTTGGAAGCTCTCATGAGGAGTAACATATCGCAAGTATTTGGTAGATGAAAATGGACAGCCTCTTCACCCTGCCAATTGGAACATGGCATTTTCTAGCCTCAATCTTGGATCAAGTATGGTAATAATTGTTTAGTATATTGAAATTTCAACAAACTAATCGCATTGTCGTGGTTACTAATATAATTTAAATTGTATTAATTACGATCAATGTTTTTTGAAATTAGTATTCTAGTGATGATGAGCAACCCACCTACCATCTTTTGGTGCACCCCACTACAATGTCAAATCAAGAGAAGGTTGCATTAAGAGCAAGACTCGAAAGGAATCATACAAATAATGGTTGAATCAAACACCTATTCAATTCCCGCTAAGTCGAGATTCACCAATTAGGAATGACTACAACAATAGTAGTTCTTCATCACACGCTGGCAATGGAGGATATCAAATTGAGGTTGGTATGGATGATTACTTACACGATACAAGTTCCATGGAGGCAATGTTGTTAGATGCATTCCAGAATGATGAGCTATGGGATGATTCTCATATCATCGATACCCTATTTGAAAGCCTAATATATACTTCCACTACCCCTCTCTTTTGGACCTGGTGACAAGTGAAAGTCTACTCATTTGGGGACAATGATGTTGTTGTACAACATGAAATAAAAGTTTGGCATGTCGAATGCATGTTTCTTGGCAATAATGAGGTAACTGACTTGCATGATTGATCAAGCTCCTTATATTTTTTCACACAATAAAATTTAAAAATGGTTGATTATATGAATGTTAAATATTGACATTATACAATTATATTCCCCACCAACTGCAGGATATTTAAAGATAATTTTCCTCTGAGTGATAATGTTTTGTCGGGTAGTTGGGAAGAGGAAACAAAATTGTTGAAAATGTTAGGTGTTGAGTACATATCATATCATGCATGCCTGAATTATTGTATTCTATATAGAGAAGAATATGCATGCAAAGAGATATGTCTGAAATATGGGCATGACGGGTACTATAATTAAAAAAAAATATTAAATCACATGGTCATCCTCATAATATATTGAGGCACATGCCTATAATCCCAAGGATTCAAATACTCTTTCGTTTCAAAGAGTTAGCTATGTTTCATGGATGCATGCCTCACACATAAGTGATTCAGGAGTTATAAGAATCCCAACAGATTTAATATCCATGAAGCATATAGAGGATACATGGCCTGAAAAATTCAAGGATGAAGTACAAAGTCTACAAATAAACATATCCATGGATGTCATCAACCCACATTCCCTCCAAAACACCAATTTTTTTTTTTGCATGTAGTAGTGATAAATAACAATATCCCCCACGATTTTCCATGAAGAGTGAACATATTAGGTTGGCTCTCATAGTCCCTAGTAGAAGAAAAATAAAGAATACAGATGTCTACTTACAACCATTGGTAGATAAATTTAATGAATTATGGGAAGGGTACATGTGTACGATGTAACAAGACACATCGTAAAAGAGAGGAGTTTTACGTTGTATGGAATATGTGCTTACACCAAACATGATTATCCAGAATTAGAAGTGTTCTCAAGTAAATTACATTCTTATTGATTTTTTTAGTAACAATATTGTTTCACATATTAATGTAATTCATTGCAATTGTTCAGATTTTCATGGTCGCTAATGTGTCCGCCTATATACAATAATTTTGTAGGTCTTGTGATAAAAGGGTATCATGGATGTAAATGTTTTGGACCTTCTCTGAAGGCTAGGTGGTCTGAACACCTATGAAATCCAGTGTATGAATGATCTAGAGTATTCCTCCTAGAAGAACACCCTTACAGAAGAGCAACATCTGCTTTCAATGGTAAACAAGATAGAACCCAAAGGCATGCAATAATGACACAAGTTAGATGGATTAGAGCATATGAGATAGAGAAGGAGAAGGATTTCTCAGAAATTTTTGATTCAAATGGGGAGCCTATGTTCGATGATCCATATTTCTTCGATACCTATGTTGAGAAATTGTCCATTGGGATGAAAAGAAATTTTTTATTTTAAGAGCTCCCATATTGGGAGCATCTTAATGTTTCCCACTTACTAGATCCCATGCATAGATTTAAAAATGTTTCGTATTCTTTATGGAGGCACATATCATCAAAATAAAGTGACACATTAGTTGTTAGGAGAGATCTTATTTCTTAAAATCTAAAAAGAAACATTGGTCAAGACAATAAATTAGAGGAGAGGCTGACCCATCTTAGTCTTTCAAATAAGGTGACGTCCCAGGGATTCTAAAGAAAGATGATATTTATTTGGAAAAGGAAGTTATAATGAATTTTAGGGTGCCTTCTTTATATGGGTCTTCAATAAGGAATTTATTCATTGTGGATGTCCATTTGTTGGGGTTGAAATTGCATGACTATTTGAACCTTCTAAGAGTACGTATGTCAAAAACATGTTTTTTTTTTTTTAATGTAATGGTATAGTTTATAATTAATTTTTGTATAATGTTATATTATTGTGCAGTGCCATTATCATATGCTTGTGCGTGGTTTTGTGAACCATGACTTCCCCCAAGACCTACAATGTGTCATATCTAAATTATTTGCATTTGTATGTTGGATCATATCAAAAGAGTTTCATATGACTAGTATTTCACAGTGGCGCTAAGAGATATCTAATATTGTGTGTATGTTTGAAAAGGAAATGCCAAGGAGTTTCATGGAATTGCAGGTTTATCTTCTTATTCACTTAGTATATGAGTTTTAATTAGTTGGGGTTGTTTCTTGTCGTTGGATGTTCTTCTTAGAGAGGTGTATGGAGAATTTGAAAGGTTTTGTTAAAAAAATGGAATAACCTGAGGGGTATATGGGAGAGGGGTCTATAATGTATGATTCTTTCTATTATGTCCGTGAGTAAATCAAGCAGATCAACATCACATCAAGTGAAAAAAATTGGTACAATGAAAGGGATGAAGAAAAAATAGAAGGCGAGTTTCTCGAAAGAAATTGAAAAAGGCACATGATAAAGAGTAAGTGGAGGCTTATCATTTGTCAAATTACTACACAATAACTATTCACATTGAACTTCATATTAATGCATATTTTGATCTCATATAGATATGTGTTTGTGTGTGTGTGTGTGTGTGTTGGTTTGATTTCATGAGTGAATTCATAAATTAAAGCCATCAACAAATTCATTCTTTAAAATATGGAAGCAACACAACTGTGGGTTGCATTGTACGAATAGAAGAGGAGGAAATGGGATAATCATAGGAAATAATTCAAATGGTTGAATGGTAGGAGTGTGCCTTATCCTGATCATTTAAAAGAAAATATGCCCAATGACATGCCCTAATAGTTGGGTTGTTGATTAATTCAGAGAGAAATATGGTGCATTTGTTCATTACCCACATGCTAAAGAGGATGTGCTAAACATAGGGATTGGGTGGAGAAACTTAGTAATTATAATCTCTTTATGTACAATTTTAAATTCATATTGCACCTTTGAATTGTAACATCTAAATATTTTTTATATTTTTTATTATGTTCAAGTTTTTAGGCACATGTCACTTTTATTTTTTCACTTTTTTTATAGGTGCATTTGTTCCCATCTATGTGGGCATATGGGCATCATTTTCACATAGAGGATGTCGATGATGGATCCATAACACAAGACTATGGAGTGGAAGTCGATTTCGACCAATATAGTCATGCTAGCCATGAAGATCAAAACTTAATGCAAGGTAAATTAGGTTACGTTGAAAAGATACAAGAGCTCATTCAAGTGGACTTCTCTTATTGCCAATGTGTTATTTTTAGGTGCAAGTGGTGGGAGATCAGAATAATGTAAAGGAAGATCGTGATAATGGGTTGATATATATGAAAAATAGAAAGATGTGGCATGAAGTTAGGGAGCCTTCTGTTTTCCGAAAACACTGCAACCACATGTATTTTTACACAAATGTGTTAGATAGGGATTGGTGGTTCATATTAAGACATGACCCTAGACCAAAATTTTTTTTTTAGAAAAACAATGTTATCATGCTAAGCGCCGAGGAAGATAATCAAGGTAATGACAATGGAGAGTGATATGTATTTGTGTTATTTCATCAGTTATACATTTTTTTTATGTTTTTGTTTTCATTATTTCACTAAGTATTTCCAATTTTTGGTGTTCCCTTTTACATGATTGACATATAAAATAGATCAATCTCATACATAAAATACAATTTTTTATTCAATGAAAAATGTATTTATTAATATGGAAACACAAATTTCAATATATATATATATATATATATATATATATATATATATATATATATATATATATATATATATATTATCGGTGCACCAAAAACATAGTCATGCACCAGCTTCGGTGTTCTGTAAAAAACAACCACACTGTAGACAATGCACACATACTTATGACGCACCGGCTGTGAACTAAAAGGAGGTATTATCCATGTATAAAATTTTGATTACATATTTTTTATGGACCATTAGAGAAACAAATGTCCTTACATGGATGCATTATAGGTTTTGTTTTTTCCTTCATGGATAATGGAACAATTTTGACTTTTCTTTTAAGTGGTAATTATAAATAAAAGTTAAATTAATAAATATTTTATGGCTAAAAATTAATGATAAATATTGTGATGGTGATTAAGAGGAATTTTTTGAAGTTTCAAATAGACATGGTGATGCTTTTTTATTTCCTATTTAGATTATGTAAAATAAATATCTATCTTTATGTATTTATAAGTAAATTATTTAAAGTAGACATGTATTTATAAGTTCGGTAATAATAAATGATAAGGCTACATAATAAGGTGTTGCATGTGATATATTATTAAAATCAATCCTACCCACAATTATCATTGCAGGTCACGATCCCAAGCCATATACATGATGTCATTAAAAGTCACGAGCTTAAGCCATATACATCACGTTGTCAATTTGAAGGACATCAACTGTACGATATGGCAGTGGTGTGAAAGGAACACCTATAAGTTTTCATAGTGTTTGGTGTGTGAATAATAATATCCATGAAACCCTAATCTGATATCATTTCTCCATACCACTACCTTCTAATTTCACTCTTATATTACCATTTGAACCAGCAACATTTAACAAAGTATAAACTTTTCACAGTTCCATTTCTGAAATCTATGGCACCATTGCGGTTTGTAGCAGGGACAACTGAGATCCAGGTAAGACACCTGGAGTGTATATTGTAGGACAAAAATTAGGTGTTCTCCCTCTCCCTGGCATCCCATGGTCAAAACATATTGTATGGGTCTGCCATTTTCTCCTGCTCTTGCTGCTACTCCCTCTGCTGACGTCTCTCCTACATGATTGACATATAAAATACATCAGCCTCACACATAAAATACATTTTTTTATTAAATTAAAAATGTACTTATTAATATGGAAACATGTAACTTTCAATTAAAAAAATAATTGATGCGCCAAAAACATAGTCATGCACCGGCTCCAGTGTGTTGTCAAACACAACCACACTAGAAATGGTGTGCACATATGTATGACACATTGTTGTTGGTTCAAAAATTTAAATTCTCATAGTGGTACATCACACTTATGCACTAGTGCACACGTATAACATTTTCACACCGGGATAGAACGTTCACGTTATCGAGTGTACCAATATATAGTTGTATTTTAAATATTATTTAGGCGGTGCGTTGAGTAAATATGATAGCACCGGTGTGAGCAGAACATACCAAGCACACCACATTTGTGATGGTGATTAAGATACATTTTATTGAGTCTCAAATAGACTTGGTGATGCATTTTTGTTTCTTGTTTAGATTATGTAAAATAAATATCTATTTTTTATGTATTGGTAAATAAATTATTTAAAGTACACATGTCTTTATCATTGTGAACATGATGTAATATTAACTAGGAGAAATGTGAAAAACAAGACTTTTAGTGAATACCTCGTCATAATTAAATTTGTATTATTTAACTCATATTTATTATTAAAAAGAGTTAAATTTAAACTAGTACAATAGCAAATAAAGAACCAAAACAACATCAAACTATTATATCTTTAGTACTAGAAAAAAGTTCACTCCCTATTTAAGGGAGAACTTCCAATAGAGAAAATCCCTAACTATAAGTAACATGATAACATGCCTTAGTTTACATTTCTTTATCCTCATCTTTAGAGAGAGAAAATTTTAATTTAAATTGGTAAGGGTTGCTATAAATATTAAATTTAAATTTCTTGAAAATCTCATAACTTTATAAGCAAAATAATTTTTATAAAATAATTTTTTAAGTTGTATTAAATCTAAATGAATTCCTCCGAGAGGTGCTATACAACTCAGTATGGGAGAGATGTTGTCACATAATGTTACATTTAAAAATAGTAAAATAATCATTGAAATTAACAAATTAAAAATAGTAATAAGAAAATAAATTAATGTTGGTCGTAATTACAATACTTCAATTTACACCTTAATCTTGTATAACTTTATATAGAGATATAATGTTACCTAAAGAAAAAAACTTTTATGATGAGGAAGAAATGTAATGAGTAAAAAAATATAATTTACTTTTTACTACAACAAAAAATGTATTATTGATATTGCATTATGTGTAATTCATTCTATGGTCCATTTACATGTGATATTTAAGACAAAAATTTATTTATAACAAAAAATATTTTACTCACAACCATAAGTAAAATATTTCAATGTCCATATTAAATAACATAATTTTATAGATACTTTATATATAGAAAATTAAGTAATTTAAATTGAAAATTTTCTTATATTTTCAATTTTTGAAGAGCTTTCCCGATTATCCATAGAGTTAAAGAATATGATGAATTTTATTTAATGCTGTGGATAATCTGGAAAGCTCTTCAATAACTGATAACCACAGAATCTTGAAAACCATAATTTTCATTTTAGTGAGAAGAAAAAAATATGAGGGGCATATTTAAACATCTTAATATGGAGAACATGAATTATAAATAAAACACTTCAATTTCAACTACATATATATTATGTTAACTCTTAATCTTTTGTGGCTATTATTTGAATAAGAATGATGTAGATTATCCATAGTGTTACAAGAATTATGTTGACGTTCCAAATCCCAATGGGGATCCATCTTTAGGACAATATGAATGAAAGAATGGAAAAGAAGCCAAAGGAATAAATAATAACAAGAGGGAAATTTCTTTAAAGAAGGTCGATAAAAAACCTAATCCTAAAAAAAAATTAATAGATTATTTAATAAAATAGTTTATTTTTACCAATATATTAAAATAAAATTATTAAGTCATTATTAATTATTTTAATAATTAATAATATGTGTCAATAATAATAATAATAATAATAATTATTATTATAGTTATTAATTATTACTAATTATCATTAATCGTCAATAATAATAATTATAGTTATTAATTATTAATAATCATTAATTATTACTATTAATTATACAATATCTTTGTTAATAATTAATAATAATTGCATTAATAATTAATAATTATTAATTAATAACTTGACTAATTATTAATTAGCTAGGTTAATTGCTAATTGTTAAACTAATAATAATTAATTATTTATAAATTTTGTTAATAATCATTTATTGTGATGAATAAATAATTATTACCATAAATGAATAAATAATAATTATTAAAAATTAATTAATCCAATAAGAAATTTATTTTTAATTATTAATTTTTTTCTTTTAAATTTATTTATTATTATTATTATTATTATTCAACCCTAAAGTTTAAAGGCCTAAATAAAATGATGAGAGGGAAAGAAAAATGTACCTCTTGTTGCCTAAACACTTTTCGCTCAAAAAGATGTTTGCATCTCAAGAGATTTGATCCCTCTCGATGCTTGGTAGATCTAGAGTTAAAATGGATCTAGGTTGCAGGTTGTAAAATAATTCTTACTTAAGTTTTTTTAATTTGACAATAGATTTAATGTTATAAACCAATATTGAATTCGTTAAATTATATTTTTGAATAATTTATTATTAATACTATTTTATATCAAAAATTGAATAAGTTACACATTTTTTTTCTTTTTAAGAACTAACTAAATGATTTTACCTTTAATTATTTTTTCGTTGTGAGTATTGAAATATTTTACTGATTAAGTTAGATCAAATATCAGTGAACTATCTAAGCAATAGAAAAATATTTATCTTAATTTTGAAATAATAGTTTCAACCATTCTAAACTTTGTAATTTATAAAATATCTTTGCATTCTTTTTAAGACTTTTCACATGAAATTTCATATATAAAATTTTGATATAAATTCACCAATACATAATCTATAATAAACTTTATTTCTTAAAAATAAACACCATGACTATAATAATCTTACAAACATAAAAATCACCTAAGATACACATTTGAATTCACTACCACCATCTAATTATATACATTTTTAGTAGCACATATAAACATCATTAGCTAGCACACAAATCTAAAAATATAACAAGGAATCATCATCATGATCACATCTAACAAAAAAGAAATATTCTAATCTAACATCATCACCACACACATCCTCAAATTAATACAAATCTCATGTCAAATAATTACTATGACGTGCACATCTATCTGCAAGCACATTAAATGAACATATCTAATATGACCTAACAATATACACATCAACACCAACATATAAATTAAGTAGAAGATGATGGATGGTCAAATATTGCCTGATCAAGTACAATTGTCGAACTCAACTGAGGTGGAGGACTAAGAGGTGTTTAGTCTGCAGTAGAATGACATGGCTAGTCTGAAGGAGAAGGTGTTTAGTTTGCTCTGTCCGGAGAAACATACAACACATCCTCTAGCTCTAGAATCTCAACACTATTAGGAAATTTATGAGCAGGTGTAATACTAGAAGGATCATAGACACCCCGAAAATCATGATCTGATGGGGTGGCACCACTAGAAGAATTATCATCACCATCCTCATCATCATGATCATGATGATCACCCTGATCATCATGATTAACATCATCACCCTCATCATCGTTGTGACCACTCTCATATTATAGATGTGTTGTTGCATAATGCCTTGTATCCCTCATCACTGCCAGTAAAGTACTAGTTCCGATGACATGTCCTATAAGAGACATGAAATCCTGCGGATGGGTAATGTAGATATCCATGAACATAAAATTAGTGTTGATATCTTGAGGCATCATAGGGAAGACTCCATGTCGAACCAAAACTTTGGCCAATTTATCACAGTAGTCCATCTGAAATCATATAATAGTCCTCCGCCCCCATATGCCCACGCACCCCTAAGGATCTGCCTCACCCTCACCCTCTTGGGCCTCGCCCATCTCCTCCATCTGGTGGTGGGGGAGGATGCATGTCCCCATCATATGATTCGATTTCTACAAAATATATCGTACACAAAAATAATTATGATCATTTCATTAAAAAATTTAATAAAACAAGTTAAAGAATGTGTTAGAATAGATTTTATTCTAATTCATTAAAACAAGAAAATAAAACTACATTAATTTAAAGAAAACACTATTATTACCTCTATCATTTGGAGGCTCAGCCACTGTGAAGAAGATGTTAGGACACCCTCTCCAACCAATCCCCATGTAACCATACACAAACACTATAAATGCATGGTCATCCACACTGGCCAATAGCTCCAATGCCTTGTCCAAACTCTTAGCTAGAAACTCTGGCATGCCCCTCGTAGGCATATTCTTCCCCCATATGTGCATATGGGCCTCTATGATCGACCTAGGAGGGTGAAGATCAAATTTAGGCCTCATCTATGTAAACCTCTCAAAAAATAAACAAAAAATATTGGAAGAAAATGGGAAGATATCCCTTACTTGTATTGAAAATGCATGACATCTATCTAAAGTCATGCAAAACTGCCTCAAACAAATGGCAAACAATCTGATGCAATGTGGCACCTAAATCAAATAATCAAGACAATACAAAAGAGGGAAACTAATGTGTTTCCCATCATCACAAGAATGTGTAATGGTGTTGACTAATAATGAGAGGAACCTGGCCTCTTATGTAGAAAAAGAAGAAATCGATAGCTTTCCACCACGAACTTGAAAATCTAATGGACGGACTGCATGAGGCTCGACATATCTTTGAGTGTATGCAAGATGAATCTCAACTGCGAAACCATGTGGGACATCATGGAACTAGGGAAAGTCCTCCCCTCTCCTAGATAGGCCAGTGATAAATTATATGTCCTCCATAGTGGGCCTATACCACATCTCAAGACCGACATGGAAATCCTATTGTTGGAAATTCCATTAGCGGATCAGATGCACCAACAGGACCAAGTGCGCCTTCAGGGATGTACCCTCCTCGTGGTACATGAGGAGACCTACATTCCTCAAGAGCACTTGGGTCACTGCAATAATAGGAAAAGGTTCTAAATCCCTCTCCCTCTCTTTGGCCTACCATGGTCAGACCATATTTTATGGGTCTACTTGTTGTTGTTGCTCCCTCTGCTGACATATCTTCTACATGATTGACATATAAAATGCATCAGCCTCATGCATAAAATAATATTTTTTTTTAATTAAATGAAACATGTATTTATAACTATGCAAACACAACTTTCAATCTAAAAAAAAACTACTGGTGCGCTCAAAACACAGTCATGCACCGTAGCTTGTGTGATTTCTATTAGTGTCCCGTGATTTAGCATATTGATAGACCAAATGCATAGGTTAACATCATATTAGTCTTTGGAGTCCTAGGACCTAGCCTTCTTGGACTCAAAGATGGATCTCTCTATTGTATGCAAAGGATATGAACTTGTTTTCTTTAGGTGGTTGATTTTAGGCTAGTTGTTAAGTGTAGGGTTTGTTCGTTTGTTTGGTTGGGTAAGATGATCAAGTAGGATAGGTGGAATGAGAGGTCATCAAAACATTGGGCTATGGGTTCTATGAAAGTTATTGATATCTAAATAATGAATTGTGGTACATCACAGGGAAAATATAGTGTAGTCAATGCAACTTTAAAGTTTGTGTGAGGTGAGATGGACATTAAGTTGGGGAAACAAGGTAGGGAAAAGGGTAGTGAAGTATCCTTTGTCAAATACCTATGAACAAGAAGGTCTTAAACATTGATAAGAAAAGATACTAATCATGAGATAGAGCACATCATTTACTCAATGACAATACTTTAACAAATAAACATCCAAGATGAATAATCCAGTGGAGCAAAGAAAGCAAGAAAACTTATCTAACTTCAATGATTCTACTTTCAAGATTTGAAAACATATAAGAAGACAAATAGCTTTAATAAATAAAGAGGGAACTCCTAAACATCATATATAAAACTTTAAATAACTTTGAGGAAAACTGATAGACATGGAAAAAGGGCAAGATCGAAACAAGACCTCTTTGACTTAACCTAACAATCAATACATCAAAGAGAGGTTCCAAGACAAAGTTTAGATGGCATCAAATAAGCAGGGCTTACCATAAAAAATATTTGGAAACTAGCATATTAATCCTGTAATTAAACAAACAAGCTTAGGTGGGCCTAAGGAGCAATTAATAATTCCTTAAACTAACTCGGCAGAGGAAAACATAAAGACAATAGAAAACAGGAGGACTGAGGTGCCTCAAACAACATTTCTCAACCTATAATTTTCTGAGCTATTGCAACATAGAAATATGGACATATGATAAAAAAGAAAACATGAACAAATAAGAGATATATCACCATTAACCAAACTCAGGGATCTTGCAAGCAAGCCTTCATCATCATCAATCAAGGCAAATCATCCACAAGCTCCACAACACCAAAATGCTCTTTAACCTCAAAGAACCATGTATTTCTCTCAAAACTCCTCAAAAGCCAAAATTTACAATGAATCATCATGCTCTATATAACAAGCAAGGAGGAGAAAAACCTAATAGAGTATCTAGAAGCCTATTGGCTAATTAGAAATGTCACTATTGTCCTTGAGACCTTGCAAAGCCCAAGGCACAAAATATATAACTCAAAATATCTTTTCAGGAATTTTTAGCAAAGAAATTGATGTTTGAGGTATGAATAGCCTCCTAAAACCTGCTAAGCATACATTGTTGACTTTTCCTCTTCCAACGGCACAACACTGTGTTTAGGAGGAATTTCCATGCCAAGGACGTAGCACAGGAGCAAGAAAAATGGGTCTTCTTGCAGCATTGTTTTGAAGGCCTTATCGATGTCGAAGAAGGCTCTGTGATGGCTTGTTGGAAATCCCTTCAAGTATAATTTCTAGATCTACCCTTAGTGCTCTGATCATACCTCTCCAAACTGTTCAAAAACCAAAAATTCCAAGGCTGGTAAAGGCGCAGCACATGTCCTGAAAAGCAGGTAGAATGGTGAAAAATTGAGTGTTTTTTACCCTTTTGGAGGACCAAAAAAACTCCAAATGATATGAAAATTTGTGAGCATGATATATGAGTGATTAGGAGCCCAAAAACGTAAGCCTTTTCTCCCGAAGATGTTCTGAAAATAGCGTAGCACTAGGTGTGCTACCCCCTTGGCCTCAAAATTTGCAAAAAACAAAAACTTGTCAAAATTCTTCCAAATTTGGTGGAAGTATGCCTCATGGGTTTTGGGAGACCTATAGAGAAGCTTGTGCCAAGATTCCAAGCCTAACTTGGCCTTTTTCCTCTTTTAGTTCCTAGAGCTTGTCTTGAGCCTTCTTCAATTTATCCCTTGCAAATTGATTTCTTTGGGCATAACGCTTAGTCATTCTTCTTTGTAAATCCAAGTCTTTAATTTCCTTTTACAGCTTGGCCTCAAGGTGTATGTTAGCCCCCTCAAACCATGATTCCCTATCATGTTCAATTTCCGTTGCAAGTATTTCATTGAGAAAAAGTTGTTCTGTTAGGGCTAATTCTTCTTCCCTCTGCTTTGCCAATGCTTTCTTCAACCCCATAGTTCTAGGCCTCCTCCTAGATTGTCCTTCCTTATCACTACTCTCCTCATAAGTGCCTATTAACTCCTCTATCTTCATTTGTGCCTTTTGGGTTTCTTTCCAAGCCTTGAGGGCTCTAGCTTCATATATTTCCATTTTTGCTCCCAGCTGCCTATTTTCCAAGTTAAGGACATTATTTATACTCTTGGCCCTATCTAAATGTACTTGGAGGTCTTTGATTTGCGCATTTCTATCCTAGAGGAGCATGTTTGTAATTCTTGCCTCATTATCCTCATCACTATCTACCTGAATGATCTCAAAATCCCTCTCCACCTCATTGTCTTCTTCTTCTTCCTTTACCCTTTGCTTCCCTTTGTCCAGTGGCTGAGCTGATGTAGATGGCAAGGTCCCTTGCCTTTTGGAGGCAGAAAACACTTGCCTTGATCCTCTTTGTTAAGTGAGAGGACAAGGTTTAACATGTGAATTTCATCATTGGTGACCTTAAGACTGCTTTTCTTCTTATCAATGATATCTGCATTTGGATCCTCTTCATCTTGTTCTTGATTGTTTTCTTGGGAGGTAATTTCATTTTCACCCATGCTAGCATCACTGTCCTGACTTTTACTACTATCATCCATCTCTTGACTACTTTTTGGGTTCATAATGTCACTGCTGTTATTATTTTTAAGGCTATCAGTCATCATGGTGTCTTCATCATCCTCCTCTTCACTTATCTCTTGATTTTCATCATTATCCTCCTTATCATTGGTTTCTTCTTCCACATTGTTTTGCTCACTGTCTTCACTATTTTGTCCACTGCCATTTCCTTCAAACTTTTACTCTTCTTCTTGAATGCTATTTCCATCTTTGTTACTATTCCTTTTATCACTGCTATGCTCATTGTCTTCTTCATCCTCATTTGGCTCACTATTATCTTCTTCACCTTCACTGTTTTTCCCATTAAAATCTTCCTCTGTCTCTTCATCATTACTTGCATCTTGATCACTGTCATGATCTTCTTCATCTTCTGCCATGTCATCTTCTTCTTCATCCTTATCCTTTTCATTATCTACCTTGTCATTTGTGTCTTCATCATGACTATCATGGTCTATTTATTCTTGACTGTCATTTTCTTCCTCATCACTTGTTTCTTCTTCCCCACTGTCTTTTGTCTTTGCTTCATCATCATTACTTTCTTCGTTTTCATTTTCCTCTCCCTCATCACTTGTTTTTCCTCTTGACTGCCATTTTACTCTTGACTGTCATGTTCCTCTTTGTCACTGTTTTCTTCATGTTCTTTAACACTTTCTTCTTGTTCTAAGGCTTTAGGAGAAGGTGAAAGAGGGAGTTTTGTTTAGGGAGAGGATTCATTTGGAGAGGATGAATCATGGTCAGTGGGGGGTGATGGAGGAGTGGAGGAAGGTGGATGATATTATGAGGGTAAAATTTGCAGGGGAAGAGGCTGTGGATTTGTGAAAACATCATGGACGATGAAAACTTCCCATGGCACACCCTATTGCTATAATTGATGCAACACAATCATTTTGATAAGAGAATGGTGGAAAAGACTTTGCATTTGTTGTGAAGAAGGTCTCTTTTGCACAATGTATGACATCTTATTAATACTTCTATAAAGATAGTATGGAAAATGTAGCAGCTTGGCCTTAGTGAAGTTCATGAGTAGTCTTATATGGTAGGAATAGAGCCTAGAAAACCTACCCTTACAGGTGAAGTACTTCATGATGAATTTCATTAAAGGGGCATACCTTTCCAAAAGATGGGAGAAGGGAAAAATGGTCTGGCAATCAACTTGGTATCTTGGTTTCAAAAAAGGTTGGTAATGGCTTAAGTCCAAACTCACCTATTTGAACCATTTTTCTCCCATGCAAGGTATCCCAGTGGCCATGGCAATTGCATTTGTAGACAGCTCAAAATTCACTCCAGCTAGGTGTACTTGGTGGTTATGGAGGTTTAGGATGAAAATTTTGGTCAACTCAGGGTGACTTTTGACTCTTTGTACCTTTTCATAGAAGTCATAGCATCCTACCTCTTGGAAATATGCAACTATGGTAGGGGAGGCTGTTAATTCCTTAGTGTTGATAGGCTCAAACCTGTTTTTTCTCCCACCCTTTCTCTACTATTCTCTAGGCCTTTGGCCTCCTTCGCCACTGTCAGCACTACCTTCTCTAGGCATTTTTTCCTTTACCTTTTCCTTAACGATTAAAAACTTGAAAATGCTTATGTAATGATATGAAGAGGGTGAGTGGGATGGTAAGGAGACAACGGTGTCAAGGCTTGGCAGTGTGGAGGATATTTGTGCAAATGGAGAGGTTATTTGGCAGAAGAGCTACTTCTTGGCATGGAGACCAAACATTTTCTTCCCCTAGGGTTTCTAGCCTTCTTTCTAAATTTACCCTTTTAAAATAGCATGAGAGGGAGAAATAGATGTAAATACCTCTTGTAAAATCCCCGAAGGTGCCAAGCAGAGAAAAATAGGAATTTTGAGAAAATTGGAGGTCTGCACAGCTTTCGATAGTCTCCTGGCTGAACAAGCAGCACAGGAGCGTAGCGCAGGGCTGAGCTGCACAAGGTGTCGAGCGGCCTCTACATGTCCAGGCGCATAGCACAGTGGAGCTATCGGGGTGTCAAGCGACCTCTGCACAAAGGTGTTGGGCGGCCCTGAGTGGCCTAGTGCGTAACGGAGTGGAGCTGTTGGGGTGTCAGGCGGCCTTTCACGAAGGTATCAGGCGGCCCTGAACGGCCCATCACGTAGCGAAGTGTAGCTGTCAAGGTGTCAGGAAGCCTCTGTACGAAGGTGTCAGGTGGCTCTAAATGGCCCAGTTCGTAGCACGGCTAAGCTGCACGAGCGGTTGGGTCCTCCTAGGCAGGCTTGAATGGCCTAGCATGTGGCAGCTTGGGCGGAGTGCAGGAGCACAGCGTTGGTGGTCTGGTTGTCGTGCAGCGTTTGAACGCATAGGCGCGCAGTGCTGGCAGAATGTGTAGCAATTTTGAAAACACAGTAGTCGAGTGTTGGGTGTTGGGCCCCTACACGCCTCTGCGCATAGCACACTCCCAATGGCGCGTAGCGCCCTTTTGAAATCTCCAAAGGGAGTGCGCACAGGCGAGTAGCACAGCCTTGAAGGGGCGTAGCACATGGGTTTTTCTTGCCTGAGTCTTTCCAAAAACTTCGAAATCCTCTCACCCTTTTTGCAAATGACAAAATGATGTTGAGCGATGAATGTTATGCTCTTTATACCTTTGGAATTTAATAATTTGAAAACCAAAACCCACTTTGCTAATGTCTATGAGTTTCACTTTGTCACTTAATTTGTTGAATTTTGCAACAATAAATAGTGAAGGAGGCATCCTAAAACATCATCCTTGATCCTAGTTGGAAAATAATCACCTAAACTAGGTGGGGCCCACACAGGCTATTTTTAGGTGTATGTATATTTTTAGACATGGTGAGCATATTCTATATGTAGCAGGAGGCTATTTGTAGATGGTTGGTCAAATGTGAAAAATAGATGAAATTCTATTTTTAGAATATTGGGCGAAGTCTATTTATAGATCGCTGATCTAAAAATAGATGCATGTCGATTATTATTAGCTCTTAATAATAATCAGACTCTAAACATCAACTTATTCTCTTAAAGCACTTTATTTCAGTGAAAAGATTTGGAAAATCGGTGGGCTGAAGGAATTACGCAATTCCTAAGGGTTTACTGGAGTTCATGCATGGAGGACTCAGCTAGAACTGAAGTGGCAAAGTTATGAGAGAGTTGGAAGAGTAGTTCATGGAGTTGTATTCAGATTAACTCAGTTAGACTTAGTTGAGCTAGTTAATCTAACTAAATGATACACTAGTGAGAGTGGAGTGAATTAATTAGCTAATTAATTCACAAATAATAACTCATTAATCAATTGAACAATACAACAGTTAACTACAGTGCATGACAGTTCCAGTGGAGACCCATTGGAGAGATAGGTGAAAAGGAAAGATGGACTATCTGTTGTGACCATAGTGATGCATGAATTGCATCTATATATACACTGGAGTAACCAATGATAATAACACATTCAAGGAGATTGGGATTGCATCGAATTGGTCTTTGTAATCAGCTTGGATTGCACAGTGGAGGCAGGCTAGCAGGGGGCAAAGATAGGTGCATGGATTTGTAGATTTTTCTTGATTAGTGTGTGACGATTGTATTGTATTGAGAGATTGATGTACTAAGATTTGTATGATATTGTTACATAATCTCCATGATACATAATATATGATAGTTGGGGTTTTCAGCTTCAGGCTTTCCCGTTAAACAACTCTGTTATGTGTGTTTTTATTGCTTCATGTGTTTTGCAATTGTTGATTAAATTTCTGCAAGAATTATAGGATTTTGTATTTTGCAAGAAGATAAATATTGTGAGATCAGGAGAGTCTGTATATATACATGCATATTGTATATAATTTCTACATGGTATCAAAGCTGTGTTATAGATTTTCTACATGGAATGAGAGCAGGATTTTTTGGACGCGCGAGTTTGCAGAGAATATCTGAAATTTTTGGTGAAATATTTTTAGAAACAAATAGCATATTTGGATTCCTTGTGAAAAAATACCCAAATTGAAAAAAAATATCGATCGAATCGGAGCTCGGATGAGAGCGATGTCGTCGATTTAAAATCAGCTCTTTTGTTAGAAAATTTTGCGACGGCGGGACAATTACAATGTGTGCGAGCCAAGAATTTACATGCACTGAGGTACAAGATGCATGCAAAGGTTTGAGGAGAAAAGCAGAGGTTAGTGACTTGGCGGTTGAGAGAGAGCCTCTCAACATGCAGCTTGAGAAGCAGTGTCAGAAGGTTGTGGAGCAGCCACAACTGGAGATGCAGAAGAATCTTTATAGATTAGATGTAGGTGGGATTTCTACGGAGCTTCCTATTGTTGGGAAGTGCAAGAAAGACATGCAATTGAAGCTTGAGAGGGATCAGGATTTGCATGCAGGTAAGAGTGAACCTCGGGATGTGGAGCAACCACAAGATGAGGATCATGGAGTGGGAGCAACCACTCATGCAGAGAAATTTCGTGCCAGATGGGCAGAGGGAGTGCATGTAGCTATACCACCAGGTGAGAGGTGGGGCGACATGTATGAGTAATCCCAAGAGATGATTTTTGGGTAGGATTCATTGAGATGGTGTGGATCTCATGAATTGAACCGGGCTACGAGGTGCCCATAAAGAAGCAGTAGCATGATCAGTTGGATTGATGCAGTGAGATCAAAGTGACAGTGTCGGATACTGGAGCACAGTTCAGAGTTGACAGCAAGTGCAAAGTGCATGGGTGCAGAGTTTAATAGTGCAGTGGTTCCTGAAGACATGTGAAATAATTAAGCAGAAGTCGAAGACTTTGATAATTGATGCATTATACTGATTGAGTTGTTTGGAGCCTTTCAGTTTCGGAAGTGTTGCAGCAAGAGTTACAAGGCGAATGCATGGAGTTGCATGTTGCATGAAAAGACATACCTTTCTTGTTGAGAGGGAGTGTTGAAGTTTGCAACAAGAAACAGTGAAGGAGGCATCCTGAAACATCATCCTTGATCCTAGTTGGAAAATAATCACCTAAACTAGGTGGGGCCCACACAGGGTATTTTTAGGTGTATGTCTATTTTTAGACATGGCAAGCATATTCTATATGTAGTAGGAAGCTATTTGTAGATGGTTGGTCAAATGTGAAAAATAGATGAAATTCTATCTTTAGAATATTGGGAGAAGTCTATTTATAGATCGTTGATCTAAAAATAGATGCATGTTGATTATTATTAGCTCTTAATAATAATTATACTCTAAACAGAAACTTATTCTCTTAGAGCACTTTATTTCAGTGAAAAGATTTGGAAAATCAGTGGGCTGAAGGAATTACACAATTCATAAGGGTTTACTGGAGTTCATGCATGGAGGAATCAGTTAAAACTGAAGTGGCAAAGTTATGACAGAGTTGGAAGAGTAGTTCATTGAGTTGTATTCAGTTTAACTCAGTTAGACTCAGTTGAGCTAGTTAATATAAATAAATGATACACTAGTGAGAGTGGAGTGAATTAATTAGTTAATTAATTCACAAATAATAACTCATTAATCAATTGAATAGTACAACAGTTAACTACAGTGCATGACAGTTCTAATGGAGACCCAGTGGAGAGATAGGTGAAAGGGCAAGATGGACTATCTGTTATGACCATAGTGATGCATGAATTGCATCTATATATACATTGGAGTTACCAATGATAATAACACAGTCAAGGAGAGTGGGATTGCATCGAATTGATCTTTGTAATTAGCTTGGATTGCGCAGTGGAGGCATGCTAGCAGGGGGCAAAGATAGGTGCATGGATTTGCAGATTTTTCTTGATTAGTGTGTGACGATTGTATTGTACTGAGAGCTTGGTGTACTAAGTTTTGTATGAGATTGTTACATAATCTCCATGATACATAATATATGATAGTTGGGGTTTTCAGCTTCAGGCTTTCTCGTTAAACAACTGTGTTATGTGTGTTTTTATTGCTTCATGTGTTTTGCAATTGTTGATTAAATTTCCACAAGAATTATAGGATTTTGTATTTTGCAAGAAGATAAATATTGTGAGATCAGGAGAGTCTGGATATATACATGCATATTGTATATAATTTCTACATAATTTTATTTTCTTTTGCAGGAGGTGACCTAAGCATAAAAATGATTCTTTGGTGTTTGGTTTTGAAAACATACCATTTTTCCCTCTTAGTGTTTTTTAACAATGATATATGTGTTTTGCCAAAGGTTGTACATCATGCATGTTGTGTTTTTCATTGACCACTTCTGATCTGCTGTAGGTGTCATAACACAGTGTTTTGATCTTCTTAAACTTCTTTTGGAGTTTGGCACCTTAATCACTCAACAGTAGAACTCATGCTGAATTTGATTTCTCATTTGACACTTGGCCTCCTACTTTCCTTCTTCTGACTATTTTGATGACATTGGAATGTAATTGAAAGTTTTATACCCCTTCATATTGATACTCCTTTCAATCTCTCCTTTTGGTGTAGTGCAACAATGTGCTTGGACAGACCATGTAAGTCACCTTCTGATATCATTTTTCAAACCTCTGTTTTGTGTCATCATGGCGATCTTTCATCTTCATTCCTTATTTCAACAAACCTTCAATTTTATGCTTAGTGGCGCTGATGTACCTCTGTCTTCATGATCCTTTGCATGGACTCTTTGCTGGGCAACACCTTAAATCCAATCAGTCATAAAACCCTGATTTTATTTGTTCATAAGCCTACTGCCTCTCTTTTGCTGTGAATGTCCTTTTTGATGATTTTGGCTTCTCACCTTGCCTTTCTTCTGTTGATAACCATCATAAACCATTCCTGCAGAAATGTTTTAAGATAGGCAACTGTCCTTTTGCAGACTTTATGCTTTGACCTAGGATGTCCTTTCTTGAAGGCTTTTGATATCCTTTGGACAATCATGAGCTCACCCTCCCTTTCACTTGATTTCATTCTTGGGCACATATAAAACAGTGAGTTAGAAAGCCAAAACAATGAATAACCTAGGAGACCCTACATGACCTATTGGGATATCTTTTAGACTAGGTCTTTGGCTGAAAACTTGAATCAGGGTTTGGAGGTGTAAAATAGAGTTTTGAAAAACATTTATGCATTGCAATCCTAGAAACTGATAACTTTGATTTATCTAAAGAACACAGAAAGGTAGTTTAAAATCACCACTGCATGAGGCACTTGGTGAATAAGGGGAAAGGTTTAGGCTACTTGGAAACCCAAGTGGTAAATAGAAGGGTTAGGCAAACAAAAATAGAGTGGTAAAGTTAGAGGTGGCAAACATAGTGAGAATGAGGGACATAGGCTTTATGATTGGTCTTCTGGGAGTAATAGGCTGGCCACGCCTTGATAGAGTATTAGAGCAATGAAAAATTTATCCTAAGGACAATGAAGGCAGTGAGATTTCTAGAACTCACAAGATTCATGAATTTTGTTTCTAGAAATCTAGGATAAGAATTTAGTCATCTACAAAGGAAAAAATTACTGATGACTATTAGTGGCTCTACTTGGGGAGGGCAGCTCCTTTTCAGGAGGTGTCCAGAACTTCATATATTTTGGTTTATGAATACCAGTGCCTTATCCATTGGGCATAATTTTTTTCTTCATTTGTTGCTGCTTATTTGAAGTTGTGATCTCAATAATCTGAAAACATGATTAGATCAACTTCATTTTTACCTACCCAACCTACTGTCCTAACATTATTTCTTCCTTGGGTGCACTTGAACTGGCAAACCCCTCACATTCCTTTCTTTCAAAAACAAAAACAAACTATCTACTTTCTATATTATTTCTTCCAAGAGTTCAGATTATGCTAATGAACTCTTTTTGTTCTCTAGCTAGACTAACTGACTGTCAAGATTGAATTGTATGATAGACTTCATTCTCTAAGCTATTGACATGAAATTGAAAACATGATTTGAACCAGGGTTAGACAATATGATTCATCATGTGTCGTTGCATCGAGACAAGCTGCACACAAACATTATTTTCATAAAAAACAAAACTAAAAGGCATTGAGGGCTGGCTTTCATCATTAGTTAATCATCCCTATCCTTCTCTTTGGTTCAGATTTAAGCATGCGGAACAAGTATCTTTCATTCCTAATCTATTTTCTTTTAATAGGTCAAGCTTAAATTATTTGACCAACATTCTTTCACTAACCTATAAACAATAAATTTAAAACATGCTCAGCCATGATTAGGCTAGATGATTGAACAAGACCTTCTTTTTTAACAAGTAGTGGCATTTAGGCTTGCACACTTTCAGTATGACTATTATTTGGGTATGGGGTTGTACCTTTTCTTCAAATATACCCTCTTTTTCTATTTTTTCTATGTTTTTGTGTTTTTCTCTTTATGACCTTTCATCAAACAATGATATGTACAATGAGTGAAGGCCTAAAAACTAGAAATATTGACAAAAGTAGTGTTTTAGTGTCTTGCCATTGACAGGGCCTCCAAATGCTTCAGCTCCATCCAACTCTTGTAAAAATAAAGCATTGTTACCTCTAGCTGAACTGATAATGAATGGCCATTTCCAAAAGTTTTCAAACTTACCATGTTTACCTTTGTCTTCTCTCCTTGAGTCCCATTTCAATGCTTTATCGCCGATCTGGAAATCATTTTCCTTGGTCCTTCTGTCAAATATTTTCTTCGTATTTTCTTATACTACCTATGTCCTTTTGTAAACCTCCTCTCTTGTCTGTTGTAAATGGATAGTTTGGTTTAGCCTCCTTTGCATGTCATTCTCTTCTGATTGCACTTCCTATAGCAGTTTCATCGTCGGGACTCCCAAAGATGTTGGGAAAATGGCATCCATGCCATACACTAGTTGATAGGGAGACATATCGATTGATTTCTTGGTGGTTAGTCTATCAGCCCATAGTGCATGTACTAGTTTTCCATGTCATGTTTTTTTATTCTATTCCAGAAGCTTCTTAATGATATTGACCAACCTTTTATTAGAGGACTTAGATATTCCATTACCTTAAGGGTAATAAGTTGTGGAATTTCCTAATGTGATGTGCTATTTATAACAAAATTCAACCATTCTTTTAGATGTAAAGGCAGCAACATTGTCTATGATGATCTTTCTGGGGCAACCAAATCTAGATAGGATGTTGGTCTCAAGAAATTTGATAAGGATTGAATCAGTGGAATTCCTAGAGGGGATGGCTTCTATGCACTTGGTGAAGTAATCAGTGGTGGTGAGGATCCACTTGTGTTGGACATGAGAAGTAGGGTGGATCTCTCCAATGAAGTCTAAACCCCATTGTTGAAAAGGAGCTTCAACAATGACGGGATGCAAAGGTAAAAATAAGAGTTTTCTCTTGCCATCAAAAATTTGGCACTTATGGCAAGTCATGACTAGTTTGTGGGTGTTAAGGAAAAGGGTGGGCCAATAATAACCAGCTCTAAGAATGTTTTTAGTTGTGGTTTTCCAGTAAATATGGCCCCCACATTCTCCCTCATGCATTTCATGCATGATATTTCCTGCATCATCTTCAAGCAAACACTTAAGAAATATACCAATAGGATTCTTCCAATACAAAATTCCATCTAAAATGCAGAAATTTAAAGCTTTTTGTTTCAGGAATCTTGCTTTTTTATTTGATAAGGTAGGAGGAGTATTAGGATAAAACAGTACATACAGGATATCAGCATACCAAAATGAATTCAAGAATAATTCTTCAACATGGGGAGCTGTGCATTCTTCTTTTTCTTCTAAAGTATCAACTAAATTCATATCTACTGCTTGGAGATTTGATTCAACCATAAGTTTTGCAAGCCCTTGTCCTTTAACCGGTTTAGTGGGTCTGATTTCTAAGTCATATACTAAAAAAATAGCAATCCATTTTCCTCTTTTACCATCTGAGTCCTGATTTAAAATGTCTTTGACAACTGTGTGAGGAACTAAAGCAATGATATGAGAATGTAAGATATAAACTCTAAAATCTTTCAATGCTTTAATCAATGCAAAGGTTTGATTTTCCATGATGTTGTACTTTAGGGGAGCATCTCTAAGGGATTTTCTGAAGAAGACTATGGGCTTTTCTTGCCCCATTATGTTCTTTTGTAACAACACTGCAGCCATGGTATGTTTAGAGGAAAATAATAAAATATAGAAGTCTTTGGTGAAATCAGGACTTATCAGAACTGGTGTTTGGGTCAGTGCTTGCTTAACCAGTTCAAAAGATTGTTTGGCTTCCAAAGTCCACTTAAATCCTATTTCCTTTTTGAGCATGTTTGTAATATTTCTCAAAATTTCAGCAAGGTTAGGGATGAATCTCCTCAAGAAGTTGATTTTCCCAATGAAAGACTGCAATTCCTTAATGTTTCTAGGATGGCTGATTTGCAATATGCCTTCAATCCTTTTGGGATCTATTTTGATTCCCTCTTCAGAGATTATGTGGCCTAGTAGTTTTCCTTCCTAGAGACCAAATAGTGTTTTCTTGGGATTCAAAGACAGGCCATATTTCCTACATTTTTCAAAAACCTGTCTTAAGTGGACTAAGTACTCTTCACCGGTCTTAGAGTAAACTATGATGTCATCAAGATAAATGACTATGAAGTAGCCTATGTCTTTTGAAAAATCTATGTCCATGGCCCTTTGGAAAGTGGCCCCCCGCATTCATCAACCAAAATGGCATTTTAACATACATGAATGTACCACAAGGTGTGGTGAAATAATTTTTGTGCTGATCGCTTGGGAATATTAGCACTTGGTTGTAACTGGAAAAACCATCGAGCAGTGAGATTCTCTTAGAGCCAACTACCTTTTGAAGTATGTGGTCCATTTTAGGAAAGGGGTAGTTATCTTTCAAGGAGGACCGGTTCACATTTCTGAAGTCAATGCAATGTCTAATCTCCCCAGTTTTCTTCCTAATTGACAGAAGGTTGGAAACCCACTCTGAGTATCTAAGGAGAACTATGATCCCGGAATCATAAATTTTTTAATCTCTTTTTCAACTAAAGGTAGTAAAACAGGGTTTATTCTCCTTAACTTTTGTTTGAAAGTTTTTTGATTTTCCTTGAGAGGTATTTTATGTTGGATAATGCTTGTGTCATATGATTTTAAATCTTGATATCCCCATGCAAATACATCTTTAAACTCCTTAAAAATCTCAATATACTTCTATTTTATGGGAGGAGGAAGGGTTTTGGAGAGTTTAATCATTTTGGGTTCCTTTATGCTTCCTATGTTGATTTACTCAACATCAGTCTTGGTAGATTCTATTTTTGGTTTTTTAGCCACATCATTAAAGTCGAAAAATTCTTCTGATAGTGCAAGCCCTCTTGGTAATGTGTCATTTTTTCATTGCAAGACTTGCAAGTCCTTTTAGTTTAGATCTTCAAACATTTCAGCCTCATAAGGATGTGTAAGCAGATTTATATCAACAAAAGAGGGCAACTCTGTTTCATGATCTTTATCTTCAGCAAAAACATCTTTCTCATGCTCGAATTTGGGTTTTTTCCATGTAAATTAATTTCTGGATTGCAGAAAATCATCAATTTGTTTATCACCTTCAAACACTTGCTAATGGTCAATATTTTCAGGCATTGTAGGATGGTGTTTGACTTTGACAGTGTATTTTTCACTAGCATGTGGTATTTGGAAATTATTGACAGCAAAGGCAAGCTCATTTGCAAGACTATTTTGAGCTCTAGGAATGTAAATGAGCTCATATTTCTCAAAAGTTTTGAGGATGTCTGGGGCTGCATTTATGTACTCTCTTAATCCTGGATTCTTTGTTGAGTACTCACCTTTTATTTTTTTAATGATAAGTTTTGAATCTTCTTGGACATATATTTTCTTAGCTCCTAAGTCTTCAAGCAAGTGCAAACCAAGGAGAAGAGCCTCATACTCTGCAATGTTATTAGTGCACTGAAAATCTAGTTTGTATGAATGGCCCTCATTTGTGTTATGTATCCAGACACCAGCTCCTGAAACAGCCTTGCCACAAGATCCATCAAAGCTCATGCTCCAAAGTGTTTCTAGTTCATGTTTGCCACTATGTTGTTGTTCAGGGCTGCTAGGGTTCAAGTAGTCATGTTCTTCATTTGAGGGTGAGTGTGAGTGTTCTGGAGGGCCTAGTTCTTTCTTATTTTCTTTTAGTTGTTCAACAATGTCATTTTCATTATACAAGATGAAATATTCCAAATCTGAATGAATGGAATAAACATGGGTGTTTTTTGGTCTATCTAGGCTACTCACCATATACTTCATGTGGGATTCTAGGTATAATCTCCTAGTTTTATTGAAGACAGGGATTGTGGCATTTGACATGTCCATTTGGATTCCGCCTTGAAGTTTGGTTCCCCATGATCTAGACAACAACATGCCATACTTTGGGGGAATATCAGCAACCACTATGTCCATGACTAGACTCTTAGCGGGTATTTGCACTAAAGTGATGCAAAAATCCTTGATTAAACCCAAACATTTAATTCTAATTGAATCGAAAGAGTACAAGTCTTTGAAAGGTTTGGTTATTTCTAGGCCTAATCTCTCCATCGCCACCTTAGGCATAAGGTTGTGTGAGGCACCGGAATCTATCATAGCATTGTGTAATATTTTTTCATATATGTTGAGGCTGACATAGAAAGGAGGGACAACTCCTTCTTGGTATCTTCCCTCAACTTCGGCACCAAACAACAGCTCTGGTTTGCCATCAGTCAATTTTAGGGTGTTTTTATCGTTCCCTATGTTTAGAACTTTCAGAACTTGAGATTTGTATGTGTTGGAAATACTAGGGGGGGGGGGGGCGGGGTGGGGTGAATCAGTATTCCTTTCAATTAGAGAATTATTTAATCTTCAATTATTATCAATGTTTGTACAATGATAACAGAAAACAAGAGGAACACAAATGCACACAATTTTTAAGGTGGAAACCCACTCCGGGACAAAAACCACCTTATTCTTTTCTAATAATTCTTTAATATTCAACTCAATTGAAAATAAAGCCCCAACTTCTAGAATCTAGAAAAGCATTCTTCTCCGATACCTTTGGATGGACGCTCCAACGCCGAGATTCTTCGGTGATCCAAGCTGAACGGATGCCCCAACACCCGATGAGATACGACTCACTAGCACCACCCTACCACCCCTATAGAGGAATAAAAGAAGAATGGATTCTCGTACGGGAAAATGGTCACACTTTACAATCATATAGAATGATGTAGAAGAGAATATACTAGACAACAACTTTGACACAACCACCTAATGATGATCCTAGACCTCCCAACAACACGCCTCTTCAACCCTTGGTAGATAGACACTAGTACGATTTTACAATATTGTATACTACAATGACTTAGTACGAATACCTTTACGATGATTGTGCGGTGTACATGAAGACTTCATGATAAACCATAATTGTACAGTTGTTTGCTCTTGTCATTCTACCCTCTGTTGCACCTTGCTTTGCTTTTCTGCCGTAGAAAGTCTGGTCCTTAGCAACCCTTGACAACACATGATCTAGCTTTTTCTTTCCTTCTAGGAGCTCGATATTGAATCTGGTGTATCTTTGTTATTTCAGATCCTCAATATCTGATTTTTGGTACTATAGTAGTCCTCTGAGTCATATTTTCAATGCCACAGGTCTGACCCAATTTGGATTCTTCAAGAGAGATTTATACCCAATCTCTCACAATGCCCAAATTATGGATTATTTCAGTAGAGCGTACTTGTATGGTGTACCACGTGTCACTGTTTCTTCATTTGGCTCTAAAATTGATAGAGAAACAACTATAGACTGTGTAATATCTGTCACATTTTACGGAATTCCAATCCGATACTCAGAGAGAGAGTTATGACGATTTTACCAAGGTCACTTCTTTGAGATGAATTTCAGGAGCCTGCAAAAACCCTAACTTCCACAGATCATATCTCCAAAAATGTTGTGCACCTTGATCTAAAATTTTTACAGCAACTTCCTTAGGATTTTGGCTTTGCCTCATAAAAATTTTGGCTTATGACCCTTCGTAGAAAAAAAATTTAGATCAAAAATTCCATGATGACCTGTTTTAGATGGCGAAATCCCTTGCATAAGGAGGAAATGAGAATCACAATTTATATAAATGCTTAAGTTGAGAGGGGCTTCAACAAGTGAATGTGGGAGGGATTTTAGGAGCTTAAAAAATATTAATTATGAATTTTCAATGACCCATGCCCCAACCCCATGGGGTTTCAGCCCACTAACTGGGGGTACAAACTTCAAACATGAATATCTCTCAAACCGTGAAGAATTACATGGCGTGCCATATATCAACGGAAACATATCGACAAGTAGAAACCATCAAAAGAATTATTGACCTATAATATATTAATTTGGTAGGTAAAAATTCCCATGCAATATTGGGTTAGCCCCTAGTGCTGCTTGGGTTGACATCAATGACAATCGTTGATCAACAATCTCCCCCTTTGGCATTGATGGCAACACAAGTACTCCCCCTGCTATCATGACACCTCTTCCTACAACATTCTCTCCCCCTTTGACATCAATGGCAAAGGGTAACTCCCCCTGAAACACAACCATCCTGCGGACCTGTATACACTTCCACTCCCCCTGACACACAACCATCCTGTAGACCTGTAATCTACTTCCACTCCCCCTTTATATTCTGGAAAAGGAAAATCTAATGAGAAGTTGGGAGAATCCCAAGCTTCTGGCGAAGATATTCCAATGCTCGTGAATATTTAATATGTGATTCTTTTGGTGCTTCTTGGAATCTTTCTACTTGTCCAACTGCTTGCATAAAATTTGGTCGGGAGGTTGTTACATATAGAAGACTACTAATCATAGATCTGTACAACCTTTGATCCACATCCTTAAATGAGTCGTCTATGCTCAATTTGCAACCTGTTACCATTGGAGTAAGGATGGGTTTGAAATCTTCCATTTTAAATTTCTTGAGAATTTCCTTGATGTACTTGGCTTGACATATAAATATTCCTTTCTCTTGCTGAGATATTTGAAGCCCTAAGAAGTATGTCAGCTCACCAAGTAAAGACATCTCGAAATCACTTTGCACCTTTGTAGAAAAATTCTTACTTAGTCGATCATTATTGCTACCAATTATTGTATCATCCTCTTTAGCTATTAGACATGCTTTAGTTGCTTCATCCAGAACATATATGTCGTTTGGAGCTCGACTTGTTGTAGCCACAATTTCACCATACATGCCTTTCTTGATTTCACATTTCGTGGAGTTGAATAGTATTGTGTGTCCTTGATCACACATTTGTCCAACACTGAGTAGATTGTGATTAATTTTTTCAACCAGTAGAACATTATTGGCTAGAGAATATTTGCTTCCGAGAGTGACAGCACCTGATCCTATAACATTTGAAGATCCATCATTTCCAAAGGACACGGTTCCATCCTTCTTCTCTTTCGGAGATACAAATTTATTTCTATCTCCAGTCATATGCGTTGAGCAACCGCTATCAACATACCACACATCTTTGTTCTTTTGAGCCTTGAGAGCGAGAGCACAATTATCATTCTTCTTCTTCTTCCATGTTCGTTCATTCTATGGCTTCGAAGATTCTTCTAGAGGATTTTCAAGTCTGCAGTCTTTGGCTATGTGTCCAAAGTTTCGACATTTGTAACATTCAATATTATTTCTTAAATGTTCAAATCTATTGATGTTTCGCTGAGCCCTGGGAGGTTCATATTTGAGAGATCTCCTGGAATTGTATTCGTTCCTAGGGTACGTGCGACATTCTACAGCTTTATGACCAAATTTTCCACATGAATAACAGTAGCCATAAAAAATATGTTGGTACCTAGATGGAAATTTTCGTCGAGGAATTGTCTTCCAAGGCTGTTCTTGCGAATCTTGTCTAATGAAGTCTACATGCATGTCAGATCTCATAGGTTCATTGTATTTTGTTGTAGAAGGTCCTACTTCTTCTTCTTTGTAACCGATGCTAGTTTTGTCGTTGTAAGATCGTTGATTGTTGATGAGTTCTTCCAATGCCCTTGAGCTGTTGGCATAGTTTTGGATAGTTTTTCCTTTCTTCACTTCCTCACGCAGTGAGACTACTTCGGCTTCTAATTCTTCCATTTCTTGGTTGCTTTCTTCCAACTTCTTTTGAAGTGACTCTTCAATGCATTTGTGTTCTTCAACTTCAATTTTGAGACCTTGAACTTGTTCTTGAAGAGTTTTGGAATGGATCTTCTCCGCCTTAAGATATTTTATAAGCTTGATTTCTTCCTCATAAAATTCGTCTATGGTCCATCCTTTTTCTTCGTTGTTTGATACCTCTTGCTTATTGTGCTTGGCCATAAACAATACTCTCTCATTGGCTTCTTCTTCACTATCATTGTCTTCATCGGATGATGAGATATCTTCTTTAGAGAGAAAGTTCCTTTTGGATCCTTGCTTGTTGAATTTCTTAAAGCCTTTCTTTCCTTTTGAGTTGCCATTACTTATGTTTGGACATTTTGCTGCAAAATTCCCAACCTCATTACAGCTGAAACATATCAATGGAAGTTTACCTTTGAATTGTCCCTTACCAATTTTTAGTTTTCTCGTGAAGTAAGCATATTCTTCATTTGAAAGACCTTCTTCATCATCTCCCTTTTCTTCACACTTGCAGGTGCATGTCTTTTCAATTGAAGGTTTTTTATCCTTATTGGTTTTCTTAGATGCAACGAACGTAGTTTCTAGATGCGAAGTACCCTCTTCTTCATCAAGTCTCATTTCATATGCTATGAGAACTCCATGTAATTCCTCTTTGCTGAGTTTGTCCAGATTTGCACTGTATTCTAAGACCAATACCTTTGGGTTGAATCTCCCTGGTAACGTTCTAAGAATCTTCCGTATAATAGTCTTCTCATCAACTGGCTCTCCCAATCCTTCCAGAGTATTGGTTATTTCATCAACGTATTGGAAGTATGCAGCAATGTTGCAATCTTTTTTCATTCTGAGTTGCTCAAATTTTGCTCTATATATTTGAAGCTTTGCTTCTTTGACATTTGAGTCACTTGCATATATATTCTCAAGCTTGTCCCATACATTTTTGGCGGTTTTACAACCCAACACCTTATGATAAGCAGATTCAATAAGTCCATTGATAATAATATTCTTTGATTTTGCATCATTTACCAAATTCTTCTTACCTTGTTCATCTGTGGTTGGTGTAAATCCATTTTGAACAGTGTCCCATACTTCATAACCTTATGCCAAGAGATAGACCTCCATTCTTCCTTTCCAGAGTGCATAATTATTTTCATTGAATAGAGGTACACCATTCTTGGTATGCTCCATGACCTCCTTCCAGCTGTTAAACTGCTATTGAAGGAACCAAGCTCTAAAACCAATTGTTGGAAATACTGAGAGGGGGGTGAATCAGTATTCCTTTCAATTAGAGCATTAGTTAATCTTCAATTATTATCAGTGTTTGTAAAATGATAGTAGTAAACAAGAGGAACACAAATGCACACAATTTTTAAGGTGGAAACCCACTTCGAGACAAAAACCACCTAATTCTTTTCTAATAATTCTTTAATACTCAACTCCAATTGAAAATAAAGCTCCAACTTCCTAGAATCTAGAAAAGCATTCTTCTCTAGCTCCCACTGGATGGATGCTCCAACGCCCGAGATTCTTCAGTAGTCAACTGAACGGATGCCCCAACACCCAATGAGCTACAACTCACCCTAGAACCACCCTACCACCCTATAGAAGAATAAAAGAAGAATGGACTCCCGTACCAGGGAAAATGGTCCACTTTACAATGATATAGAATGATGTAGAAGAATAATATATACTAGACCATAACCCCAACTTTGACACAACCACCTAATGATGATCCTAGACCTCCCAACACTGTCTCTTCAACCCTTGGCAGATAGACACTAGTACAATTTTTACAATAATGTATTTACAATGACTTAGTACAAAGATACCTTTACAATGATTGTATGCAGTGTTGCCCACTTGAAGACTTCATATGATGAAATTCTTGCTGCTATTATGCACCTTGGTTGCTGCTCTTGTCATGCTACCCTCTGTTGCACCTTTCTTTGCTTTTCTGCCGTAGAAAGTCTGGTCCTTTGCAACCCTTGACAACACATGATCTAGATTTTTCTTTCCTTCTAGGAGCTCGATATTGAATCTGGTGTATCTCTGTTATTTCAAATCCTAAATATCTAATTTTTGGTCTTGTAGTATTCCTCTGAGTTTTATTTTCAATGCCACAGGTCTGACCCAATTTGGATTCTTCAAGAGAGAGTTATACCCAATCTCTCACAATGCCCTAATTATGGACTTTTTCAGCAGAGTGCACTTGTATGGCGTACCACGTGTCATTTTTTCCTCATTTGGCTCTAAAATTGATAGAAAAACAACTAAAGACTGCGCACTATTTGCCACTTTTTACAAAATTCCAATCCGATACTCAAAGAGAGAGTTATAACGATTTTACCAAGGTGACTTCTTTGAGATGAATTTCAGGAGCCTGCAAAAACCCTGACTTCCACATATCATATCTCCAAAAATATTGTGCACCTTGATCTGAAATTTTTACAGCAGCTTCTTCAGGATTTCAGATTCACCTCATAAAAATTTTAGCTTATGAAATTTCGTAGAAACAAATTTAGAGCAAAACTGCCACGATTACCTGTTTCAGATGGCAAAATCTCTTGCATAAGGAGGAAATGAGGATCATAATTTATATGAATGCTTAGGTTGAGAGGGGCTTAAACAAGTGAAAGTGGGAGGGATTTTAGGAGCTTAAAAAATATTAATTATGACTTTTCAATGACCCATGCCCCAACCCCATGGGGTTTTAGCCCACTAACTAGGGGTACAAACTTCAAACATGGATATCTCTCAAACCGTGAAGAATTACATGGCGTGCCATATATCAACAGAAACATCTCGACGAGTAGAAACCATCAAAAACATTATTGACCCAGAATATATTAATTTGGTAGGTTAAAATTCCCATGCAATATTGGGTTAGCCCCTGGTGCTTATTGGGTTGACATCAATGACAACCGTTGATCAACAGTATGCTTCCTGAGCTACCAATTTAGTGAGAGGTATGGTTATCTTGATTTTAGCAATCTCTCCTTCAAAACTGAAAGGTATTTGTGTTTTAGACATATTTACATCAGTTTTATTAGCCATTAATTTTTCTACATTTTTAATTTGCTAATTCTGATTCGGGTATTTAGACAAAAGAATTTTCTCATGGCCACTAGTAGAGGTGCTAGGGAAACTTCTATCACCACTTGGTTGGCTAGTTTTGTCTCTATTTGGATCAGTTTTCTTAGCCATGGTGTCGGTATTGTCTACTGTCTTTTTAGGAGTGTTTTCATGGGTTTTCCTAACAGCAGTGTCTAAGTTGTTCTTCTTGGAGTTGTCTTGGTTTTTCTTACTCCTAAGATCATATTGCCTATGGACTTCCATTATGGCGTTTTCCAATCCCAAATTGTAGTCTTCAGAGTCTTCATAGCTTGTTTCATTTAGATCCAAGGAGAATAAACCTTGTTCTTCTTCTGTGAGAAAAACATCACCCTCGTTATCAGAGCCTATTAAGTTTACATGATTTTCATCCGGTTGTTCAATATCTTTTTCCCCTTCATCTACATAGTTATCTTGGAAGGGTGGTCTGATTTGTTGATCATTTTCCCTTTATCTGATTTGGTGTGGGTCTCTTCTGAAGTTCTGATTCCGGTTTATGTTTTGGGGATTTGTTTGGTTCTCCCTAGGAGGTTCTCTTTCATTTATTCTTATTCTCTCCATCATTCTCTCCATGGTTCTAAGTAGTTTGTCATTCTTAGAATCAGATGAGGAGGTTGAGGACATGGTTTCATCTTTGTAGGTTACCACTCTTTTCTAATCTTAGCCTAGCTCTTTTTTCATTTAAGTTGGCCTCTACACTTATAGCTCCCTTTTGCATGTCTTCTAAAGTTAGGGGATCTCTTTATCTTAGTTGATAGGCCATGTCCGGGTCAAAACCTTCCAGAAATTTAGCTAAGGCTAGGCCTAGTGGGGGTTTCATGTGAAGTGGGAGGGCATTGTAGATACTTTTAAACCTGGTGCAATAATATTGGACACTTTCCCCCGCATTCCTCTTAAGATTTTTATATTCAGAAAGGATTTAGAGGTGGTTTTTCTTGATTTCCCACTTGTTTATGAAAGTTTGGTAAAGGGAAAGGAGATCGTGTATGCTGTTGGGAGTTAAGTTCTTAAACCATTTTTTGGCTTCTCCTCCTAGGCTTTGGGAAAACATCCTCATCTTCATGGTTTCCTCTTCTAATTCCATGTAGTCAAAAGCATCTTTTATTCTATCTACATGTTTTTGGGCAGTGGTATATTCAGCCCCGGTAAAGTGAGGGATTCTGGACTGGTAGTCAATTGGAAAAGGTAACAAAGGTTGTGGTAAAACCAGGGGGGCATACCAAGCTGCCATGATAGGAGCTAATGGTGGATTTACAAGTGGAGGGTTTGTGAGGGGAGGTGTAGGATGAAGTGGGGTGGTTTGCACAACGGTGGTATGGATGGGTGTAGTGGAAGTACTTGGACCAGCAGACTGATTCTGAGCAGATTTGGTATGGAAAGAGCTAAAGTGGTGGAGAAGCTGAAAATCTAGTGGGGTGGAAGGAGAAACTTCTCTACTAGAACTCTGCTGCAAATCTATGGGCTCGAGGTCAGTATGGTCAATCTCACTATGTGACTTGGTTCTCAAAAGGTTTCTCGTATGGTGCAAGTCAAACTGAGGATCTTGCAAGGTTGTGAGTTGTTCAGGTATAGAGCTTGCTTTATGAATGGTCCCACCAATAGTTAAGTTTCTAGTTTCAAAAGTTTGCCACAAAATCCTTTCTGGCTCATCAACTATAGTAGGAGGGTTTGGGTCTGGATGAGATCTGGTACTGATTCTTCGTGAAGCCAGATTTCAAACTCAAAATTTAGAGAGGCTAAAAGTTTTTGAACTTTTTTGAAAAGTTAACCTCTCTTAGTGTTTTCTAAACTCACACAATATGTTACTAAGCATATAAACTTCTCAGGGCTGATTTGACACAATACTAAGGGAGTTTATGGATACTAGTAAAGCTAGAAGGCCTACTGGAGGCTAGTGGAGTCACCAGGTGGATGTTTTTAGTTTTTTTTAGGATGTATGTCTATGCAGGTTCACCACCAATAACTGACAAAAACCAATCTAGTATTGTTTTGGTGTTTTCTGAGTTCTCTTAAGTAACCCTAAGATTTCTATGAGTGTACTACAGTTGGGTCATCATTTTTCTAGGATGGTGAAACAAACAATTTCTACTCTTGGTTGTCAGTTGAGTTCTCTATGATTTGATGAAGGTTTTTGAAGTCCTAAGGGATACTTAGATTGTCACTGACATTAGAGGTTGCATCTTGTTCACCATTATGTTAGTGATAGTGATGAGGTAGCTATAAATCATAGGATATTGTTTCAATCAAGGGCTTCTGAATTGCTTAAGGATGTCTAAGCTTGGTACTTACGCAGAAAGGTCCTACCGTGATCGCCATTATGTTAGTGTGGCGATGAGGTGGAATATTAATTGGATTTACGAAGTCTAACTGAGTTTTTAAGAGGCATTCAGGGAACTATATACTCAGAAGTCCCACCGTGATCGCCATTATGTTAGTGTCTCGTGACTTAGTAGATTGGTAAGCCAAATGCACAGGGTAACATCATACCAGTATTTGGAGTCCTAGGACCTAGCCTTCCTGGACTCAGAGAGGGATCTCTCTATTGTATGGAAAGGATATGACCTTTTTTGCTTTAGGTGTTTGATTTTAGGCTAGTTGTTAAGTGTAGGGTTTGTTCGTTTGTTTGGTTGGGTAATATGATCAAGTAGGATAGGTGGAATGAGAGGTCATCAAACCATTGGGTTATGGAGTCTATGAAAGTTATTGATATCTCAATAATGAATCGGGGTACATCACAGGGAAAATCTAGTGTATTCAATGGATCTTTAAAGTTTATGTGTGAGGTGAGATGGACATTAAGTTGGGGAAACAAGGTAGGGCAAAGGGCAGTGAAGTATCCTTTGTAAAATACCTATGAACAAGAAGGTCTTAAATACTGATAAGAAAAGATACTAATCGTGAGATAGGGCACACCATTTACTCAATGACAATACTTTAACAAATAAACATCCAAGATGAACAATCCAGTGGAACAAAGAAAGAAAGAAAACTTATCTAACTTCAATGATTCTACTTTCAAGATTTGAAAACATCTAAGAAGACAAATAGCTTTAATAAATGAAGAGGGAACTCCTAAACATCATCTATCAAACTATAAAGAACTTTGAGGCAAACTGATAGGCATGGACAAAGGGAAAGATCGAAACAAGAGCTCTTTGACTTAACCTAACAATCAATACATCAAAGAGAGGTTTCAAGACAGAGTTTAGATAGCATCAAATAAGCAAGGCTTACCATAAAACATATTTTGAAACTATCATATTAATCCATTAATGAAAAAAACAAGATTAGATGGGCCTAAGGAGCAATTAAGAATTCCTTAAACTAACCCAACAGAGGAAAACATAAAGACAATAGCAAACAGGAGGACTGAGGTGTCTCAAACAACATTTCTCAACCTATAATTTTATGAGCTATTGCAACATAGAAATATGGACATATGATTAAAAAGAAAACATGAAAAAATAAGAGATACATCACCATTAACCAAATTCATGGATCCTGCAAGCAAGTCTTCATCATCATCAATCAAGGAAAATCATCCACAAGCTCCACAACACCAAAATGCTCTTTAACTTCAAAGAACCATGTATTTCTCTCAAAACTCATCAAAATACAACATTTAAAATGAATCCTCATGCTATATATAACAAGAAAGGAGGATAAAAACCTAATAGAGTATCTAGAAGCCTATTGGCTATTTAGAAATGTCACTATTGTCCTTGAGACCTTGTAAGGCCCAAGGCACAAAATATCTAACACAAAATATCTTTTTAGGAATTTTTAGCAAAGAAATTGATGTTTGAGGTCTGAAAATCCTCCTAAAACTTTTTAAGCATACATTTTTGACTTTCCCTCTACCAAGGGCACAACACTGTGTTTAGGAGGAATTTCCATGCCAAGGGCGTAGCACAGGAGCAGGAAAAATGCGTCTTCTTGCAGTAGTGTTTTGAAGGCCTTCCCGATCTCTAAAAAGGCTCTGTGATGGCTCGTTGGAAAGCCCTTGAAGTATAATTTTGAGATATGCCCTTATTTCTCTGATATAACCTATAAAAAAATTCTCAAAAACCAAAAATTCCAAGACTGGTAAAGGCATAGCACATGTCCTGAAAAGTAGGCAGAATGGTGAAAAATTGAGTGTTTTTTACCCTTTTGGAGGACCAAAACAACTCCAAATGATCTGAAAATTTGTGAGCACGCTATATGAGTGATTAGGAACCTAGAAATTCAAGCTTTTCCTCTTGAAGATGCTTTGAAAAAAACGTAGCACCAGGTGTGCTACCCCCTTGGCCTCAAAATTTGCAAAAAACAAAAACTTGTCAAAATTCTCCCAAATTTGGTCGAAGTATGCCTCATGGGTTTTGGGAGACCTGTAGAGAAGCTTGTTCCAAGATTACAAGCCTAGATTGGCCTTTTTCCTCTTTTATTTCCTGGATCTTGTCTTGAGCCTTCTTCAATTTAGCCCTTGCAAATTGATTTCTTTGGGCATAATGCTTAGTCATTCTTCTTTGTAAATCGAAGTCTTTATTTGCCTTTTCCAGCTTGGCCTCAAGGTGTATGTTAGCCCTCTCAAGCCATGATTCTCTATCATGTTAAATTTCCATTGCAAGTAGTTCATTGAGAGAAAGTTGTTCTGCTAGGGCTGATTCTTCTTCCCTTTGCTTTGCCAATGCTTTCTTCAACTCCATGGTTCTAGGCCTCCTCCTAGATTGTCCTTCCTCATCACTACTCTCCTAATAAGTGCCTACTAACTCCTCTATCTTCATTTGTGCCTTTTGGGCTTCTTTTCGAGTCTTGAGGGCTCTAGCTTCATATATTTCCATTTGTGCTCCTAGCTACCTATTTTCCAAGTTAAGTACATTATTTATACTCTTGGCCTTATCTAAATGTGCTTGGAGGTCTTTGATTTGTGCATTTTTGTCCCGGAGGAGCATGTTTGTAATTTTTTCCTCATTATCCTCATCACTATCTACCTGAATGATCTCAAAATCCCTCTCCACCTCATGGTCTTATTCTTCTTCCTTTACCCTTTGCTTCCCTTTGTCCAGTGGCTGAGCTGATGTAGATGGCAAGGTCCCTTGCCTTTTGGAGGCAGAAAACTCTTGCCTTGATCCTCTTTGATAAGTGAGAGGACAAGGTTTAACATGTTTCATTTCATCATTGGTGACCTTAAGACTTTTTTTCTTCTTATCAATGATATTTGCATTTGGATCCTCTTCATCTTGTTCTTGACTATCTTCTTGGGAGGTATTTTTATTTTCACCCATGCTAGCATCACTGTCCTGACTTTTACCACTATCATCCATCTCTTGACTACTTTTTGCGTTCATAGTTTCACTGCTATTATTATTTTTAAGTCTACCAGTCATCATGGTGTCTTCATCATCCTCCTCTTCACTTATCTCTTGATTTTCATCATTATCCTCCTTATCATTAGTTTCTTCTTCCACATTTTTTTGCTCACTGTCTTCACTGTTTTGTCCATTATTATTTCCTTCAAACTCTTTCTCTTCTTCTTGACTGTTATTTCCATCTTTGTTACTATTCCTTTTATCACTGCTATGCTCATTGTCTTCTTCATCCTCATTTGGCTCACTATTTTCTTCTTCACCTTCACAGTTTTTCCCATCAAAATCTGCCTCTATCTCTTCATCATTTCTTGCATGTTGATCACTGTCATGATCTTCTTCATCTTTTGCCATGTCATCTTCGTCTTCATCTTCTTCCATGTCATCTTCTTCTTCATCCTTATCCTCTTCATTATCTACCTTGTCATTTGCGTCTTCATCATGAATGTCATGGTTTGTTTCTTCTTGGCTGTCATTTTCTGCATCATCACTTGTTTCTTCTTCCCCACTATCTTTTGTCTTTGCTTCATCATCATTAATTTCTTCGTTTTCATTTTCCTCTCCCTCATCACTTGTTTCTTCCTCTTGACTATCATTTTCCTCTTGACAATCATGTTCCTCTTTGTCACTTTTTAATTCATGTTCTTCAACACTTTCTTCTTGTTCTGAGGCTTTAGGAGAAGGTGAAAGAGGGACGTTTGTTTGGGGAGAGGATTCATTTGGAGAGGATGAATCATGGTCAGTGGGGGGTGATGGAGGAGTGGAGGAAGGTGGATGAGATGATGAGGGTAAACTTTGCAGGGGAAGATGTTGTGGATTTGTGAAAACATCATGGGAGATGAAAACTTCCCATGGGACACCCTGTTGCTCTAATTGATGCAACACAATAATTTTGATAAGAGAATGGTGGAAAAGACTTTACATTTGCTGTGAAGGAGGTATCTTTTGCACAGTGTATGACATCTTATCAATACTTCTATAAATATAGTAGGGAAAATGTAGCAGCTTGGCCTTAGTGAAGTGCATGAGTAGTCTTATATGGTAGGAATAGAGCTTAGAAAAACTACCCTCACAGGTGAAGTACTTCATGATGAATTTCATTAAAGGGGCATACCTTTCCAACAAATGGGAGAAGGGAAAAATGGTCTTGCAATCAGCTTGGTATCTTGGTTACAAAAAAGGCTGGTAATGGCTTAAGTCCAAACTCACCTATTTGAGCCATTTTTCTCCTATGAAAGGTATCCCAGTGACCATGGAAATTGCATTGGTGGATAGCTCAAACTTCACTCCAACTAGGTGTACTTGGTGGCTATGGAGGTTTAGGATGAAAATTCTGGTCAACTCAGGGTGACTTTTGACTCTTTGTACCTTTTCACAGAAGTCATAGCACCCTACCTCTTGGAAATATGCAATTGTCGTAGGGGAGGCTGTCAATTCCTTAGTGTTGATAGGCTCAAACCTATTTTCTCTCCCACCCTTTCTCTGTTGTTCTCTAGGCCTTTGGCCTCCTTCGCCATTGTCAACACTGCCCTCTCTGGGAATTTTGTCCTTTACCTTTGCCTTAAAAATTAAAAATTTGAAACTACTTGTGTAATGATATGAAGAGGGTGAGTGGGATGGTGGGAGACAGTGGTGTCAAGGCTTGGCAGTGTGGAGGCTGGTTGTGAAAATGGAGAGGTTATTTGGTAGAAGAGCTACTTCTTGGCATGGATACCAAACATTTTCTTCCCCTAGGGTTTCTAGACTTCTTTCTAAATTTACCCTTTTAAAACAGCATGAGAGGGAGCAATAGATATAAACACCTCTTGTAAAAGCCTCGGAGGTGCCAAACAAAGAAAATTATGAATTTTGAGCAAATTGGAGGTCTGCACAACTTTGGATAGTCTCCTGGCTGAATGCGCGACACAGGAGCATAGCGTAGGGCTAAGTTACATGAGGTGTCGGGTGGCCTTTGTACATCCAGGCGCGTAGTGCAGTGGAGCTGACAGGGTGTCGGGCGGCCTCTACACGAAGGTGTCGAGTGGACCTGAACAGCCTAGCGTGTAGTGCAGTGGAGCTGTTGGGGTGTCGGGCGGCCCTGAACGACCCAGCGCATAGTGCAGTGGAGCTGTCAGGGTGTCGGGCGACCTCTGCACGAAAGTGTCGGGCGGCCCTGAACGGCCCAGCACATAGCGCAGTTGAGATGCACTAGCGGTTAGGTCCTCCTAGGAAGGCCTGAACGGCCAAACGTGTGGCAACTCAGGCAGAGTGCAAGAGCGCAGCGTTGGCATTCTGGTCGTCGTGTAGCATCTGATGCGTAGGCACGCAACACCAGTAGAACACGTACCAGTTTTGAAAATGAAACAGTCGGGTGTTGGGTGTCGGGCCCCTGCACCCCTCTGCCTGTAGCACACTTTCAAAGGCACATGGTGCCCTGTTGCAATCTCCAAAGGGGGCGCGCACAGGCGTATAGCATAGCCTTATAGGGGCGTAGCGCAGGGGTTTTTCTTGCCCGAGTCTTTCCAGAAACTTTGAAATCCTCTCACCCTTTTTGCAAATGACAAAATTATGTTGAGTGATGAATGTTATGCTCTCTATACCTTTGGAATTTAATAATTTGAAAACCAAAACCCACTTTGCTAATGTCTGTGAGTTTCACTTTGTCACTCAATTTTATTTTCTTTTGCAGGAGGTGACCTAAGCATAAAAATGATTATTTGCTGGTTGGTTTTTAAAACATACCCTTTTTCCCTCTCATTGTTTTTTAACAATGATATATGTGTTTTGCCAAAGGTTTTACTTCATGCCTGCTATGATTTTCATTGACCACTTCAGATCTGTTGTAGGTGTCGTAACACAGTGTTTTGATCTTCTTAAACTTCTTTTGGAGTTTGGCACCTTAATCACTCAACAGTAGAACTAATACTTAATTTGACTTCTCATTTGAAACTTGGCCTCCTACTTTCCTTCTTTTGACTATTTTGATGACATTTGACTATACTCGAAATTTTTAGACCCCTTCATACTGATACTCCTTTCAATCTCTCATTTTGGTGCAATGAAACAGTGTGCCTAGACAGACTATGTAAGTCACCTTCTGATATCATTTTTCAAACCTTTTTTTTGTGTCATCATGGAGATCTATCATCTTCATTCCTTATTTCAACAAATCTTCAATTTTATGCTCAGTGGCGCTCGTGTACCTGTGTCTTCATGATCCCTTGCATGGACTCTTTATTGGGCAACACCTTAAAGCCAATCAGTTATAAAACCCTGATTTTCTTTGTTCATAAGCCTACTGCCTCTCTTTTGCTATGACTGTCCTTTGTGATGATTTTGGCTTCTCACCTTGCCTTTCTTCTACTAATAACCATCATAAACCATTCCTACATAAATTTTTTAAGATAGGCAACTGTCCTTTTGCAGAATTTATGCTTTGACCTAGGAGGTCCTTTCTTGAAGGCTTTTGATATCCTTTGGACAATCATGAGCTCACCCTCCCTTTCACTTGATTTCATTTTTGGGCACATGTAAAACAGTGAGTTAGAAAGCCAAAACAATGAATAACCTAGGAGACCCTACATGACCTATTGGGATATCTTTTGGACTAGGTCTTTGGCTGAAAACTTGAATCAGGGTTTGGAGGTGTAAAACAGATTTTTGACAAACCTTTATGCATTGCAATCCTAGAAACTAATAACTTTGATTTATCTAAAGAGCCTAGAAATGTAGTTTAAAATCACCACTACTTGAGGCACTTGGTGAATAAGGGGAAAGGTTTAGGCTACTTCGCAATCCAAGGTGTAAATAGAAGGGTTAGGAAAACAGAAACAGAGTGGTAAAGTCAAAGGTGGAAAACATAGTGAGAATGAGGGACATAGGCTTTATGATTGGTCTTCTGGGATTGATAGGCTGGTCATGCCTTGATAGAGTAGTAGGACAGGGAAACATTTATCCTAAGGATAATGAAGGCAGTGAGATTTCTAGAACTCACAAGATTCATGAATTTGTTTCTAGAAATCTAGGATAAGAATTTAGTCATCTACAAAGGAAAAAATTACTGATGACTAACAATTTCAAAAATAACCACACTGGTAATGATGCACACATAAGCATGACACACTGTGGGTGTTTCAAAATTTTAACTTTTCATAGCGGGGTGACATACTTGTGCACCGGTGCGCACATATAACATGTTGGCACTGGTATAGTATGTTCATGTTATCGAATGCATAGAGATATATGAATATTTTTAAATATTTATTTATGGTGCATTTGGTAAATATAAATTCATCGAGATTGACACATCGACACACAATCTATCACATATTTCCCAGTGCATTTATATTTACAAAAAGTACCTCCATAACGAGGGTGCGTTATGTTCAGGTTGTTGGCAATATTTGCATTGATGTCAAATGGTCATGATAAGGAATATTATTGTCATCAAGTTGATTGATTAATATTAATGAATGTTTTTGATGTAATTTCAAAGGTTGAAAGTGATGTGAAGTGCAAAGGTTATGCTAATCAATATGAAGCCTAAACATTGTCAAGTGGGGTATAAAATGTTGAGACAAAAGCTGAAATATATATGTTTCATTGAACAAAAAATGTAGATAAAATATTTGTCTCTTGTAATTATTATTGATTGAGTGTTAGTTAAGCTCTATTTTATATTACAAATTATTTTAAGAATTGAAAGTGAAGGGACAAGCTTGTGAGCAGTTTTTGGAAGTCCAAGAGACAATGCTTCATTTCATATTCCTGAAAATAATACAAGAAACCAAGATGGTTGCTTATAAAATTTACAATGTGGAATGGAAAAATGATTTTTGAAAGGGTAGGAGTCTCCATAAGAAATTTTATGAGAAATAGCAAAAGAGAAAGAGAGTGAAAGAGAAGAAAAATTTCCACTGCAAACTTGATAGCATAATTGTATATGAGGTAACCAACATTTGTGACTTGATGTTGTGATTGAGAAATAATTTTTCATTTTTATGTTGTATCTTGAAAAGGAATATGTTGTATCCTATTAAGGTAGGAGCCTCTTGTGGGTTGTATCCTGCAGAAAGTTTGTGGGAGTTGGAGCTTCCTTTGAGGTAGGAGCCTCTTATAGGTTGGAGCCTACAAAAATCCGATGTAATAAGGAGTAGCATCTTTCCTTCACATCACCTTCAGCCTAACATTCGTGGTTTTATCCCTTTAGGGTTTCCACTTATATCTTGTGTCTTCATGTGTTGTTTTTGAATATTGTGTGAATGATCTTGAATTATTAAGAAGTAAATATGCAAATTTGAGAAAAAGTAAATAATAATAAATTATTGATTCATCCCACCTCTCAGTAATTTCCAATCATAAATATCATTTGGTATCAAAGCCAGGTTATTCAGTAACAGTATAACAACTGTAAGGAGGTCCTAAGTCAGTAAAATGACTAGTCAAGAAGGATTCTCAACAAATAAATCCCCTCTATTTACTGGTACAAACTATGCCTTCTGTAAATTCTGAATGAAGAAATAATTAATGTCTCTTAGAATAGAAGTCTGGGATGTTTTGATGGTACAATATGTAGAATCGAAGGAATAAACTAGTGACAAAGATGAAAAACCGGAGTTCATAGCTAATGCAAAATCTATGAATGCACTTTTGAGTGGTTTTATGTGACTCTGAATTTATTAAAGTAATGCATTGTTAGATAGCTGAAGAAATATGGGATAAATTCGAAAGTATTCATGAAGGAGATAAAAAGGTAATGATGGCCAAATTTCAAGTATACAGAACATAGTTTGAGACCTTAAAAATGAATGAAGATGAAGATATAGCTAAATTATTTTTAAGAGTTGATGAGGTCGTAAACATCATGATAGGTTTAGGGGAAACAATCAAAGAAAGTGTAATAGTTCAGAAAATATTGAGGTCATTACCCTCTAAATTCAGTCCTAAGTTTTCAGTTATAGAAGAGACAACAAACTTTGAGACTTTGAACATGGATCAACTACTTGGTTCCTTGAAAACATATGAAATGAGAATTCCAAAAGGGAATTCAGACACTAGGGAGGCATCTTTGAAGGCAGACAAGTGCATATAAGAAAAATAATGTTCATGCTCAGGTTCTGATGAAGAAGAAGAAAAATTAGTTAGAAGATTGAAGAAAGGTACAGGTCAGTACAAAGGAAAACTTCCATTTAAGTGTTTTAATTGTGGAAGAGTGGGGAATTATGCCTCAAAGTGTTCCTATAATAAAGAATAAAATTAGTCTAAAGGGAAAGAGAAGAACAAATCTAATAAAATGGAGAAGGAGAACAAGTTTAAAAGAAAAATACTTTATGCTCAAGAAGATAGCATTGTATCTGAAAGATCCAATGAATCCTTTGGTGGATATGGAACCAGTGAATTCATGTTGATGTCCTTGGAAGAACTTGAAAATGATTTCCTGGAATATGAAGAAGAAGAGGAAGGTGAGGTAGATCTTGAGGGGGAGTTGATCAATGCCCTGGATGAAATATAAAGGCTTAAATTAAAAAATAGAAAACATAAAGAAATTCTATTAAAATATGTAAAAGAAGAATCAAATTTAGAAGACATTATCAAGTTGTAAGTTGAACTTTAAGAAGAAAATAAGGTTGAAGACATTTTGATACAACAAATAAAAGATAAAATTCAAGAGTGTGAAAGAATGGAATAAGAGGTGGTAAGTCTAAAGAAGATACTAGAGAAGGCACACACAGAATTAAACACGAACATTCAACAGATAAAAGGTTATGAACATCTGGACATGATATTGAGTTCTCAAAGGTCACCACTCATCAATATTGGGTTAGGCTATGGAGGAGAATCCAATGAATCCAAGGTACAGGATAAAAGTACAATCTCTTTTGTAGAAGTTGTCATGAGAGACAATGATAGTTCTCATCAACATGAAAACAAAAATTTGAGCAACACTTCAACATCAAATGAACAATTGCAAAGAAACATTATCGAAAAAGGCTAAGAGATAAAAGGAATAAACAATCAAGCAAAAAATTATTAGAGACCCTACTTCTTCAGAAAATAGGATTATCGAATGTCTAGATGGTTATATCCCCAAACGACATCCACTACCAGGTACAAATATTTCTTCTATGGATATTGTTATTGTTGTAAAAAAATTGGACATAAAGCCATACATAGTAGAGCTTATGTCAAAATAATTTATTTGGGAAATTCTAAAATAAGGAAGGCTAATAATGAATTCACATAGATCAAAACAAACATGAATCTAGATAAAAACCCATATGCTCCTCTCCTTGAGATCACTAAATGCTTCTATTGTCACAACTTCGGGCACAATTCATATGAATGTTAGCTTAAGGACAATATATTTTCATCTCAGAATAATTATAGAACAGATGGATGCATGCAATGGAGAAATAAGAAGGAAGAATTTTTTTTTGATAAGTGTGACCTAGTTCTATATGCTGAAGATCAAAACAATAAATTGTATGTGGACAATGGTTGCTCTAGACATATGATAGGAGACAAAAGAAATTTTGTATCTCTGGATGAAAATAAATATGGAAATGTTACATTCGGCAATGATGAAGCACGGAAAATTAGAGGATAAGGTATAGTTAGTCTAAATAATGGAAGAGGAAAGGTTCACGATGTATTGTTTATAGATTGTCTAAAACATAATCTGTTGAGTGTACGTCAGATGTGTGACAAAGGTTGTGATGTTCTCTTTAGAGCTCAAGACTATGAAATTGGGTCAACATCTACAGTAAAGAATCTCGCTAAAGGAGTTCGAACGGAGAATAATGTATATATCTTGAAGGAAGAGAGTGAGGAATGCTACATCAACAAACATGATGAATTCTGGCTATGGCATAGGATATTGGGGCATCTCAATTTTGATCACATCATCAAACTTAGAAATAAGAGAGCAGTTCGATATCTACCAACAATAAATAAGCCTCAAATGGCACTATATGTAAGTCATGCCTAATGGGTAAACAAACACGAACATCATTCAAAGTCAAATATAAACTATCAAGAAGTAAGCCTTTGCAAACAGTTCCCATGGATTTGTGTGGACCTTCTAGAACAGACGCACCAAGAGGAGAAAAATATTTCATGTTGGTAATTGAAGACTTTTCGAGATTGACATGGGTGGCATTCCTCATAAATAAGTCAGAAACATTTGAAACGTTCAAAATATTAAAGGCACTAGAAGAAAACCAAGCAGGGTGTAATATAAAGTTCATAAGGTTAGATAGAGGAGGTGAATTTACATCAGATGTTTTTTCAGAATTGTGTGATGAATTTGGCATAAAAGGAAAATATAATATTGTAGACACACTTCAAAAAAATGGAGTTGTAGAGAGACAAAACAAGTTTGTTCACCAAATGGCCAGAACCATGATGCAAGAAAGAAACATTCCTCAAACCTATTTTGAATAAGAGGTGTATACAACAGTACATATTCTTAATAAGGCACATCTCAAACCAAATTGTGATAATACATCATATGAACCATGGCACGGGAAACCGACATCAATCAAGAATTTTAAAGTATTAAGGAGTAAATTCTATATCAAAAATATTGATGAAAAGATAGGAAAGTTTGATGCTCAACCTGATGAAGGAATATTTCTGGGATATTCATCAAAAATTAATGGAGATAGGTGCTATAATAACAGGTTTCATAAGATTTTGGAATGCATAGATGTAAGGTTTGAAGAAGAGATATCTATTAAGAAAAAAAGAGCAGGTTGTATTAATCCTCCAGATCATCACCATTATGATAATAATGATAATGAAGTACAAGATGAAGCATTAGAAGATATAGAGACTCATTCAAAAGGACCATCGAGACACACTCAAAAGAATCTTCTTGAAAATAAAATTATTGGAGATAAAAGTGAAGGAGTTCAAATAAGGAGGAAACTAGCAGAAAAATATGAGTAAGTTCATATAGCTATGTTGTCACAAATAGAGCCAAAAAGCTTTGATGAGGCAAGTAAATACTAATGTTGGGTATATTCTATGAATGAAGAGTTAGATCAAATAAAAAAGAATAAGACTTGGGAACTAACACCAAGACCAATCAGAAAAAATATCATTGGGACAAAATGGGTATTCAAGAGAAAAATGAATGAATAGGGTCAGATCGTGAGAAACAAAGCCAGACTAGTATGAAAGGGGTACTCACAAATAGAAGGCCTTGATTATGAATAAAATTTTACACCAATTGCGATATTGGAGGCAATTAGGATGTTTTTGGCATTTTCTTGCTACAAGGATTTCAAAGTATATCAAATGGACGTGAAGTCTGCTTTTCTAAACAGGGAAATTGAGGAAGAGGTATATATGGAAAAACTTGAGGGGTTTTTGTTATCTGATAAATCTAACTATGTATGCTAGTTAAATAAGGAATTATATGGTCTTAAACTAGCACCACAAGCATGGTACTCTAGACTAGACAAGTACCTTCAAAAACAAGGTTCAAGAGAGGAAAAGTTTATAGTAATCTATACATAAAGGCTTATGGAGATGAATTACTAATTGTGCTTATGTATGTGGATGATATGATATTTGGAAGTAATAAATATCATCTAGTAAAAGGTTTTACTGAAGAGATGAAGTCTGAGTTCGAGATGTCATTGATTGGAGAGCTTCCTTCTACTTAGGACTCCATATCCTACAAAAATTTGGAGGAATATTCATTTCTAAAGAGAAATACCTAACAGATATGATAAAAATATTTCAAATGGAAGAATTTAAACTTGTCTAAACCTGCATGTCTACTAGATGTAAGCTATGTGCAAATGATGATTCGCCTGATGTGCATCAAAAAATTTATAGATATATGATAGGAAGTTTTCTATACCTAATAGTTTCTAGAACAGATATAATATTGGAAGTTGGATTACTTGCAAGATATTAATCATACCCAAACAAAATCTTTTGTTAGAAACAAAGAGGATATTTAGATACTTAAAAGTTACTACAATCTATGGTCTATGGTATCCAAAAGGGACGAACTTTACACTAGAAAAATACACAGATGCAGATTGGGCCAGTTGTGTGGATGACAGAAAAAGCACAAGCGGTAGTGCATTCTACCTAGGAGAGCCCTTGGTGGCATATTTAAGCAAGAAACAAACATTAGTTTATATATCTACATCTAAATCTGAATACATATCAGTTGCAACTTGTTACACACAAGTACTGTGGATGGACTAGACACTTCAGGATATGAAGGTAAACTTTAGTGATTATATCTCTATAAATTGTGACAATAAAAGTGAAATAATCATTTCAAAAAATCTTGTGCTTCATTAAAAGACTAGGCATATACCTATAAAGTAACACTTTCTCATAGAACAAGTGGCTGAGAAAACAATGAAGATGGAGTGCATACCCACAAAAGAACAAATAGCAGACATATTTACAAAGCCTCTTCCTAGAGATCCATTTGAGTATCTGAGAAACAAGCTAGGGATAGTTCCTACAGGTGCTACTCACTGATGTAACTTCAAAAGGAGAATCTAAATCTTGAAGTTGAATGCACCATCTAAGGGGGAGACCACAAAATCATCAAAGAAGAAGCAAGAACAAAGGCATCACAAAATTGTGAAATCAAGTCATCTTCTTCATGAGCAAGTGACATCAATCAGGTGCACCAATATTTAATGCAAGGTTTTATAGGAAAATATACACATGTATATATCTTGTATATAAGCATGTAAATAAATAAATGGACAAAGCATGTTAGCATCATTAGAATTTTCTCAAAAATCATTCATTCTTTGATTGTTTATATGGATTACATTGATGTACATTGTGATGATATATGTATTAATTGACAATTGATCTATGAAAAACCTAAGATCCATTCAAATATATTCACATGAAAGAAAAATAAAAATATTTCCATCAAGCAGAGGAGAAAATTCTATTATACACACACACACACATATATATATATATATACATGAAACAAGAAGCAAAGAGACCACTATGGAACTAAAATGGATCTTAAATCCAATAGGACTTCAAGTAATAAAGCTACAATGCTACATTAAAATTTTGAGATATCTTCAAACATGCATCCTACCATCAAGCCAAGAGGAGCATATTTTATTCATCATTGTGGCAAGTTTCTAATAAGTCTTCATCATGAAGAATCATGAGATCGACATATGAACCACACTATTTGCAAGTTTCACTTAAATAAATTTAGCTCAATAAAAAAAAGGATCTATGCATGAAATAATCCTCTGTAGTAGTTTGTAAGCATCTTAGTGCATCATTAGGATCCCTCTAAATCCTTTAGAGATTCATAAACACAAATATTTGAATCTTGTGAATGCTTGAAGAAGTAAAATGAATTTATCAACAAAAGACGAAATTCCTAAAGTACTTCAAAAAAGAAATTGAAAAAAGTACATTTTGTTGTTCCTGTAAAAATCCAGAATCTCAGAGGAATTTGAGTGTGGACTCATTTCATCAGGAACTCATCATTGTTCTCATCAAAAATATTATGTGAAAAATAATTTTAGCATATGCAGAGATCATTCTCCATTCCAAAAGAAAGAAAAAAAAAGAGCTCATCAATAACATATCAATCATCTACACTCATTTGACGAAAATGAAGCTTTGCAATATCAAATACCCTAGGATAAAATTATTTCAAATAAAAGGAAAATTATGAAAATGTCTCTACAATTAGAAGGCCATGGGTGATTGAAACATCGTGCCTCACTCAATTGCAACACTTCAACTTCATTATTATGGTCGTAAATATTTGGATAATATTAATGCTACAAGATAAAAGCGAAATTATGGAGGAAATTATTCAAAGCATCAACATCTCAGTTGAGGAAGAACAAATTCCCACATCTAAAATATTAAATGAATAGTTGGTAACTTTACAAAATGTTGAAATTCAACAAGAAAATGCACCACATACTAGTGTCTGATTCCAATCACACATGAGTGAGGAATTCAGTGACACATTAGTGCTAAATGTGGGTGTCTAATTTTTAAATAAATTGGACAATAAATTGTAATATTATCTCATAACAACTTGTAATAGTTAACTAAGTGTTATAGACTTAGTTAGCTCAAGAATTTCGAGTTGAGGGTCAAAGGTGAGGCATGTAGAGTGATTCTATTATTTGCAGGGTCCAGTTGTAGTTGTAGCACTAGTGTGGTGTGAGTGCAATCAGTTAACTTAAATTAATTGAGTTAAAATCAGTTTAATTAGTTCTAACTAAGTGATGAGCTACTGGAAGGTCAAGTGAATTAAATTAGATTTAATTCACAAGTAGTGATCTACCAAGTAACCAATGATTCACTATTAATAGCTGCATGCTTGTCAATTCTGATGATGACCGAGTGGACAAAAGGGTTAAATGTACATAAACTATCAATTGTATTATTAGATAATTGCCAGAGCGCAATTATAAAGCTACAGGATTCCCATGATGGATTGCGCAGTCAAGTAAGGTTTGAATTCCTATTTAATAGGAATTACTTTTCCTAGGGATTGCGTGAGATCGGTGTGAGAGAATTGATAGAGTGTATGAGGTTCTTGTGAGCACACATGCATTGTATTGTTTCATGATTCCTTGGTTGATTATACAATAAATATGGAGGGGTTTTGAGTAGTTTCTTTCCCCAGGAAAATCTTGTGTTGTGCAATTGATTTACTTCTTTCTCTTACTTGCATGTGATTGAGCGATTGTGATTTATATTATGTAAATATTGTAGAAGGATCCAGTATCGTTTTTTAGTACATTGTATGATAGAATATAATCAATTGGTGTAATTTCTACATGGTATCGAAGCACCAGGAATCACAATAGTGGAGAAGAAATTGAGTTTGTGTTGAACAATATTCAAATTTGCACATACATTCTTTGGAGCTAGAAGCTGACCAGGATGTCTTTCACAGGCTTGAGACTCAAATATGAACTCGAGGGAAATTTAAATTATATTGCATGGAGAGACAGGATGGAGTCAGTATTGGAGGATAATGAGTTGAAGGAGTTCATTGACACTGATATTCCTGAACCCAATCAGGTAGATGTTGCATAGCATGAAGCATGGAGGAAGAATGTCGCAAAGGAGAGGAGGATATTGTTAGAGGCAGTTCGAGATCATATTGTCTTGAGTCTCCATGGAAAGGAAACTCCATATGCTATGTTGAAGGCCTCGACAGATCTGTTTCAAAGGAGAAATGACCATAGAAAATTGGCACTCAAGAACAAGCTTAGGAAAATAAAAATGGAGAAGGGCGACACAATCCATAAATACTTGACCAAGTTCACTCAATGTCGAGATGATCTTGGAAGTGTTGGGATTACTATTTTTGTTGATGAATTGGTGATTCTAGCACTTCTAGGCCTTCCCAAGAGCTGGCATAGTTACCAAGAATCTGTGAATGGGAGGGATAAGTTACCAAATTGGGAGCAACTATGGTCAAATTTGGTACAAGAAGAGTTTCGAAAAAATACTAGGGATGGATCCTCATCCAAGACTGATGAGGAGGAAAACTGTGCCTTGGCTAGTAAGGAAAATAAGGGGAAGGGGAAGAATTCCAATTCCAAATCTAATACTGGTAAAGAAGGCAAGAAGCATGACATGTCAAAGGTGAAATGTTTTCACTGTCATGATCATGTAAACTATGCCACAAATTTTCCAAAAAAGAACAACAACAAGAAGGCTTCAGGCATTGCAGCGGGTGAATATTTGGCCTCACAGTTTGAGTTGGAATTATCTCTCATCACATGCATGGTGTCAACTGTGATGGGATCTATGTGGTACTTGGATAGTGGACCATATTTCCACATGATAGGAAACAAATAAATCTTTAGTAGGTTGGAGAAGAATGATCTTCATATGCACATCGAGATGGGTAATGATGGTAGGTATAGTGTTAGCGAAATTGGTACAACTACTTTCCAAAGAAATTTAGGTAAACCTTTCATATTAAAATATGTCATGCATGTACCAGGCTTGAAAAATATTTTAGTTTCAGTTTCTATGTTGGAGGATCTTGGATATGATGTGGTTTTCAATGAAGGAAAGGCATTCCTTCGTCACAAAGCCACAGGACAAGTAAAGAAGATTAGGGTTCGTGTGAAGAACCTCTACAAACTTGATGTATATGGTTGTGCAACATTGAGTAGTAAAGCAGGGAAGGTGGTGAGATGGGATACATGTGAGTTATGGCACATGAGATTGGGCCATCTACACCACAGTGCTTTGAGGATCATGCAACAGATTTCTGCAGGTCTTCCAAAGGGTACTCTTGCACTGATAGACACATGCAAGTGATGTACCATGGGGAAGTATACTAAGGCCACCTTTCATGAGAAGGAGAACCGAGCAGTGACAATCCTTGAGATAGTTTACTCAGAAGTGTGTGGACCATTCTCTACATCTTCCACAGCAAAGATAGGTATTATGTGATTTTCATTGATGATTTTTCTAGGAAGTTTTAGATCTTCTTTCTGGAGAAGAAATATTAGATGTTCTCCAAGTTTTGTGAGTTCAAAGCACTGGTAGATAAATATACAGGGAAGAAGGTGAAGGCTCTAAGGAGCGACAATGGTGGTGAGTATATCTCTAATGAATTCAAGAACTTCTGTGCCAAAGAAGGAATTCAGAGAGAATTTATTACACCTCGTAACCCACAATAGAATGGGGTTGCAGAAATAAAGAACAGAACAATTGTGGGAGCATCACGAGCTATGTTACATGATCAGGGTCTACTGTTGCATCTATGGGCAGAGGCATGCCACACAACAGTATTTGTGCAAAACCGTAGTCCTCATCGGATACTTGGCATGAGTACACCAAAGGAGGATTTTCTAGGTAAGAAATCAGATGTTTCATATTTTAAAATATTTGGCTCATCTGTCTATTTCCATGTGACCAAATATGCTAGGAAGAAGCTAGAACCAACATCAAAGTTTGGGATATTTGTGGGGTACACTGATACTCCCCAAAACCATCAGGTGTATTTTCTGGCTAACATGATGATAGTTGTCAGGAGAGATGTTAAATTTGATGAGGAGAAAGTCATGTGATTGTCCCTTGAGAGGGAGCTTGACTTGCATGCAGATGAGGAAATATTAGTTCCAAAGGATGAACTTCAGGATGTGGAGCAGCCACAAGCAGAGGATCATGGAGTGGCAGAAACCACTCATATAGATCCATCCACCAGAAATGGTAGGAAGCACACCAGAGAGGCTCATGGATTGATACTAGATGTGACAGAGCATGTACATCCACCTACATCACAGTAGAGGCATAGAAGGTCCCTAGACAAGTATACTAGATACATGGCGCTTATGAGCAAGTGTATTGTGATAGAACCATCCTATTTTGATGAAGCAGTGCAGCATCCAACATGGGTTGATGCCATGGTTGAGGAGTATGAATCCATTATTAGAAACAGTGCATGGGAAGTGGTCCCAAGACTAGTGGGGAAGTCAGTGATTGGATCCAGGTGGATCTACAAGGTGAAGCAAGCAGCAGATGGGAGTGTGGATAAATACAAGGCTAGATTTGTGGCCTGAGGATTCTCACAGGTAGAGGGGATTGACTATGAGAAGACTTTTGCACTGGTTTCAAGGTACTCGTCGATTAGATTTATCCTTGCACTCTCAGTGCATATGTGGTGGCAGATACATCAGATGGATTTAAAGAAATAATTTCTCAATGGAGTTATTGAGGAAGAAGTATACATTGAGTAGCCAAAAATTTTTGAAAACTTTGACATGCATTCACATGTGTGCAAACTCAAGAGAGCACTGTATGGGCTGAAGCAAGCACCTCATGCTTGGCACACCAGGATCGACAACTATTTCACTGGGATGGGCTTCACCAAGAGTGAAGAGGATGCAAACCTATATCATATTGTGGTTGATGGTAAGCTTTTGATTATTGTACTTTATGTTGATGATCTTATACTGACATGTGATGAGCAACTCATAACTTCTTTCAAAGAGGATCTTGCAAGAGAGTTTGAGATGAAGGACATGGGGCTCTTGCACTATTTTCTTGGCTTGCAAATACGGAAAATAAATGGGGAGCTATTTGTATCTTAGGGCAAGTATACCAAGGATATTCTGAGGAAGTTCCACATGGAGGGAAACAAACCCATGGAGACTCCTCTTGCAGGTAGCTGGAGGAAAGAGGATGCTACTTCAGGTGAGGTAGTGGATGCTACTATTTACAGGAATATTGTGGGTTCACTTATGTATTTGGTGAACACACGACCAGACATATGCTACGCAGTTAAGTGTATTCAAGCTATGGTTAAGCTTACCAAGATATTTTGGAAGGCGGGGAAGCATGTTTTGAGATATATCATGGGAACTACAGAGTATGGATTATGGTACAGATGGATAGAGGGAGTGAAGCTTCAAGGCTTCACCGATATATATTAGGCAGGTAGTCCATCAGACATGAAGAGCACATTAGGGGGCATCTTCAGCATAGGATCAAAAGTTTTTTCTTGGTACATCAGGAAGCAAAGATCATTTTCACTCAGTTCAACCGAGGCAGAGTACATGGAAGCTAGTCAGGCAACGTGCGAGGCCATATGGATGAGGAAGATACTTGTTGGTTTGTTTGGTCATCAGATGGATCCGACGATGATACATTGTGATAACCAGAATTGCATAAAACTCTCGGTTAATCTGGTATTCCATGACAGGTCCAAGCATATTGACATCCTATACCACCATCTCAGAGATTGTGTTCATAGATGCACTATGTTGTTGCATTACATTCCCACTGAGGATCATGATGCAGATATCTTGACAAAGATGCTTGCAAAGAGAAAAATCGAATACCACATAAGCAAGATCGGGGTAGCTGATAATCCCTTTCTTGTTGAGAGGGAGTGTTGAAATTCAACAAGAAAATACACCACATACTAGTGTGGGATTCCAGTCACACATGAGTGACGAATTCAGTGACACATTAGTGCTAAATGTGGGCGTCAAATTTTTAAATAAATTGGACAATAAATTTTAATCTTATCTCATAACAACTTGTAATAGTTAACTAAGCATGATAGACTTTGTTAGTCTTTTGTATTTCTATAGTGTGACTAAATAACTAGGGATTCCCACAGTCTGCTGAAAATATAAATTCTATGAATATCATTTTATTTTCAGAAATATCACTGCCTTCATTATTCTCATTTAACCTATTTTTTCTATCTCTCATTTTTCCTCTCTCAAACACCCTCTCACTCTGAAATTCCATGTTTTGACCCTAAATTCCCCATTTTTTCATTTTCCCCTACCTAAAACCCCACTTACATTACTTTAAACCCCTTTTAACCCCTCCCTTTCACTCATTTTCCTCTTCCCCTCCAAAACAATGTAAAATTCATTTTTACATCGTTTTTGAAAAATAATACTATTCGGGCCTCCCTTTTAATAAACTCTGTTTGTTATTAAAAACCAGACCCCTCTGTATTTAAAGCCACCTGCTCTAAAAACATTTACCCCTCGTGACCATATAACCCTGGCCCTTCAAACATGTTAAGCGCCTCTGCTTAAAACGTCCCTGGGCCCTGTAGTATAAACCTGCCCGCTCTAAAACCTTCACCTTCACACCCATATAACCATAACCCCGCATTAAATTTAAGCATCTCCACTTAAAACCTTACCCCGGGCCCCACCTTCCTAGACCTACCTACATTCAAAACCCCAATCACCGTTCGATCTCAGCCTCGTGATCCAATGACCATCAAGCCATATCGCACATCAAAATGCACGGGGGTTAAAAACCTTTGGACCATGAGATATCGGAGGTATTACCTCCTTTCCTTCCATCCACATGTCGCCCCCTCTATGCTATCGCATCCCTCCGCCCAAAACCACCTCACCACTCTCATCTCGTGTAATAAAATGCCCATCTCTCCCCACCATAACGTGAAACCACCGCCCCATTCAAATGTTTCAAAGCTGTGACCTATTGCGATAAGCCTCGTTCGCCATTTACGCCCTTGTAACATTCTAAAGACTCGAAAAACCCCAAACAAACGCAGAAAACCAATAGCATAGGTTTTTGATTAAAAAATTTATTTATTGTGTAGGTGGCCGATACATGAGAAAACACAGTAAATAAATTGTGTTTATAAAGTCCTAAAAACGTTCAAAACAAACTCTCTGGGTGATGATCCAACAAGTTTTATTCATCAAAAGGACCAGGAGCACAAGATCAAAGCATAAACATCAATGGATCATGACCATTGATGGTCATTCAAACCCTCCAAAGACAGTGAGAGTTCTCCACAGCGCTGGGTAAAGAGATAAAAGAGTTTTACAGTAGCAACACAGGAAGAAATGAAAACGAATGCAAAGAACACAGTCAAAGGAACAACGAAAGGTGAAAGGGGTTAAAGATTAATCAAAGGTTAAAGGAAAATAAACAAGGCTAAAAGAGAGATCAGACATAAAAGGAGGATTAAAGGAATTAAATAGTGAAAGCATAATTAAAGAAGAGACAAATCCGAGTTAAAGACTAAACAGGGCTTAAAGAACAAATCAAAGGCAAACTAGTAAAGAAGGCAGATCAAGATGACTCAGGCAATCATGAATTACTTATTCATACCACATCTACCACCTGCAAGCATCGTTTCACTTCAATAAAGGAAACAACAATTATTAAGACAGTCAAAGATATTTTAAAGCAGCTCAACAGTTATTGTATAAAGTTAATAAAAAGCCAAAAAGTCAAAAATATCCTAAAATTTAGCTCACTGATTAAGTTAGAAGTTATTATTACAGTGAGTTAGTCACAAATATTCTTGCCTTGGGCCTTGCATGATCTCAAAGGTCAAGAATCATTTACTCTGTAATAACTATGGTCTAAAACCCTAGCTTAGGATCACCTCCTCATCTGCAGATAAATATTGCATGTATTGTTCATTATTATTGTTGGTTAGTTGGCTAATTTTGAAAAGCTGAATTTTGATCAGACTCTGAGCTACGAAGATTGTTTTACTGGAGTATTGTAACTATTTTGGACGTCAGTAATACAAGCACGTTCATATGATTCTTGAGCTATGTTAATGGTGATGTTATCCCTCTTCGTCAATTTTTCCCTTCTGTTTTCCATATTGTTCATGATTTCTCTAATAATAGAATAGAAATTATAGATTCAGATATGTTGTTTTGGCACCTCAACTTTGTCTGTCATTATTATCTCTATGTTTTCCTCTAAAATTAATAATTAGAGAATTCTTAACCGCTCTCTAGGATTACTCAATTGTTGTCTTGAAGTTTACTTAGTAGAGTCTAGCCAAAGAATTTTATGGTTTGCCCTGTCCTTTGGTTTTTCTTAAACAATCATTTTAAAGGCCTTCTTCGAAGTTTAATTAAAGAATTCTTAACTGCTCTTTAGTTTCACTAAAGTATTATCTTAAATGTTTTCTCTATCTGTAAGTAATAACTAGAGAATTCTTAACTGCTCTCTAGGATTACTGGATTGTTGTCTTGAAGTTTACTTAGTAGAGTCTATCCAAAGAAGTTTATGGTTTTCCCTGTCCTTTGGTTTTTCTTAAACAGTCATTTTAAAGGCCTTCTTTTAAGTTTAATTAAAGAATTCTCAACTTCTCTTTAGTTTCATTGAACTGTTATCTTAAATGTTTTCTCTGTCTAAAAGTAATAACTAGAGAATTCTTAACTGCTCTCTAGGATTGTTGGATTGTTGTCTTGAGGTTTTTCTAATGAAGTATAGCTGAAGAATTCTTAACTGCTCTTCAGTTTTACCCATCTAGTGTCCTAAAGGCTCTTCTTGTTTAAATCATAGTTAAAGGATTCTTAATTTCCCTTTAATTTTACTAAATTCACAACTTACTGTCATCACACCCTCATTTTATCTAAAGGATCCATTTGATGTGGTTAGCTTGCCTTATGAAAACCCCTGAATAATTGATGTACAATAAAACATTTTATGACTCCATATCCCAATGGATTGATGCTTCTCAGATTCTATCTATTCAGCTAAAAAAATCAACCAAAAATCAATCAAAACCAAACAAACAACCCCAGAAATTCATAACTAGCCTAAAATTAGAAAACATAAGCATAAATATAAATCATTTTCATCACAAACATAGAGAGAGCCCTCTCTGAGTCCATGAAGGCTAGATCCTTGGACTCCAAAGTGGTTTTATGTGGTTCTCTTCAGATTTTTTCTTTCCAATCTTGCAAATCATGGGGAGCCAACATAGTGGCGACCATACTAGGGAACTAAGCTATTAAACAGCTTAATATTACCTCAAGAACTCAGAAAACCCCTTTTCCAAACTTAGATGAATCAAGTGTTAGCCAAGAATGGTATCTGGTTGCTGATGGTGGAAAACAACCAACCTTAAGAGAGTTAAAAGCATCCACTTGGTGACTCCACTGGTTTTTAAGTAGGCCTGTTGACTCCACTGGTTTTCTATAGAATCTACTAGGTAAATTATTGAGAAATCCTGATATCATTAGACCTAAAAAGATGACACTCAAGAATACTTTGTGGATTAAGTATTTCTTTCACAGATTGGTTTGTTTTTTAAACTGTTATAAACTTTCAACCTCTCTGATTTCTGGGCCTAAGTTCTGGATTCTAGAAGAATCTATACCAGATCTCATCCGGACCCAAACCCTCCTACAATAGTTGAAAATCCTAAGAACATCCTAAGGAAATCTTCTAGATCCAAAAATCCAACTATTAGCAGACCAATTCACAAAGAAAGTTCCCTACTTGAAAACCTTAAAAACTTGCAGAATATCCTAGCTGACTCACCCCTAGAACAAAGCTTGTCTAGGACTAGATCTCAGAATTTGATAACCCAAATAATTTTAGAGTCATCCATATTACAACAGAATCCTATTGTACTAACTTCAACCCATATTCATACACCCATTGTTCACCTTCCTCCATTTAACCCTTTACCTCCTTTTGTAAACCCTCCACTTGTTAACCCTCCTTTGTTTCCCCAACTACCAGCCACGACAACATGATATGCCTCATTAGTTCTACCATTTCCTTTAGATGTTCTACCACAGGACTATCAGTCCAAGATTTCGTTATATGATGCAATTAGTTCTACAACTTCTCAAATACATGTGGATAGAATGAATGACTATTTTGACAAACAAGAAATAGATGATGAAACTGTTAAACAAAGAATGTTTGCTCAAAGCTTAGGGGGAGAAGCAAGAAAATGGCTTAAAGGACTAACCCCTAATAGTATACATGACCTCCCTGCTTTTCATTAATTATTCTTAAACAAATGGGAATTGAAGAAGAACCCTCTCCAAATCCTATCTGAATATGAAAACATCAAGAGAAATGTGGGAGAGGGTATCCAAGAATACTTCACTAGGTCAAAGAGTGTATATAATGCCCTCCCTACCCACATGAAACATCCACAAGGTCTAGCTCTAATGAAATTTCCAGATGGCTTTGACCCATAAATGGCCTACCAACTAAGAGAAAGAGACCCTCTCACATTAGAAGATATGTAGAGGGGTGTAGTAAGTGTGGAGGAAAATCTTATTTCCAAAAGGGAAAGAATGAAAAATTAAAAGAGAGTCGCATATAGGGAAGAGGTTGCACCTTCATCAGCTGATACTAATATTGATAACCTTGTTAGAACCATGGAAAGGATGATGGAGAGAATAAGCATAAATGAGAGAGCTTACCCTAGAGAAAACCAAACAACTCCTCAAAATAGAAATAAAAACCAGAACCAAAACCAAAACTTTAGAAGAGAACCTCCTCAGATAAGACAGAGAGGGCTTGGCCAACAAATCAGGCCTCCTTTCCAAGAAAATTATGCAGATGAGGATGAGGGAGTGATTGAAGAACCAAATCAAAGTCAAATCAATCAGGTGGGAGAAAATAACGAGGAGAATGTTTTCCTCACTGAGGAAGAGCAAGGCATATTTGCTCCAAATGAAGAAGAATGCCTATAATCCAAAGACTATAAAAAAGGCTTCAAAAATTCCATTATGGAAGTACATAGGCAATATGACCTCAGGAGCAAGAAAACCCAAGACACTCCCAAGAGAAACAGACCTGAAATTTCCGCTAAAAAGACCCCTGAAATTGATCTTGAAAAAACAGCAGAAACCTCAAATAAAATGGTTAGAAGTTCCAAGAAAAGTAAAAACAAAAATAGTCCAGAAAGAAGCACTAGTACATCAACTAGTAGCCCTGAAAAAACTAATTCAACCGAGATTCCCAATTAAAATCAGCAAACTAAAATTTCTAGAAAAACAGTGCCTCATAAAATTGATTTAAATTTGCCAAAAACACAGACACAGTTCAGTATTGAGAATGAAATTTCCAGGATAAAAATCTCCATTCCTCTTACTGAATTAGTTGGCCAAGATGTATATAGATCCCAAGTTTTGAAAGCTTTAAACATAGGAGAAAATATTGATACTATGAATCTGAATGATGACAAACCTGAACTTTTATTTGGACCTGAAATAGAAGGAAAATTTCAAGAGGGGGGTGTCCCTCAATTTTATATTAGTTTAAACATCCGTGATAAAATCCTTCACAATGCCATGTTAGATTCAGAAGCCTCACATAACCTCATGCCAAAAGTAGTTATGCAAATACTAGGCCTTGAGATAACCAGACCATATAAAGACTTGTACTCTTTTCACTCTAGTAGAGTTAAGTGTCTAGGCTTAATCAAAGGTCTTTGTCTTACTCTAGCACAAATACCATCCAAGAACCTAGTAATGGATATTGTAGTTGCTGACATTCCCCGTAAATATGGCATGCTCCTTTCAAGATCATGGGGAGCTAAACTTCAAGGCACCCTCCAAATGGACATGACCTATGCTACAATACCTGTCTTTAGTCAATAGAGAATACTATATAGGGAGACTCATATGAAATACATCGTCAACAATCAAGAAAAGCCTGATAAATCCCTTGTCTATTCTGGGCACATGGGCCTTGATTCATTTATCCTTTACAATGATGAAAATGTTAATGAACAAGTAGAGATAAATGAAAAAGCAGCTGAAAGGGAAGCAGAAAAGAAAGAACAGACATATCAAATAAACAAAGAACAACATAATGGCTAACCTGAAACTGAACCTCTATGGAGCATGAGCTTTGATGGTTCTTGTGGTAAAACTAGATCAAGAGCAGGTTTTTGGGTACAAAAAACTGAGAACAACCATGCAGAGGGTCATTCATATAAACTAAACTTCAAATGTACAAATAACATAGCAGAATATGAGGCACTCCTCCTAGGGCTACAATTACTGAAGAAATTAGGGGCTAAGAGGATATTTTTCCATGGGGATTCTGAGCTAGTCATCAAGAAAATTAAAGGAGAATATTTTGTTAAGCACCCTAGACTAAGAGAATACATAAATGTTGCCCTTGACCTCATAATAACATTCAAAGAAAATGATTTTGGCTTTGTCCTGAGAAATCAAAATATCCTAGCCAATGGTCTAGTCTTTGCAGCCAATACATGTCAACAACCTCATCATAACAAAAAGTATACAGTAAAGGTTAAATATAGACCAGCAGTCCTTGATAACAAAAGAAACTGGAAAGTTTTTGAAAGTGAAAAACATATTGAAGATTTCCTGAAGTCCAGAGAAGAGTTTGAAATGCTAAATTAAGAATTTGAAGAGGACTGCCCTGCTGAGGAACAAATAGACAAGGAGGAGTCCACCCATAATACTGATATAAATCTACTAGCAGAAAAGGATCCGCAGAAGACAGAAATGTGTGAAGATCTAGGAAAAGAGGAGGTCGCAGTGCTGAAGTCTAGAGATAATACCTTGCACATAGGACTTGTCCCTCTAGAATAACTTTTTGATTTTAATGATATTGCTAGAAATCCAAATATGGAAACTACTGAAGTAGAGGTAGAAGAATGCAATATAGGTAATTAACAAGAAACCCAAATGATAAAACTGTCAAAAACATTTCCAACACCTATAAAATAGAAATTTATTGAGCTATTCAGAGAATTTAGTGATGTGTTTTCCTGGAGATATGAAGACTTGAAGTCCTATGATACTAAAATCATTCAGCGTAAGATCCCTCTCAAAGAAAACCAGAAGCCATTCAAATAGAAGTTGCGCAGAATAAACCTTATTCAAATGCCACTAGTTGAGAAAGAAATAAAGAAAATTTATGATGTTTGGATAATAGTCCCTCTCAGATACTCATAATGGGTTTCAAATCTTGTGTCTGTGAGGAAGAAGATGGGAAATTAGGCTCTGCATAGACTTCAGAAATTTAAACAAAGCCTCCCTGAAAGACAACTACCCTTTACCCAAAATGGATCATATACTGCAAATGGTAGTAGGCTCCAAAATAATTTCTCTGCTTGATGGCTTCTCAGGGTACAATCAGGTGCTGGTACATCCAGATAATCAGCATAAGACAACTTTCACTACACCTTGGAGCACCTTCATGTATGTTAAAATGCCTTTTCGGTTAATGAATGTTGGGGCCACTTTTCAAAGAGCCATGAACATTTATTTTTCCAAAGAAATAGGTTACTTCATTGTGATATATCTTGATGACATCACAGTCTACTCCAAAATTGATGAAGAACACCTAGCTCACTTAAGAAAGGTCTTTGAAAAGTGTAGAAAGTATGGCCTGTCATTAAATCCTAGGAAAAATTTGTTTGGCCTTCAAGAAGGGAAGCTTTTAGGCCACATCATACCTAAAGAAGAGATCAAGATTGACCCAAAAAGGATCGAGGGAATATTTCAAATCAGCCATCCAAGAAACATCAAAGAGCTGCAACCTTTCATTGGAAAGATAAATTTCTTAAGAAGGTTCATACCAAACCTTGCAAAACTCCTAAGAAACATTACTAACATGTTGAAAAGAGAAACCGGAGTCAAATGGAATATAAAAGAAAATAAATATTTTAACTTGGTGAAGCAAGCACTTACACAAACACCAGTCCTGATTAGCCCTGATTTCACCAAAGATTTCTTAATTTTCTCCTTTGCATCAGAACACACAGTTGTTGGTGTCTTACTACAAAAGAACATAATAGGACAAGAGGAACCCATAGCTTTCTTCAGCCAAGCATAAAGAGATGCACCTCTGAAATATAATATCATGGAAAAACAATCTTTTGCCTTAGTCAAAGCACTGAAATATTTCAGGGTCTACATTCTGCATTCACATCTCATTGCATTTGTGCCTCACACAGTGGTTAAAGACATCTTGACACAAGATCCTGATAGAAAAAGAGGTAAGTGGATTGTTGTAATATTGGAATATGATCTGGAAATCAAGCCCACCAAGCTAATCACGGGGCAAGGATTGGATAAACTCATGGCATAAACAAATTTTCAAGCACTAGACATAAATACGATTCACTCATTGGATGAACAAGAGGAGCTGGCGACTCCACCTATTGAGGAAGCATTTTTGAACTCATCCTGGTATGTTGATATATTATATGTGTTGTTTAATCTTAATGCTCCTCCTAGTTTGTCCAAAACACAAGCCAGATTCTTGAAACTAAGGGCTGTAAATTTCTGCATTCCAGATAAAGTTCTGTATTGGAATAATTCTGGTGGTATGTTGCTTAAATGTTTTCCTGAACAAGATGCTCATAGGATTATGCATGAATTTCATGAAGGGGAGTGTGGAGGCCATCTCTATTGAAAACCATTATCAATAAAATCCTTAGGGCTGGTTTCTATTGGCCCACCCTCTTCCAAGACATCCAAAAAATGGTAATTGTCTGTCATAAATGTCAAATCTTTGAAGGAAAAAGAAAACTGTTGCCATTGCCTTTACATCCAATTTCTGTTGAAGCTCATTTTCAAAAATGGGGTCTAGATTTCATTGGAGAAATTCACCCTGCCTGCTCTGCTCAACATAAATGGATCCTAATTGCAACTGATTATTTTAAAAAATGGATAGAAGTCGTCCCTTCTAGGACTACCACAGACTCAGTAATTATCATTTTCCTTGAGAATAATATTATGTCTAGGTTTGGTTGTCCTAGAAAAATCATTACTAACAATGTTGCTGCCTTTAGATCCAAGAAAATGGTGGACTTTTGCCACAAATATCATATTACATTGGGAAATTCTATAGCTTATTACCCTCAAGGTAACGGGTTGGTTGAATCCTCAAACAAAAACTTGGTGAACACCATCAAAAATTTGTTGGAAGAGAACAAGAAATCATAGCATAACAAACTAGTTCATGCATTATGGGCAGACAGATTAACAAGTAAGAAATCAATTGATATGTCTCCCTATCAGCTAGTGTATGAAACAGATGCAGTTTTCCCAACAGGCTTGGGAATGCAAGTAATGAAGCTCATTCAGGAGGTACAATCTAAAGAAAATGACATACAAAGAAGACTAAACCAAACCATTCAGCTGCAGCAAATCAAAGAAGGAGTATACAACAAAACACAACTAGTACAAGAAAATATCAAGAAACTTTTTGATAAGAGGACGAAGGAAAATGATTTTAGCATTGGAGACAAAGTGCTCAAGTGGGATTCAAGAAGAGAGGACAAAGGCAAGCATGGAAAATTTGACAACTTATGGAAAGGTCCATACATCATCCATTCTACAAGAGGTAACAATGTTTTTTTCTTACAAGAAATGGATGGATCAAAATTGTTTGGAGGTCCTGTCAATGGCAAGATGCTCAATCATTATTTCAGTTAAGAATCTTAGTTTGAATTTTTCTTCATTGTATATAACATTGCTGAAACAAAAATCTTAGAAAAATTGACACAAAAAGGAAAGGAAAGAAGAAAAGAGGGCAGATAAAAAGAGAAAAGGTAAAGCCCCATACCAAAAATGAAAAATTCTGAAAGTGTGCAAGTCCAAATGCCACTAATTTTGAAAAGGAAGTCTTGTTCAGTCATACAACCTAATCGTGATTGAACACATTTTGAATTTTTGCTGATAAGTTAGAAAATGAAGATTTTCCAAACTATTTAAACTTGGCTTATCAGTAGATAGACAGGAAAAAAATATTGGCTCCAAAGTCTAAAATATGAACCAAGAAGAAAAGAAAGGGATAAATGATAAATTAGAGACTTAGAACCAAAGCCCTTAGTTAGTTTACCTTTTTGCAAAAATAAATATTGTGCCCAACTTTTCCAAAATGCCACTATTTCATGACAATCAAACTTCTTAATCTTAATTCATTCATGCTTTAAATTTCATGTTGTTAGTTAGAAAATAAAAATTTGTCAAATTGTTTAATCTTGACAGATAAGTAGATTAGGTAGAGAATAAAAGAGCTCATCAGTCTAAATCTGAGTCTTTGGGAGCTATAAGGGTAGAAATAGATAGTTCTCTTTTCAAAAGAAAAATGATATCAAGGTTTGCAAGTTTAAGTGCACCCAAATGAAGAAAAAATGTTAGAATAGAATGATGGGTAGGAGGATTGAGTTGCAAGAAACATGTTTGTCAATTTTTAAAAGGCCAAAGTAACAAAAGTGTAGCAGAACAACATTACAAAAGGGAAAATCAGCCAAGTACAAGAAGGCTACTGATCTACGAAATCCAGAGATCTAAGGTTCTTGACACCTCCTAAAGGAGCTTCCCTCCCTAGCTGGAGCCACTGTTAGTCTCTTGTATTTGTACAATGTGACTAAATAACTAGGGATTCCCACAGTCTGCTGAAAATAACATTCTATGAATATCATTTTATTTTCAGAAATATCACTGCCTTCATTACCCTCATTTAACCTATTTTTTTCTATCTTTCATTTTTCCTTTTTCAAACACCCTCACTCTGAAATTCCATGTTTTGACCCTAAATTCCCCATTTTTTCCTTTTCCCCTACATAAAACCCCACTTACATTACTTAAAACCCCTTTTAACCCCCCCTTATCACTCGTTTCCCTCTTTCCCTCCAAAACAATGTAAAAATCCTTTTTACATTTTTTTTGAAAAATGATACTATTTGGGCCTCCCTTTTAATAAACTCTTTTTTTTATTAAAAACCTAACCTATCTGTATTTAAAGCCCCCTGCTTTGAAAAAATTTACCCTTCGCGACCATATAACCCTGGCCCTTCAAACATGTTAAGCGCCTCTGCTTAAAACGTCCCCAGGCCCCACAGTATAAACATGCTCACTCTAAAACCTTCACCTCCACACCCATATAACCATAACCCCGCATTACATCTAAGCGCCTCCGCTTAAAACCTTACCCTGGGCCCCACCTTCCTAGACCTACCTACGTTCAAAACCCCGACCATCGTTGGATCTCCGCCCTCGATCCAACAACCATCAAGCCATATCGCACATCTAAATGCGCGGGGATTAAAAACCTTCAGACCATGCGATATCGGCAGTATTACCGCGTATCCTCCCCTCCACGTTTCGCCCCCTCTATGGTATCACGTCCCTCTGCCCAAAACCACCTCACCACTCTCATCCCATGCGATAAACCGCCCATCACTCCCCATCATAACCTGAAACCACCGCCCCATTCAAATGTTTCGAAGCCATGACCTTTTGCAATAATCCCTGTCCGCCATTTATGCCCTTGTAACATTCCAAAGACCCGAAAAAACCCAAACAAACACAGAAAACCCATAGCGCAGGTTTTTTATTAACAAATTTGCTTTATTGTACAGGTGGCCAATATATGAGAAAACACAGTAAATAAATTGTGTTTATAAAGTCCTAAAAATGTTCAAAACAAACTCTATGGGTGACGATCCAACAATTTTTGTTCATCAAAAGGACCAGGAGCGTCAGATTAAAGCATAAACATCAATGGATCATGACCATTGATGGTCATTCAAACCCCCCAAAGATAGTGAGAGTTCTCCACAGCGTTGGGTAAAGAAATAAAAGAGTTTTGCAGTAGTAGCGCAAGCATAAATGAAAACAAATGCAAAGAACACAGTCAAAGGAACAATAAAAGGTGAAAGGGATTAAATATTAATCAAAGGTTAAAGGCAAATAAAAAAGGTTAAAAGAGAGATCAGACATAAAAGGTAGATTAAAGGAATTAAACAGAGAAAGCAGAATTAAAGAAGAGACAAATCCGAGTTAAAGACTAAACAGGGATTAAAGAACAAATCAAAGGCAAACTAGTGACGAAGGCAGATCCGGATGACTCAGGCAATCCAAAATTACTTCTTTAGACCACATATGCCACATGCAAGCCTCGTTTCACTTCAATAAAAGTAGCTACAGTTATTAAGACAGTTAGAGATATTTTAAAGAAGCTCAATAGTTATTGTAAAATGTTCATAAAAAGCCAAAAGGTCAAAAATATCCTAAAAGTTAGCTTAGCAATTAAGTTAGAAGTTATTATTACAGTGAGTCAGTCACATATATTCTTGCCTTGGGCCTTGCATGGTCTCAAAGTTCAAGAATCATTTACTCTGTAATAAGTATGGTCTAAAACCATAGCTTAGGATCACCTCCTCATCTACAGATAAATATTGCATGTATTGTTCATTATTATTGTTGGTTAGTTGGCTAATTGAAAAAGCTAAATTTTGATCAGACTCTGAGATGCGAAGATTGTTGTACTGGAGTATTGTAACTATTTTGGACATTATTAATACAAGCACGTTCACAGGATTCTTGAGCTATGTTAATGGTGATGTTATCCCTCTTTGTCAATTTTTCCCTTCTGCTTTCCATTTTGTTCATGATTTCTCTGATAATAGAATATAAATTTTAGATTGAGATATGTTGTTTTGGCACCTCAACTGAGTCTGTCATTATTATCTCTATGTTTTCCTCTAAAAGTAATAATTATAGAATTCTTAACTACTCTCTAGGATTACTGGATTTTTTTCTTGAAGTTTACTTAATAGAGTCTAGCCAAAGAAGTTTATGGTTTGCCTTATCCTTTGGTTTTTCTTAAACAATCATTTTAAAGGCCTTCTTTGAAGTTTAATTAAAGCATTCTTAATTGCTCTTTAGTTTCACTGAATTGTTATCTTAAATGTTTTCTCTGTTTGAAAGTAATAACTAGAGAATTCTTAACTGCTCTCTAGGGTTACTAGATTGTTGTCTTGAAGTTTACTTAGTAGAGTCTAGCCAAAGAAGTTTATGGTTTTCCCTGTCATTTGGTTTTTCTTAAACATCCATTTTAAAGGCCTTCTTTGAAGTTTAATTAAAGAATTCTTAACTTCTCTTTAGTTTCACTAAACTATTCTCTTAAATTTTTTCTCTATCTGAAAGTGATAACTAGAGAATTCTTAACTGCTCTCTAGGATTGTTGGATTGTTGTCTTAAGGTTTTTCTAGTGAAGTATAGCTAAAGAATTCTTAACTACTCTTCATGTTTACCCACTTGGTGTCCTCAAGGCTCTTCTTGTTTAAATCATAGTTAAAGGATTCTTAATTTCCCTTTAATTTTACGAAATTCACAACTTATTGTCATCACCCCCTCATTTTATCTAAAGGATCCATTTGATGTAGTTAGCTTGCCCTATGAAAACCCTTGAAGAAATTATGTACAATAAAACCTTTTATGACTCCGTAGCCCAATGGATTGATGCTTCTCAGATTCTATCTATTCAACTAAAACAATCAACCAACAATCAATCAAAACCAAACAAACAACCCCAGAACTTCATAACTAGCCTAAGATCAGAAAACATAAGCATAAAGCTAAATCATTTTCATTACAAACATAGAGAGAGCCCTCTCTGAGTGCAGGAAGACTAGATCCTTGGACTCCAAAGTGTTTTGATGTGGTTCCTTGTAGAGTTGTTCTTGCCAATCTTGCAAATCACGGGGAGCCAAGAGACTTAGTTAGCTCAAAATTTTGAGTTGAGGGTCAAAGGTGAGGCATGTAGAATGATTCTATTATTTACGGGGTCCATTTGTAGTTGTAATAGTAGTGTGGTGTGAGTGCAATTAGTTAACTCAAATTAATTGAGTTAAAATCAGTTTAACTAGTTTTAACTGAGTGATGAGCTAGTGGAAGGTCAAGGGAATTAAATTATATTTAATTCACAAGTAATGATCTACCAAGTAACTAATCATTCATAATTAATATTTGCATGCATGTCAATTCTGACAACCCAATTGAGACAAAGGTTAAAGGTAACTAATCTATCAGTTGTATTATTAGCGAATTTCCCAAGCACAATTATAAAGCCATGGGATGCCCATGATGGATTGCGCAGTTAAGTAAGGTTGGAATTTCTATTTAATAGGAATTATTTTTCCTAGGGATTGTGTAAGCAACTCAGGCTGAAGGTGGGCTGAAAATTGGCTATGTATTGGTCCAATTTTTCCTAGATTAGTGTGAGACAATTGGTAGAGTGTATGAGGTTCTTGTGAGCACACATGCATTGTATTGTTTCATGATTCCTTGGTTTATTATACAATAAAGATCGGGGGTTTTGAGTATTTTCTTTCCCTAGGAAAATCTTGTGTTGTGCGATTGATTTAATTCTTTCTCTTACTTTCATGTGATTGAGCAATTGTGACTTATATTCCGAAAATATTATACAAGGATTCAATATCTTGTTTTAGTACATTGCATGATTGAATTGAATCCATTGGTGTAATTTGTATAAAAAAGAACAAATGGAATTATACAAAGAGAGAATTCTCCATATCTATACAAGATGCATAAATTAAAACTCATATATCTTATAGCAATCAAATAAAGAGACATTCAAATCCACTGTATTTCCAAATCTATTCTCTACCTACATTGAGGGGGAGATCCCAAAATACCAACAAAACTTGTAGAATAAGCAAGCATCTCAAAGAAGGAAATGGGAGCGCAAAGAGAATTGAGCGCTTGAAGAAATTCTAATATGTAGTAGGAAGAGTGAATTGCTAAAGGAAAAGTAATGCAAGGAAGAAGTAATGACTGTGTGATAGGAATATCATTATGACTATTCAGAACTCACAGGAACAAAAATGACAGAAGACAGAAAGACAGACAAAACAGTGAATGAATAATCTGCGTATAAATCCATTGGGAAACATCGTTCATGATTTTAATTGGACAACACTACACATTGAGGAAATTTACAGAAAATTAATGGGTAGCAGCATTAACAATATGTGAGGATACATAATTCCAACGCTAATATATATTGAATATCATTAATATACTGAATGTTAAATGTGACAACAAATATTGTAAATTTACTAATTACCTAGGTAGTTGAAATAACGAAATAACGAGATGTAGTTAGAGTAACGAAATGTATCTAGGTTTAATAAGATGGCCCGAGAGGCTTGTAATGACGCGGAGAATTTGATCAATAAAAGTTTCCTTGACTTCCTTCAGTTGTCCAATTCAATTATATCTCCTATTCTCTTTATCATTTTTATGTCTTTTCCCACAACAAGTGGTATCAGAGCCCTGGAAGATTTTGGTTGCAAAGGTGGCCTAGAGGATCCGTTGTATTAAAGATTGTTCGACTACCTTTCAAGAACCATGTGAGGATTTGTTAATTACTGTCCACTGTACAAAAATCAGGCGAGGGAAAACGAAAAGAGCCGCAACCCACTGCACTGTCTGTCGAGGGAGAACGCTGCAGAGGAGAATAATAGCCGCATTTTGGTTCCACTGCTGTCCAGAAGAAGGGGAAGAGTCGTACGCTGCTGTGAACGCCAAGCCCGCTACCTCCGTGAGAGTGGAGAGGTCACTGTGTTGGAGACGCCAACAGAAGAAGGGGATGAGTCGTCAAGCACCAGAGAAAGGATTTGACCAGAGAAAGGATTTTCCATTTGCCGAATACAAAGGGTCGCCATCGCTGCTGAATAGAAGACGGGTATTTTTTTTAATCAACTTCATCTATGCATGAATGGAAGTTTACTTTTAAAAAATATGTGTTTGTTTTAAAGGGTTTTTGAGCAGAATTCTGGAAAAAATATATGTTTTGGGTTGTTTTAACAGTGAAGAAATCGAGTTTTTTTTTTTCGGTTGAAAAAAAAACAGAGATAGAGTTGAGAAAAGAAAATTTTGAAATTGTATTTTTTTTTTTTTTTTTTTTTGAAGAAAGAAGGGTTTCTACAGCACTGATTTGGGAAGATATTGCAATTGTATACCTTTTTTTTTAGAAGAAAGAAAAATCTGAAATATAAGAGGGAAAGTTTTTTTAAGACCCTAGTTGAAAATTGTAGAAGAAGGGACATCTTGAAACCCTAGAAAAAGAAAGGCCCTAGTTGGAAATTGTAGAAGAAGGGAAATCTGAAACCTTAGGAGGGAGAAATGGCGAAAATGACAAACGCAAGATTTGAGGTGGAGAAATTCACCGGAAAAAACAATTTTTCTCTGTGTAAAATGAAGGTTAGGGATTTGTTGGTGCAACAAGGGTTGCACAAGGTACTTGACGGGGTAACTAAAAAACCAGCAAGCATGTCGATTTCGGACTGGGAGGACTTGGATGCCTGAGCTCTCAGTACTGTTCGGTTGTGTTTGGCAGATGAATTACTCTTCAATATTTTTGGAGAGAGTACAACCGCAGGGTTGTGGAAGAAATTGGAAACTCTCTATATGACAAAATCTTTGACTAACAAAATCTATTTAAAGAGACAACTGTATAGCCTTCGGATGAAGGAGGGTACACTACTACATTTGGCGGAAATTCCGACACTTGGTTCCGATGCTTTTGACCAAATGTCGGAAATTTTCCCAAATTTTTTCCATCCCGCCTGAAATCGTCGCTATACCGACGTCTATAGAAAAGTGTCGCAATACTGACACTTAAAAACGTGTCGCAATTGCGATGTTTAGAGGAAGACGTCGCAATTGCGACACCATGGCCCAAAGCGTCGCTATTGAGACGACTCTAAACGTCGCAACTGCGACACAATGTCTAGGTGTCGCCATTGCGACGTTTGGAGGCACCTGTCGTAATAACGACGCCTTTTCCGCCGTCGGTATAACGACAGTTATTTTCGCGCTACATAAAAATACCAAACTTATGTGCGCGCTACATAAAAAATCGAAACTTATATGCGCGCTACATAAAAATGATTTTATTGTTTCATATTTGTCGCAATAGCTACATTAACGTTTGATATCACGCGCGCATTCACCCTCTGCTCTTGCAGAACAGCATTTGCCCTCAGCATTCGCGCTCAGCTCTTGCAGAACAGCATTTGCCCTCAGCATTCGCCCTCAGCGTTCGCCCTCAGCTCTTGCAGAACAGCATTCGCCCTCAGCTCTTGCAAAATGGTAAGTTCTTACTGCAGGCCCTTCCTCCTATAGTAGGGTTGACTCTATTTGGGTTTTTTGGTCAATTCCATTGGATTGTGTTAGGCTATAGGGTTCTCTCTAGATGTCAAGAATCAAGATTCAATACCCTCTATTATCTTCATCACCCAATACAAGATTTACATTTTTCCCAAAGAAACGCTTATTAATTTGGCAGCCATTATTTCTCCCTGCTTTAAAAACCCTACATTTAAATGAAAACAAGCATTGCATTTCAACTACAAAAATCTATTAGTGTTCAATGTACATGTGTATATGTGTGTGCTACATTAACGTGCGATATCACGCGCGCATTCCCTCCTCTCCTTGCGGAACGGCATTCACCCTCGGCATTAAGCCTCGGCTCTTGCGAGCCCGACATTCGCCTTCGGCATTCACCACGAGCTCTTGTAGGTCTTGTAGAACGGCATTCGCCCTCGACATTGCATGCACGAGATCTTGCGGAAACTGACATTCGCCCTGGATTAAGCCTCGGCTCTTCCCGAACGACATTCGCCACACTGCATTCGCCCTCGGCTCTTTAACGAGAACAACATTTTCCTCGGCAGTCGCCCTCGGCTCTTGCGAAATGGTAAGTTCTTAATGCGGGCCCTTCCTCCCTATAGTAGGGTTGACTCTATTTGGCCCTACATAAAAATTCGAAACTTATATGCGCGCTACATAAAAATGTTTCGTATTTGTTTCTGTTGTGTAATATTTCGACGTGCCCCGTTTTGTTTATACGCGCATTCACTATCGCACTCTTGAGAATGACATTGCCTGAAGCGACCGCGCCTCGGCTCACGAACGACATTTTCCTCGACATTGGCCTCAGCGGTCGCCCTCGGCTCTTGCGACGCGTTCGCCCTCAACTCTTGCAGAACAGCATTCGCCCTCGGCTCTTGCAAAATGGTAAGTTCTTACTGCAGGCCCTTCCTCCTATAGTAGGGTTGACTCTATTTGGGTTTTTTTGGTCAATTCCATTGGATTGTGTTAGGCTGTAGGGTTCTCTGTAGATTTCAAGAATCAAGATTCAATACCCTCTATTATCTTCATCACCCAATACAAGATTTAAATTTTCCCCAAAGAAACGCTTATTAATTTGGCAGCCATTATTTCTCCCTTCTTTAAAAACCCTACATTTAAATGAAAACAAGCATTGCATTTCAACTACAAAAATCTATTAGTGTTCAAATGTACATGTGTGCTACATTAACGTCTGATATCACGCGCGCATTCGCCCTCCTCTCTTGCAGAACACCATTCGCCCTCAGCATTCGCCCTCAGCTCTTGCAGAACAGCATTCGCCTTCAGCATTCGCCCTGAGCTCTTGCAGAACAGCATTCGCCCTCAGCATTCGCCCTGAGCTCTTGCAGAACAGCATTCGCCCTGGATTCGCCCTCGTCTCTTTCAGACATTAGCACGTTGTTCATTCTTGGAGCAACATTTTCCCACTGGGCATTGCTTCTGGAAATATTTTCTGACATAGTATACCAATTTCTTGCAGGCCATGCCTCCTATAGTAGGGTTGACTCTGTTTGGGTTTTTTTGGTCAATTCCATTGGATTGTGTTAGGCTGTAGGGTTCTCTGTAGATGTCAAGAGTCAAGATTCAATACCCTCTATTATCTTCATCACCCAATACAAGATTTAAATTTTTCCCAAAGAAACGCTTATTAATTTAGCAGCCATTATTTCTCCCTGCTTTAAAAACCCTACATTTAAATGAAAACAAGCATTGCATTTCAACTACAAAAATCTATTAGTGTTCAAGTGTACATGTGTGCATCACTTGTGTAGGGTATTCCTTTTCCACTTTCACATTATCCAAGAATGTGTGCAGTATAGTTCATATTTTTTGTGATTTAGATTATCTTGAAAAAGGAAAGGTAAGTTATTTCCCATGGAAAAAGAAGGTTTTCCCTTTTTATAGGTTGTTTGGACTTACGTGGAAAAATTTATGGTATGCCTTTCATATTATGTAGTTTAAATTTGAATTAACAGATTATTCTACATGAAAATATAATTACCTATGTGATGTCCTTCATCACTAATTAAAATTATAGGGTTTTAATTTCCTAGACTCTAACTCATCTGATGCTAAATTCTAGGTTCTCATTGGTGGATCACTCTTCCATTGATTTCCTTTCCCTCTAGATCTTGTCATACTTTAAAAGTCATCAATGATACATATATTATTTCAGGTATCCCAAAAGGCTTTATAGTAGAACATATTGTGAATTTTTTTTGACACTTGAGGATTCCTTTTAGAACTGCAACGCGGTCTATGCTATCGAGTTATATATCAAGAAACTTGTCCTTAATAACCACACTATGAGGTAGGTTCAACCAGTTTGAACTTGTTGGGACATAGCATATGAAGTTGTGTGATGAGTCCATATCACAGGTCTATTATGGTGACAAAAGTGAAGACATGTAATGATAGTTATTATGTTAACATTACTAGAAACATTTTCAAAATTATCCATGCTATCAAGATGTCAAAATTCTAGGCATTAGGTGTCAATACTCATAGCTAATAGATAATAATAATAATATAAAAAAATCACAACTTTATTCTTGAAATATGATTGTTACACATTGGTAACCTAGTTCATGAGTTACTATCATCCAAAGACTGCAAAACAAACTTAAAATATAAATTAAACCAACATGAGAATCCAACTAAGGGTTTCTCGACAAAATCATGCCATAACCTGGCATTTTGAAACCCAAATTTTAATCCATCATAAGTAATACAATGCAAACTCGGATGGATTTTCAATGCATGTTTGCATGCTACACTTATTCTCTGTCTAGATATCATTTTTTAAATGGAACCATTAGTCAAGCCCACAGTCCTTTTTATGTGAAAAATTTCAGCTCTATTTGAGCTCTTTTTTTCTCCACCACCTCCATAAACCAGTGTTACACGGGGTCTCGCCCCCCCACCTAGGGGTCTATATTCCTCACCCCCTCGCGCTCCGGGGTCTTGGGGACTTCTAGGGGATGTTTCCCTCACGCCCCCTCACGTCCCCTCACCGCCCCTTTTAGTTTATGGTTTCGTGTTAAAATTTGATGTGCCACTTAGCATATTTGAGAATCCAAGTGATTCTGATTCGGATGGTGACATGGTTGATCTTGATATATTCATGCAGAAGTTGGATGCAGAGACTAGTGGGGCATTAACTTGAGCATTTATGCTCATTTATTAGTATGATGATATCATTTGATATTCATATGTTATGTTTTATGTTTTATGTTTCAGACATAACTTATTTGCGTTTAAGTTTTATGTTTCAGACTTGAGTTGTAAACTTCGGTTTAAACTCTATTTTGAATCTTGATATAATATGTCATATGATATCTTAAACTTTATTTTCATTGTACATTGTTAGTAGTTACATTAATGATTATATAGTTACAAACTTACAAACTTACATGCATGATTGTATGATGTATGTTTTAACTTTTAACTTTTAAATTTGTTTCAATTATATGATTCATCATTCATGGATTTGTAATTTTATCATTTATGATTTATCTTTCATGATGCAAGTGTATGATGACTATATATACATTCCTTGCAAAAATATAGTTACATTTTAAATATTAAATTTTATAATTTTTATGACCTCGACGTCCCCCCACGTTTCCTGAAAATTGGTAGGGAGCTTTTGCATAGGCCGCTCCCGCGCTCCCTCGCCCCCTCGCTCCCACCTCCAGGGGACTTGGTGGAACATTGCCATAAACATATGAAAACATATATCATGATCTTGGAATTCCATTACATATGTATGTGCCAATGTTCCATAATCATGCCCCATCATCAATTTAAGAAATTTCCATTGAATATCAAATTATGGAGGGGGGGAACTTTTTTCTACAACATTTGGCTCAAAATCAGGGACCATCTCCGTATGAGGTGAATGAGAACTATAGATATTTGAAGAAGTAGATTAGTGCCTTTTCCTCTGGCCATGGAGTCATATACAGTCATCCATCACAAAAATTTTTCTTTGTTCATTCTCACCTTGAAAGTTGCAAAAAATCATGCCCTAATTGAAACAACACTAAATTTGAAAGATATAATAAAAATGCAAGCTAGAAGTGCCCTATTAATACAAAGGGAAAACCTTCCTACCTACCCTAACTGAGATAAATTTTGATTGAATAGGAAACATGATATTTCCTATGGAGTTGGTCCAACAACTTGTTAAATGTATGGGACTAAATCATGCATTTGATTTCCAGGGAAACATGCGCATGAAGAGAAAAAGTGCAGAATTAATGGAAAATCCATACATGCCACTTATAAAAACTACACCAAAAGGTAAAAAAATACTTAAGGCCTTAACTTAATTTGAATCCAAAAATGACAAAACAGGATTAGTGAAAACATGAGAGTGGTGTGGGTGAACAACATAAATAAAAAGTGAAGATACCTTTCCCCAAGATGCCTTTGTCATCGTTGTATGAAAACATGTTTTCCTTTCCCTTTATACATGCAAGTGAATGCATTATAGGTATGGTGTTTTCCCAGAATAGGAGAAGCCTACTTAAATATATCATTCGTGGATTGAATGTTTAGGTGCCTTAATGTGCAATGACATGTTTCCAGGACTGAATTCAATGCAAGGCATATTTGAAACTCTAACTCTGTCTTCCAGTGTCTTATTAGAAATTATTTTAGTTTTCATTTTGTGTTTTCAAGTTAGATATTGTTTTAAAGTTTTTACATTTATAATTTTATTGCAATGTGGCAGACTGATCAGAGCAGTGCAGGAACAACCCCGAGACGGGATGATCGTGGAAAGAGGCCAGCAGAAGAACATGTAAAGTGCCAGCATTGCTCTATCTTCAGGTATTTTAGTTATTTACATAATTGAAATAATATTAATTTTGTTCAAATATGCAGACACCTAGCCATGGTATGCTTGATGATTCCCTCTTTGAGGAAGAGCTTTCTTCATCCCTATCTCTAGTGTTCTTGTTGCGAAAAAAGGCACGAGATGCAAGGTCGGAATTTAATACTTTGATAGACGCGCCTCAAACACCTGAAACAGAAGAGAGGATAAAACATCTTATGAGCCAGCTAGAAAGATATCAGGTAATAATAAAAAGTCAAAAGGATTTTTTTTTGTTCTGCATGAGATGAATTGTGATAGTTTGATTTTTAATTTTTACATTGACTAAACTAACAAAAAGTTCTTTTGTATGTAGCGTTTTCTGGCATTTGCTGAACCCGGTGTTGGTGGTAGTGGGACACAAGGGCAAGAGATTGCCCAACAACCCTCTCGTACACCTTCTACTCCTTTAGATGCTAGCCAAGAAACACACCCTGCCCAAGCAGACACCCAGCCAACCGCTGAACATGTTGGCAATGATGAGGCTGATATGGCCAACTACATTATTGCGTTTCCTGGAGCTACACGTGTCAGCTCCACAGGGACCATTAATGGCACGTTGTTGGTGAACGATGAGGGTGTCCCTATAAAGCATGTACAACTCCGAGGTAAATTTTAATATTTTAACTATTTCATGTACTTTATCTAAAACATATTTATCATGATTTTTATTTTTAAATTAATGATAATATCTTCTTTTTCTTTTGGTTTTATTCTGTGTAGGAAACAATGAGTTCTACGGGATTCTGGAGAGCCATGCGTTGGTAATTTTTGGCCCAACCATACGTACAGGGTGGAATTCCCAGAATTCCAACCTGAAAAAAGAACTTCTAGATTATCTAGAAGCCCTTTTTGGGGTCGACACATTTGACAGAAAAGCGGTGGCTCAGGTAGCCGGCAAATATTTGAAATATACCAGGGACACCTGTAGGACGCAATTGCAATTTAACCCTAGATATGAGCGTCCCCTCGCAGTTTCAGAGAGTGAGTGGAGAGAACTCATCCATGAAGGAAAAGAGAAAAGGGCAAAGAAAGAAGGAAAAATGCCAACTGGACCCGCAAGGTAAATTACAACTTTAATTCAATAGCTTTAATTTTCTTTATGTCTAAAATAAAAGTGTGCTACGTCATATCTGATTTCAATCTTTTGATGCTAGGTTGCCTGACACCTCAAAGGCAACCAAAGCTAGGATTGAGAAAAAGGGCCATCACAAGCTCGGCCAGGGTGGCTACTTGAAATTAGCTGCAAAAATTGTAATTAAGTAGCTAAACATCTTATAATTAATTGTATCGCCTTCCAACGTTTTTGTAATCCTATCAGATATGATTAAAAATACACAATCATATATAATGTAGGGTGATGACTTCGGAACAATAACTACAGAGGAAGATAAAAATATCGCTTTCGTTTTGGCTATCAAGCTGTAGTTGAACGTCGCAGAAGCTTGGGGCAGGTCCCAAGATCTACAATGCCTGATAAGGTAAAACATTAACCTTTCAATATTTTTGTTTTCGTCCATAAATTTAATGTCTAACAACTTTGTTTAAATTAGGGGAGCAACACTACCAACGAGGTAAATAACCCAGTTTTAGAGCCAGATGTAGATGATCCTCTCGTGCAACCTGATCATTGTAGTGGGGACCAGGCCGACAATGCTGCTATCAGTGAGGGCCGTGACGGTAATTAATTTCCACTTATAATTTTTTCTAATTATACCTTGATGGTTGTCCTTATAACGTTTTTGTTTAAATGACAGAGAATGTTTCCCTTGAGGATCTTACCACCAGAGAGGAAGATAGGGCAACAGTCCCAACGACGACAACTGGTGCACCAGGTAAATAATCTCATTGCAATTTTTTTTATTAATATTACCGAACTAGTTCAATGATATTTAAAAACTGACAATTAAAATTTAATATTGTCTGTTTTTGTAGGCGATGCCCCGTCACTGGATGAGACCAGACATCGTGACTACGCAACTAGGTCAGCGGCGAAAACTAGTGCACCAGGTAAATAATCTCATTGCAATTTTTTTTATTAATATTACCGAACTAGTTCAATGATATTTAAAAACTGACAATTAAAATTTAATATTATCTGTTTTTGTAGGCGATGCCCGGTCACTGGATGAGCCCAGACATCGTGAATACGCAACTAGGTCAGCAGTGCGGGTTGAAAGGCACGAAACAGGAGCAGAGCACGATGATATTGATGATGTAATTAGGAGCTTTAAAAATAGGAAGAAGAAAAAGAAAATTTGACAATGTAAAATATTGTATTATTATAAGACAAACGTTGCCATACTTGGAACGTTTTTTGCGTTATATAAAAAACTCATTTATCATACTATTTTTATGTCAAGCATTAATTGCAATGTTTCCTTGCGTACTTTTTGTTGAATTGTTTTTTTATTAGTTATTGAATATTTTTTTTTATGCTCATGAAAGTAAAAAATGAAATATAGATTGGGTATTGGGGAATTGAGAGTGATGTGAGGGGGAGGGGCCATAAGAGCTTCCACCTTCACGTGGTTGGCCCTGTTTAGTAGAGAATAATTTATTGGAGCGATTTAATCTTGGAGCAAACCTCCCTCGATCCAGCGTAGCAACAAAAAAGTCCTTGTTGACTTAGTTGCTACTCTTTCAGATCGTGGGAGGCTTGTTCCAAGTTCATGCGACTCCAATAAATTGTTCTTGAAACGAAGAGGAGCTTATTCAGGTATGTTTTGACATTTTCAACATATGTTCTAACATTACCATAAGAATGCATCTTAGAGTAAAAAATACTACATCAATTACTTGTATTTATTGTATAGATAATGATGGATTTTGATTGACTTGGCAGTGCAGGTACAAATCCTCTTGCATCATGAGCAACACAACTTGTCAACCAGGGTCATGTCCAGGATATTTTTGCTTGTGCGCTTGACCAGGTTCGTAATGTCACATTTTGTAAGTTCCTTTACAGTTCATAATTCAATATAAAGCTTGTTCACGATTATTATCTAGGTTTTTTGTATGTGTTTTTTCATCTATTTGATTGTAAGCAACTATGCATGTTTCCTGTTGTTCACTATGATTTCTCCCATTACCACTCCCAGGATGAATCCGACTTTATTGTTACATATGTTACTTTATTGTTACTATGATTTCTCCATTTACGATTTCATAGGTTACATCATGTAAAGTTGTCAATCTCAGGTTGGTGATGAGCTTTAGTTCTCCAGGTTTGGGGCTTTTCTGATATTTTCTCCCTCATGTCATTCCTGCATCACCTCGTTGTTTGAGCATGCCAATTGTCTACCACTTGTACCAATTGGCACATGTCAATCTGTGAGTGGTGCCACATTTCACCTATTTTCAGTGAGAGTTTAGGGTTTCTCTAACATAGCTTCAGAAATCCGATTCAGTGCCTGCTTGAATATTGTCACATAATACTCATGGTTTGGATTGATGAACATGTTCTGAATGGTTGGTTGATTCATAAGAACCACCCATATAGTCATCTTGAGATATTTCAGAAGTTTTCTCGGGTTTCCTTTTTCACCGTTTCTAGTGGGTGGGATGGTGTGGGGTGATCCATCAATACTGGTGCTCTTGTAGTAAGGAATTTGTTTTTGGGGATATAAAGGAGCATTTGATGTAGATATCCCATTGGATGCATTCATAGATGGGCACGAGAGGTCAAGAATTTAAATTAAAAATATGCAACCTCTAGCATGGCAACCTGAAGGCCGCGAGAGACACTGGTTAAAGATTGTTTTATGTTGGCCTTAATATAGTCGTGATTTCTTTCTATTATCTTAATGCAAATATATAGTCCGGTCTCATTAAAATGAGGATTGTGGTTGTATTTCTCTTTGGTTTTTTCTCTCTTAATGCTCTAGAAGTTTCCAAAAGTTGCGATAGTTGTTTAGTTTGCCTGTTACAACTTAAAAGTGGTTTTTAGCAATGGGAGTCATGTTTTTTAACGTTCATACTAATATGAAGATCTTGTAATTCTATATTCAGCATAGGAGAAGATGGCCTCTACTTTGGGCGGTATGAAAACAATTGCCACATCTACCTCATTGGGTAACAATGGAAAGGGGAAGAAGTTGGGTGCAATGTTTGATAATTATGGCAGACAATTGTCTTCTCTTTTAGTTTTTCACCCATTTCCTTTAATCGCTCAAGCAGAAGAGGGACTCTGAGATTACGCGACAGAGAGAAGGTAGTTAATACAAGAGCTATGGAAATGGAGTTATACTTCAACAAGGATGGCTCAGTGACAAAAAAATTGCAGGTCAGAGAAAAAATTATGTTTAAAGGAAGGTCACCTGCACGTGAAACTTCACTGCGGTGGATCTTTCCTTGTCCACTTATATTCGATATTAATGTGTTATTTTAATTTTTCATGGAGGGTTGTTTTGGCATATGGTCTGGAATTCAATTGCACACTTACTGAAAGCATTGTCAATTTGTCTTGCAGGCGGTGTGAACAAACTTGCTGATCTTGTTGGAGTCAACCTTGGGGCGAAGGGCAAAATGTTGTCTTGGAGAGCAAGCATGGTTCTCCGAAAATAGTTAATGATGGTGTGACAATAGCTAAGGAGGTAATTTGTAGATGTGTGCTCTGGTTTTATTTTTAACGTTGTATTAGTTCCCCCTCTTAAATGTCTTATATTTGGTAGGCATAATTTGAAAACTCAAAGGTGAAAGGAAACATATTTGTTACCTAGTGATCTACTTGGCCTATGGACTAGCCACATTAGAGTAATGCATAAAGCTTTTCACAACAATAAAAGGAAAGGGTTATGGCTGAGTCAAATTTTATTTTTATTGACGGTGTAATGAAATGTATCTCAATGCTATGGTTTTGGCCTTTTTATTGGTTGAATTAGAGGACCCAGTTGAAAATATTGGGGCCAAGTTGGTAAGGCAAGTTGCGGCAAAGACAAATGATTTAGCTGGGGATGGAACCACAACATCTGTTGTTCTTGCACATGTTGGAATATTGACAAATTCCAGAACAATGAATGGAGAATAAATCTCCCTTCCTCTAACACAGAGAAAATAAAAATTTCTTTGACAGGAGACAGAGTTTCAATACTTTGAAAACAAACTTCTATTCCCTTCAATAACTCAAAAAAAAACTATTACACTACTTCCTCATTGAGAGGGATTACAAAATTATGACTGCTACAAAACGCAGTGCATAAAACCAACTCACTGTCTGTTCAAAACAAACATACTCTGTCTCTAAGACACTCTGCTGTGTTTTTCCCTTTCGCACTGCTGTGCATACACACTTAAAAAGTTACACTCAGTTTTTCACTTTTTACACACTGATATGTAATAAAAAATTTACGTACTGTCTATAAAAAAAACTACCAAGCTTTTTCGACCTTTTTATTTTTATATGCCGGAACATATAAAACATATTATAATAAACCCTCTTTTTTAAAAAATAAAATTAAAACTAAATTCTATGGCCCACCTTTCATTTCGCATATGATATATATATAACATATGTTTAAAACATATGTATATATTAAACTATCAAAACATTAAAGAACCCTTTCCGTCGGACTTCAAAAGTCTGAATAGATTGAATTTCAAACCAAATTCGCGTTCCAAAATGGGATGCTGACGTCTGCTTAATTTTAACTCGAATTCTCAATCCAATGTGCCCTATAAAAAATTCGGGTCCGGTTTTCAGGTTTTCAGATTCCCTTCAATTTCATGCGATCCAATATTAATGCTCCGCGTGTCCTCCTTTTGAATTTACAAAACTGTCGGGTAAATTTCTGTTTGTTTAATTTCTGGTTGGTGAATTGCGTTAATGTTGGCTGTTGTGTTTAAATACAATCTTGTACAGAAATATGGCTGTGGCCGTCTACAAAAAAAACTTGCAGGAATTTTAAATGCTGAATTAAATTTCTGGATGGCATGCAAGCAACCTCCAAAAAAAAATGTTGCTGCTGCATCCGTCCTTCTGCTGCAGCAGTTGAAGTTAAAATTCAACAGCACAGGGTTTAATAAGTGAGGGCGTAAAGGTAACTTTTTGTCGATAGTACTGGATTAAGATCATCTATTCATTTTTGTAGGGTCTTATGGTGTTTGGTTTTTTAGTTTTGGGTTGGGCTTATTGAGTCTAAGATAGTTTTTGAGTGAAAAAATTGCTATCAAGTATTAAAATTTTTTGGTTCTTTTGTCAAAATTTATGAGCTTGTTAGGAAATACAAAACTGACAATGGTTGTATCTTAAATTTGTGAAAAATAATTTGAAATGAAACCTTTTTGTTTAGGTTGTTGCAGCAGGTGCAAACCCCGTTCAAATTACTAGGGGCATTGACAAGACAATAAAGGCCCTTGTTTCGGAACTCAAAATTTTGTCAAGGAGGTAAACGCTTGCCTTTTGAGTAGGCTGGTTTTCCTTTTTGCTGATGGTTTGGTGTATCTAATTGAATTAGTTGCCTAAGGTATTTTTGGTTGCAAACTCCTTTTCATTTTTCATACAGTATTGGCCTTGTGGAATACATTTGATTGTGTGGTCTTGTTAGATCTACAGCATTTGTAGTTGTTTAGTCTTATGGCCGAGGTGCACTTTTATTATGGAAATAGTTGATGCAATATTGTCATTTAATCCTTACTGCAGGGTAGCATGTTGAGAAGTTTCTTGTGAAACATTTGGTATTCAAAATGACACTTGATCCTATACATCATCAATGACACTTGATCCTATACATCATCATGCACTTGACTTCAAAATTCATATTCAAAGTGTGCCAGACAATTCTTGCAAAATTTCAAATATTTATGTTGTTTTAAACCATTATCTTTTTCATGTATTGGATGCTGAAAATGTGAAAAAGACTTTGGTATGAAACCCCCTGGTGAATAATTTCAAGCACAACAACCGCTTCCAAGACATGATTTAGAAGTAGAACAAATGTGCTTATGAAGCATAGAAAGATATCCTTGATGCATTGTCAATGTTTGGCTAGGGTTATTTTTGGAGAAAATAACTCCTTATTCCTAGAATAGTGATCTTCAATAAAAGTAAATGCCAGAGAAGAGAGATCATCGTGTGACGCAACAAAACTGAAATTGGACCCCCAAGGAGAGCTGGTGTGTCTACAATCGCTCTGTCAGCATTTTCCCTTGGTGTGCCCCGTTCTTTTCCTCCAGCCTGAGTCTTAATTGACTTCTTCTTTCTTCGGGTTTATTTATCAAATTCGTAGAATTTGATAAATAAATACTATCCACAATGGTTGGACTTTAATTTGTATTCCCGACTTTATATTATCTCCAAGCCTTATAACCAATGTTTAACTTTCAACACTTTGTATTTATACTCCACGTTTCTTTTTAAATAAATAACTTGTAATGAACTTTAGGCTCTATATTTCACCACCCAGCCTTACAACAATCACGCTCCAGACTTATGCTAATTATCCGCCAATCGTTTAATTAAACAATTTCATTATACTCCGGCCCCACCTATATATATCAATAACCAATCAAACACTCGTATCGTGCCTGGCTATCCTCCGCACACCTTAGTTAACCTCCGGGCAAGTTCAACGTGCGACCACCGTCCGATGGCCCTTCTCCAAATCAACGACTCTTGGCAATTTCGCTCGGCTTCCAACGTCGGGCTTTAACGTGCGATGGCGTGGGTTAAACGGTGGTTTTCCGGGGTCACTTCGCCACGTGTCGCATTCCCTATGGAATCGCTCGCGAATAGGAAATACCGCCTACTCCGCAAAAGCGGTGCGATATGGGCAACCCGCTTTTGTGATTCCCCTCGTGGTTTTGGTAGAGGGCTTGACCACGGGTGCAAGTCTAGTTCCGCTATCCTTTTGTTTGTTAACTCATGTCCAATCCTTGGGTCAGGTTACGAAAGCACCACAATTTTGTCTCTTTATTAAGCGGGATTTTTATATTTGAACAGTTTTCACGACCCCGGTTCTCTACACAGACCTCGCCTTGGATATTTTTACATAAAAATGATTGTTCTCAATAATTATTTATATAACTTTTCCACATGTTCAGTGTGGTATTCCCATGATTTATTATAAATATGTGTATTATCAAAGAAAACCAACACAAATTTTATAATATGGGATCAAACAAAATTGTTCTTAAGTCGAGCCCGCCGGACTTCAAACGGCGATAAACCATAATTCAAACCAAATTCGCGTTCCAAAATAGCTTGCTGACGTCGGCCAATTTTGTGACGCGAATTTCTTATCAAATTTGCCCTAATATTTTACGGGTCCGGATTTCCACTGTGCGAGCGGCCCAAACAAAGATCCGCTCCAATCAATTTCTGCCACGTGTCCTCAATAAAAACTTGCCCTGCTCCCGGCTGCGGGTGCATTCGATGGCGTTTAAGGTGATGGGACATGGATATGGCGATTTCATATCAATCGCATTAACATTTAACGCTGTTCAATTAAATTTTCACATCAAATCTGCATTAATTAATTTTTAACACTGTTCAAGATCGGACCTCCACCCCTCTTAGTGATTCTGCACGCTCCAATTTGATCCGGCCTTCGGCTCTCATTATTAATGATCAGAGATTAATTATGACGGGCGTCCTTTGATTGCATTGCAGACGGGTCGAAAAAATGGCGTTTAGCCATTGTTTTTCAGACAAGCCGGTTGCTGGATTACACTGCCTGCTAACTGTGACAATAAGGAGAAGTGGCTAGCTGAACTTCTGCCTAGACGTTGCTGCATATTTTCATTTCTCTCGGTTCTGTCTTTGTCTGTCTTCCTCTGTTAATTGCAATTCTGCTTCTTCGTCTCTTCTTGTGCCCACTGCGCCTGAGATTGCACCCATTCCTTGCGTGCGTCATAGGATGCGTTGCCGCAAGGGGAGCACTAGACGTCAACCCCGGCGCGCTCCCTCCAGCCCCTCAATAGAGTCGACTTCCGGCCAGTCCAGTGATTATTACTTAGGTCGATATCCAAATACTAGGAGTGGGTGGGGTCGGCTTGTAGCATCTGGCCACCGTATGGATTCCCCTTCTCCTGGCTTCCCCACCGTTAGTTCACCTTCTCCCACGACGCGCACTGCGCAATTTTCCTTTAATTGCTCTCTCAACCGCCCAAGAATCACGGCTTTAGTCACTGTGGTCTTCCGTGAGGAGGCCCAAACGGAGGAAGAATGCACCCGTCCGGCGGGTCTGAGCTCGGAAAAAGCCGGCCAACATTCGGGCCTTCAGGAGGGGAGCCGTGGCATGCATGTGGAGGTAGCACCTAGCGATCCTGGACCTTTCGAAGGATGGTGCCGAATCGTGGAGGAACCACCAGAGGAGTAGTTTGGTTAATTTGTTTTTCTTTCTTAGCGGGCCCACTTAATTGGGCTGCTTTTACTTTATTTTACTGTGCTGGACCTTTGTAATATTTTTGAATTCTGTAAATTAAACGTTCAAGACTGGTTTCCCCGTATGAGGGCAGTCTTCTTAATTTTTTGATTTTTTGATGACAAATTTTCCATGAGTATGGCCAGGCAATGTTTTTGACTTCGGTGTAATTTTATTTGCAATGTTAATAGATTAAATTTACTTAGAATTCTCACATGATTAGCGTTTTTCTTGATCTGTTCAAGGATTTTGGGTACTTTAATTTGTATTTGGAACAATGCTCTATCTGTTGCTTTACTGTTCTACATACTACTATTTCACTTTCTTATAGATGCCTGGGGCATATTTGAATGCTTTCTCAGATTGTCGATAATCTCCATGTGGACCGTTACTGGATTTTATATCATGTCCCTGTATGTGACATGGGGTATTTTTCTATCATTGTCTGGGGTGGGACTTCCACTTTTATGGATGGATATTTGGGTTCCAATCTTCAGATGTGAAAATGTAATGACTTCATGGACTGTTTTTCTTCATATAATATATTCAAAACAACGTTTTTTCTCTTGTGAAAAAAAAATGATTAATGTTTATCACTCTGCCTTCAAAACTAGCGATGCTGGTCTATGTTGCTGGTTTATTGATATGGTCTGATGGTCTTTTTATATTTTGGACATATCACACTCCTCATATGATTAGTGTTTTTCTCTGTTCAAGGATTTTGGATACTTTAATTTTTATTTGGAACAATGGACGTCAGTACTCTATCTGTTGCTTTACTATTCTACATATTGCTATTTCACTTTCTTATAGATGCCTCGGGCATATTTGGATGCTTTCTCAGATTGTCGATAATCTCCATGTGGACCGTTATTGGGTTTTATATCAAGTCCCTGTATGTGACATGGGGTATTTTTCTATCATTGTCTGGGGTGGGACTTCCACTTTTCTGGATGGATATTTGGGTTCCAATCTTCAGATGTGAAAATGTAATGACTTCATGGACTGTTTTACTTCATATAATATATTCAAAATAGCGTTTTTTCTCTTCTGAAAAAAAAATGATAAATGTTTATCATTCTGCCTTCAAAACTAGCGATGCTGGTCTATGTTGCTGGTTTATTGATATGGTCTGATGGTCTTTTTATATTTTGGACATATCACACTCCTCACATGATTAGCGTTTTTCTCTATTCAAGGATTTTGGGTACTTTAATTTGTATTTGGAACAATGGATGTCGATACTCTATCTGTTGCTTTACTATTCTACATACTGCTATTTCACTTTCTTATAGATGCCTCGGGCATATTTGGATGCTTTCTCAGATTGTCGATAATCTCCATGTGGACCGTTACGGGATTTTATATCATGTCCCTGTATGTGACATGGGGTATTTTTCTATCATTGTCTGGGGTGGGACTTCCACTTTTCTGGATGGATATTTGGGTTCCAATCTTCAGATGTGAAAATGTAATGACTTCATGGACTGTTTTACTTCATATAATATATTCAAAACAACGTTTTTCTCTTGTGAAAAAAAAATGATTAATGTTTATCACTCTGCCTTCAAAACTAGCGATGCTGGTCTATGTTGTTGGTTTATTGATATGGTCTGATGGTCTTTTTATATTTTGGACATATCACACTCCTCACATGATTAGCGTTTTTCTCTGTTGCGGGATTTTGGGTACTTTAATTTGTATTTGGAACAATGAACGTCGGTACTCTATCTGTTGCTTTACTATTCTACATACTGTTATTTCACTTTCTTATAGATGCCTCGGGCATATTTGGATGCTTTCTCAGATTGTCGATAATCTCCATGTGGACCGTTACTGGGTTTTATATCAAGTCCCTGTATGTGACATGGGGTATTTTTCTATCACTGTCTGCGGTGGGACTTCCACTTTTCTGGATGGATATTTGGGTTCCAATCTTTAGATGTGAAAATGTAATGACTTCATGGACTGTTTTACTTCATATAATATATTCAAAACAACGTTTTTTCTCTTGTGAAACAAAAATGATTAATGTTTATCACTATGCCTTCAAAACTAGCGATGCTGGTGTATGTTGCTAGTTTATTGATATGGTCTGATGGTCTTTTTATATTTTGGACATATCACACTCCTCACATGATTAGCGTTTTTCTCTGTTCAAGGATTTTGGGTACTTTAATTTGTATTTGGAACAATGGACGTCGGTACTCTATTTGTTGTTTTACTATTCTACATACTGCTATTTCACTTTCTTATAGATGCCTCGGGCATATTTGGATGCTTTCTCAGATTTGTCGATAATCTCCATGTGGACCGTTACTGGGTTTTATATCAAGTCCCTATATGTGACATCGGGTATTTTTCTATCACTGTCTGGGGTGGGACTTCCACTTTTCTGGATGGATATTTGGGTTCCAATCTTCAGATGTGAAAATGTAATGACTTCATGGACTGTTTTACTTCATATAATATATTCAAAACAACGTTTTTTCTCTTGTGAAAAAAAAAAAATGATTAATATTTATCACTTTGCCTTCAAAACTAGCGATGATGGTCTATGTTGTTGGTTTATTGATATGGTCTGATGGTCTTTTTATATTTTAGACATATTCGTTTTTCTCTGTTGCAGGGTTTTGGGTACTTTAATTTGTATTTGGAACAATGGACGTCGGTACTCTATCTGTTGCTTTACTATTCTACATACTTTTATTTCACTTTCATGGACTGTTTTACTTCATACAATATATTCAAAACAACGTTTCTCGTCTTTTAAAGTTTCAAATTTTTTTTTTAAATTGAACCCTTCGTCGGTCTACCGATGCCTTGTAGACGTCGGAATTGCGACAACCTAGAAACTTCGGAAGAGAGACAGTATGAAAACGTCGGACCACATTTCATCAGAATTGCGACAGATTACAAACGTCGGAAGAGCGACGTTCCAAATTTCGGACCACATATCATCGGAATTGCGACAGATTACAAACATCGGAAGAGCGACGTTCCAAACGTCGGACCACATATCGTCGGCATTGCGACATCTTACAGACGTCGGAAGAGCGACGTCCAAAACGTCGGACCATGTTGGGTAAAAATTACGACGGCTTTTAGGCGTCGGAAGAGAGACGTTCCAAACGTCGAACCACATTTCATCGGAAGTGCGACAGTTTACAAACGTCGGAGGCGCGACGGTTTGTGAGACGTCGGAAGAGTGATGCTTGTTCGGAAGCGACGGAAGAGGTGTCGATAGTGCGACACTTTTTACGTTCATCGGAACTGCGACGGTAGGACAAACCACGGTTTGTCCGCCCTCGAACTGTCGCTCTTGTGACGACTATGTGTCGGAATAGCGACGAATTGGCCATCGGAATTTCTGCCAAATTTTCTAGTGGTACGAAAATTGCAGATCACTTGAATGTTTTTAATACGCTTATTTGTCAGTTGTCCGATATGGAAGTAAAGATGGAGGAAGAAGACAAGGAAATAACCTTGTTGTGTTCCCTGCCTGAGTCATGGGATCACTTCGTGACCTCAGTCAGTTTGAGCACTACCAATTCATTAAATTTTGAATCTGTCGTGGGTGCTCTCTTATATGAAGAGGTACGAAGACAATCTAGCATTGAGACTTTTGCACCTGAAGCCATGGTAGCTAGAGGTCGGTCAAAGGAATGGGGGGAGAATACAATAGGTTCTTCCAGATCGAAGTCAAAGGGCGGCAAGAAGAGTAAAGCAAAATGATGGTACTGCAACAAACCGGGACATCTCAAAAAGGATTGATGGAAACGGAAGGAGGCGGAAAACAACAAGGAAGCAAATCAGGTCGATTCAGGTATGGATGATGAGGTTTTAATTGTTGAAGCACTCGCTGTATGTAATATCTCACAAGATGCTGACTATTGGCTATTAGACTCTGGTGCTTCTCATCATATGAGTCCACACCGGAATTGGTTTTCATCGTATGAAACTGTAGATGGTAATTCTATTTTCATGGGAAATAATGCATCTTGTCAGACTGTTGGGATTGGAAATGTGAAAATTAAAATGTATGATGGTACAATTAAAACCTTATCTGATGTTAGGCATGTACCTGATCTAAAGAAAAACTTGATTTCCTTGGGATTTTTGGATTCGCATGGTTATAAGTTTACAGGTCAGAATGGATTGTTGAAAGTCTCGAAAGGAGCCTTGGTTGTTATGAAAGTTGGAAAGGTTGGAAACTTGTACAGACTCAAGGGAAGCACTCAAGTCAGTGAAGCAGCGATCATGTCAGATAAAGTAGAAGAAGGTTCTCGTCTATGGCATCAGCGGTTGGGTCACATGAGCAAGAAAGGTCTTCAGGTACTGATGAACCGCAAGCTACTTCCTGATTTGAAATCCTTGAAGTTGGATTTTTGTAAATATTGTGTGTTTTGTAAACAGTGTAAACAAAGATTCAAGTCTGGCAATCATAATAGTAAGCAGATTTTGGACTATATTCATTCTGATCTGTGGGGACCATCTCCTACTGTGTCCTATGGAGGTGCCTTGTATTTTTTAACTTTTATTGATGATTTCTCCAGAAAATTTTGGGTCTATATGTTGAAAAAGAAAGCTGATGTGTTTAAACAATTTAAAACAATGGTGGAAAAGAAAACAGGCAAATCAATCAAATGTTTAAGAACTGACAATGGCGGTGAATTTACCTCTTTAGAATTTGAACAATTTTGTAAGGATGAAGGGATAGTTAGACATAAAACTGTTGTTTATACTCCTCAGCAGAATGGTGTTGCTGAACAGATGAATCAGACTCTTATGGAAAGAGCCAGAAGCATGATTAGTAATGCTAATCTGCAAAATGAATTGTGGGCAGAAGCAGTATCTACTGCTTGTTATTTAGTTAACAGATCACCTTCGGTTGCAATAGACTGCCAAATTCCTGAAGAATTTTGGTCGGGTCAGTCTTGTGATTATTCGCATTTGAAGATTTTTGGTTGTGATCTATGTTCTTATTCCTAGAAATCAACGTTCAAAATTAGATCCAAAATCAAAATGTTGTGTCTTTGTTGGATATGATTATTCAGTGAAGGGATATAGGTTGTGGGATCCTACTTCACGGAAGATAGTCATTAGTAGAGATGTAACATTTGATGAATCATCTCTTTTAAAATCAGATGTTGAAAATTTTGAACAGAAGCAGGTATTGCCAGGTTAGCAGATTCAATTAGAGACTGTACCTTTTCCAAAAAGTCGAAAGGAAGGAGAGACTTCTGAAAAAGGTGGACAAGCAGAGGAAACTGGAGAAATTCCATAATCCAGTCAGCAACCAGTCACCCTAAGAAGGTCTACGAGGGAAAGAAGAACACCAAAAAGGTATGAAGACTCTGCTTCATCATTTGCATTGATTACTGAAGATGGGGAACCATCTTGTTATCAGGAAGCAGTTGATGATGCAGATAGTGAGGTATGGAAAAAGGCTATGGAGGAAGAAATGGACTCCTTAGCCAAAAACAATACCTGGGATCTTGTAGAACTTCCTGAAGGGAGAAGCGTTGTTGGGTGCAAATGGGTCTTCAAGTTGAAGAGAAAAGTTGATGGAAGTATTGACAGGTATAAGGCGAGACTGGTTGCAAAAGGGTATTCTCAGGTTGAAGGTATTGACTTTCATGAGATCTTTTCACCAGTAGTTAAACTTGTTTCTATTCGTACTGTGTTAGCACTAACTGCTTTACTGGACCTTGAGTTAGAACAGTTAGATGTTAAAACAGCCTTTCTTCATGGTGATTTGGATGAAGAGATTTATATGGATCAGCCAGAAGGTTTTGTACAACGTCACAGCAGAAGATTAGTTTGCAAGCTCAGTAAATCATTGTATGGCCTGAGGCAGTGGCCCAGGCAATGGTACAAGAATTTTGATTCCTTCATGATGAGCCAGAATTTTATCAGAAGTGAGTATGATCATTGTGTATACTTCAAAAGTTTCAATGGAATATTCATTATCTTGGTGTTGTATGTTGATGATATGCTTATTGCAAGCAAAAGCATGGAAGAAATCAGCAGGTTAAAGGCTCAGCTGTCTAGGACGTTTGAAATGAAGGATCTTGGAGCGGCAAAACATATCTTGGGCATGGAGATACACAGAGACAGGAAGAATGGTAAGCTTTGGTTATCACAACAAAAGTATGTGGAGAAAATACTTGAAAATTTCGGTATGAACAATGTGAAACCTATTAATGTTCCATTAGCTTCCCATTTTAAGCTTTCTTCGGATTTGAGTCCTAGAACTAATGAAGAAAAGCAGTATATGTCTCGTGTACCATATGCAAATGCGGTAGGCAACTTAATGTATGCAATGGTATCTACAAGACCTGAAATTTCACATGCAGTTGGAGTTGTCAGCAGGTTCATGGAAAATCCAAGGGAAGAACATTGGCGAGCAGTGAAATGGGTGCTTTGGTATTTGAGAGGCACAAGTGACCATTGCATCAGCTTTGATGGTCATGAAGGTATAGTCTGCGGATATGTGGATGCTGATTATGCAGGTGATTTGGACAAAAGGAGGTCTACTACATGTTATGTTTTTACTCTTGCAGGTGGAGTAATTAGTTGGATGTCAAAGCTTCAAGAGACAGTTGCTTTGTCCACTACTGAAGCAGAGTATATAGCTACTTCAGATTCCTGCAAAGAGGCAATTTGGTTAAAAGGTCTGCTTGATGAGATTGGAAGGACGCAGGAGAAAGTGAATGTGTTTTGTGACAGTCAGAGCGCTATTCATTTGGATACAAATCCAGCATATCACAGCAAGACCAAGCACATCGATGTAAGGTATCACTTTGTGAGACATATAATCGAAGGCGGCAAAGTAGTCCTCAAGAAGGTCCACACACAGGAGAATCATGCAGATATATTCACGAAGCCAGTTACAGTAGAGAAGCTGAGATGGTGTCTTGCTTCTCTCGGCTTATAGAAAAGATGATGAATGGACATTAGGAAAATTTGTTGTCAAGGTGGAGTTTGTTAAATGTGACAACAAATATTGTAAATTTACTAATTACCTAGGTAGTTGAAATAACGAAATAACGAGATGTAGTTAGAGTAACGAAATGTATCTAGGTTTAATAAGATGGCCCAAGAGGCTTGTAATGACGTGGAGAATTTGATCAATAAAAGTTTCTTTAAATTCCTTCAGTTGTCCAATTCAGTTATATCTCCTATTCTCTTTATCGTTTTTATGTCTTTTCCCACAACACTGAAATGCACTATACATTGGTTCTTTTATCATATTGGACAATGTCCATCTGGAATTGGCATATCATAATTAATACCCTCTACATATCATGATTACTTGTGTGTGCGTTCAACATATTTGCAGGGTCAATAATTGTGCTTTCAGTATGTCAACGGTGAACATATACCACTTGTGCCTTCATATATCAACGTTCAACATACACATGTATCCCGAAGGAGAATTATATATCATTTCTCTTATCAATGAGTCCTTGGCATTCACGTTGATGCTAGTAATGGGTTGACATTTATGGAGAATTTTTTTTAATTGGACTAAGCCTTTTAGAAATGAATTAAATTTTAGGGTTTTATGCTCTAGTTTGAGCACGCCCTCCTTGCAAAATTTATGACTGAAATATTGTAGTGTGAAATTATTATTGTTTCATATTTGATAATGGTATCAATGATTGGTGAAATATATTGGTGTGTTATGATTATTATTCAACCATGGATATAATGATGGAGAGCCCAACAATATTTTTTTCTTCCCAGCGATTTGTATTGATATCCAAAACGTATGCACTATGGAAAGCCAGTAGCGTATGTGTTGTCACAAAGCCATCAGTGTATCGTTTTATTGCCTCATTTCACTAGACATGCACCCCCTGACCTTTATGGTGAAGGAAAAATTCCACAGAGAGAAACATTCCATGAAGGGAGCCACAAGGAGTGGAACATAGATAACATGTCTGCACATCAAATCAGGCAAGTTCTGGATCAAATGATCATTGAGTATAAGCTGATGTGTGTGGAAGGAAAGAGTGAGGTTAAAGCCTGCAAAACAATCATGCAGTGTTTCACTGGCACACTGGCTAGATGGTGGGAACTAGAATCCTCTCCTGTGTTGATTGAAATAATGGAGAAAGAGATTCTGAAGGATGAACAGGGTGACATCATGTTCAACCCTGACGGCACTGCACAGACCAATATGATTGGTGCTCTCACAGCATTGATCCAAGAACATTTTTGTGGATTAGAATATGTTGCGTCAGATAAAAATGAGATGATATTGATGAATCTGAAATGCAACAACATCAATCAGTATGAAGACTTCCACCGAGATTGGATACAGAGAATATTCTTGGTAAAAGATCCCAAGAATCTGTTGTGGAAGCAAGTCTATCTAGGAACCCTGCCTTCAAAGCTAGTAGACATTTTAAAGATGGATGATGCCTTCCCTTTGCCAATGTGTTACACCATTTTTTGGTCATCTAACCTTTTATCATTAGATGGACCCAAGTACACCATGTAAGACCAGTTTTACCCCAAGTAAAACTGCTTTCACTATGTTAATTAGGAAACCCCAAAAGGGAATATTAAACAAACCCATATTTGTTTGATTTTCCCCAAGGAATAATTAATTAAACCATAATTTAATTATTATTCCCAGTCATGTTTAACCCAAAAACAAAGAAATTAATGAGATAAACCCATAGTTATCTTATTATTTTCTAAGAATAATTATTTAAATCTTATTTAGATAATATTCCTTGTTAAATATGACCAAATCAACCACCATTAATTAAATAAATCATTATTTATTTGATTATATCCCAACCACTTCCTTAAAAAGATAAATAAATCATTTATTTATTTATTCTTCACTAATCAAGGGATTTGACCCAAGTCAAAACACCCTTTCCCTCCAACAAATAATAATAAAATATTCCATAGAGGTGGATCTAGATTTGGTTAACAATATTTTAATCATGCACCAAGATCTAGAATGACCCAATATTTTGTTATAAATAGGAGGGTTTTCCCCATCATTCTTCACCTTTTGTTGCCTATTAGATCACTCTGGATCTATACACTTGGTCTCATTTTCTACCATTTTGCTCCCATTGAGCTCTACCTTCTACATTGGGTTTTCTACATCTACAAGAGAGAGAAAGCTTAGATCTGAAGTGCTGAGGACTATAAAGAACCCATCCCATTGAGGAGATCTGGATACACCTTCTTGTTTCCTCCCGGGTGCCCTGTAATATAAAAATTCATTCAAAAATCGTGTTCTTGTCTTGTCTGTTGGATGCATGGAGCAAACTCTTTACTTTACTGCTTAATGTCTTTCCATTTATAGATCTATTTGTTGCAGCATTTTAACTACTAATTGCAGATCTGAAGATGTTTGGCAGCCTCTATTGTTGTTAGGGCTATTAGTTATGCGTAGCTAAAGTGGTTCTTTTTCGTACACTTCGACGAAGAATTCATACTAACAAATGGCGACTCCACACGGGTTTTAAATTACGACCGCTGTCGTTTTTCATATTCATGCATATCCAGCTACTTCAGACCCTAGGGTTTCTTTTCAGCTATTTATTTTTCCTATTTTTATGTTTTTTTTCTCACATAAAACCCTAAAACATTAAAATTTCTAACTTCCGTGTGTTTCTGGCCCTATTGCGCAGGTAAGCGACACCAGCCGCAACTGAGACGGCAACTTTTCTGAAAATCTGCCGCAGAGACAACCGGAAGAGTGCACTTTCAGGCCCTAAACTGCGACCTGGAACTCAGTCGCACTTTCGGCCTATTTCGCAGCTTTGAACTCGGATCGAGGTCGAAGCTGACTGCCTTTTTTCCGACATTTTACGCAATTTTTACGGGTTCTGCGTAGCTTCTGCCCGGGGGTTTTCGCATTTGCTTGAGATCTTAGCCTTGACCGAATGCGTCTGTTTTACTCATCTAAGTGGGACACCAGCCCCTTAGGGCTTTAGTACCCTCCACTTTTTGTCTCACTTATTTTACATACTATGTAAAGGTGTTTCTCTTGATGTAATTTTTGTCATACTTATTGTTTAACACATATTTTTTATACCCCACATGGACCCCTTGGATCATGTGTGTACCATATTTTTTTCCATGAGCTCTTGGAGGTGATTCTGTAGTTGATATAGTTTCACATTTCCCATGGTAGTTACACATATCATGAAGCATGGGTCATATTTTTCATGGCATAGAGGTTATTTATGATCACATGTACCTAATATACACATGCTATGTTGAATAAGGAATATATTTCAAATATTTGTCATGTTTTTAGCTTGTTATCACCATTTATGAAGGTTTTCCTACACTTGGATAATTTATGATAGCCTTGGGGTACTTTGGAAAATTATTATGATATGGAGGTGATGTGGTACTCACTCAAAACAACGTTGATGATGTGGACATGACTTGAATACATGTTTAGAAGACTCTTGACTACATTTAGAGGAGTTTTCGACTTTTTGAGGCATCATTCACAATTTTCATGAGGTTGTTCCACTTAAATAAGCTATATGTTGGATTATAAGTGGACATGAATGAGTCCTTTCCACGATTTGAAGCTTTAATAAGAATTTCTCAAGGGGAAATTGAGTGTCCAAAGAAATATTCTCCTCTTCTAAGGGATATGTACACATCATATGAGGGTTTTATGCATGTGTCATCATTTATTTGTGTTTGAATTTGTCTCCTTACTTGTGTTGATGACAAGTCAATTTAATTTATTTCCTTATTCTTAATTTAGGGAATAAAGAATGAGGAGGAGATAGAAGCCTCATCTATAAAGAAAGGCCCTATAGTCATTCTAAATGGTTTTTATTGGTGGATATCATTTCAATAAGCCATTAGTAGAAGACATTTCTTGGAGGCTCTTCGTTCCTCTTTGGAGCTCTTGATCTCTTAGTTGATCAGATATATTGTTGTGTATGTTCAAGAGTTCTACATTACTAGAAAGATTGATTCATTGAGACATAATAATTATCACATGGAACAAAGATGTATAGGTTTTATATCTCTTTCATTCTCTTTCGTTGGCTTGGTAAGTGCTCAATACCTTGTCTTGTTTTTATTTTGTCTCCTTGGAAATGGTTTCAAGTGTTTTATCCAACCCATAGTTGATATTGTTGGTGAAGGTGTTCTCATTAGGAAACCCTTATTATAGGGCTTTGGCTTTCATGTTTTATCTTGATTAGAGAAGATATTATCTTTCCTTAAGGCTCTAGTATCACATTCTATCCATAAGTGCAAGACAACCAAATGTTGGAGGGGCATAGTTTGTGACCCCATTAGTTCTAACTAGAGATAAGGACTAAGTCTACTCCCAAAAAATGGTAAAAAAATCCTTGAAATCCAAAATTTATTCATTTTTTTGTCTTATAAAGATATAAATACAAAAACAAATTATGAAAAGAAAATTCAGACAAAAAATATTCATTGTATATAGAAAGCTAACATTTTATCTTACATCCTAGACTTCATTGTCCAAGGGTTTACTCTTCATTTACCATCAATAATTCTAAGATGTCAAAACAACCCTTTTTCATTGTGGTATAAGGAGTTGTTCTAACGTCTTGTGTATTGAATAAAGGTGTTATCAAGATTTAGAAATTAATTTGTAGCATTAAAAATCAACATTGGTGAAACTTTAAAGGCTAGGGTTTGGTGCTTAAAGGTGTATTCGAACCCTTTTCTAGAAAATATTCTCATTTTTAGATTGTTTTTTCAAATTTATATAACATATTTTGTTGGTGAAATTCATTTCCCAAGTTCTTAAACGTGTTTATATTTCATTGAAATATTTTATTGGAAAAACCCTAGGGAGATTCTCCATCTCTTTACAATTTCATGCTAAATTCATGGTTAAATAAAATAAGCTTGTAATTGATCATTGCGAGGATTTTATTGTATGTCATATTCATTTTTATAGCAAAAACAACCAAGATGTCTTGCTCCAAGTGTATTTTCACTCTCTTATATTGCTTTTTCCTTCAAATATGAAATTTCAACTTATTTTATCATAAACTAGATCTGGAATTTTTGTATTGTAGCATGCTTATCCTTATTACAACATAATCTCAAGTGGAAAATCAATAATATCTATCACTCTTAATTTATGAAATTAGATTTCACTCTTGTGCATTAAAATGCAACTAAGTCTTTCATCTACAGTGTGATCTTAAAGTCTTAGTTTATATTTATTGTTGTAACTTATCTTTTATTTCAAACTTAGCATACAATAATTATCTCCTAATGCTCTATATATTGTGGTGGATTATGCTCTTGTTTCTTATTGGATGTTTTTTAAGAATTATTGTCACTTATTGAAACAAAGTCACCAACTTAACGAGAATTGAAACCTCAAAACAACAACTGTAGCTCTAAAAACTCATTTTTGCATTAAAAAAATGAAGAAACAACCCAAAATGAAAAAGTGGTGATGGAACATCACCCATTATTCATTTAAAAGTTAAAATTATAATAATTTTCAACCATGACATTAAAAATCAAATATTTTGGCTATGAAAGATACGAAAAACCATGTTGAAATGTAAAAGTGGTGATGCAACATCACCCTTTTTTTCTTCGGGTCCAAATTTTCACATTTTTCAACCATGGAATTAAAGACCAAATATTATGATTACGAAAAACCTTAAAATTCAACACTTAAATTAGATAAAACTTCCATCCAAAGCAATTTTTTTTTGTTTTTGTAAGGTTAAATTTATGGCTCTTTTGAAATCTTATTGTAAGACAACTTTACCCCTTTTCAATGAGGTATTAAAATTGCAATATTTTCTTACTATGGTCTATCAAATAATTACTACATTAAAAAAAATGTAATATTCCAGAATAGGAAGAGCAACAATATTGAACATAAACTGGAAAAAATGTAGTGATACATCAACACTTATAATATGAGCAGATCATAGAGCCTTATTATTGAACAATATAGCAGAGAATGTGTACAAGATCTTGAGGAAAAAAACACTCAAGTTAGGCAAAACTAGCCTCTAGAAACCCAGTACATGAAATATGAAGAAAAACTACTATACAAGAATGTCGAAGGCTAAGACATTGCAGTTTTTGTTGGGAAAAGCTTCTGCTTTAAATGGAAATACATGGATCTATTGATATAGTGCTTGGAAAATGTTGGGATCAGATATATAGGCTCTCTAGCACTATTCCAAGACAAGCAAAAAAGGGTTTCCGGAAATACTCAAAATGCGGAATGTACAAGATTTAGCCCTAGGGTTGAATAACACTCTGCAACTGGGACACTAGTGGGAGGTGGCTCAATCGATATGAAAATGGCTAATAACCCTCCTCAAAAACTTTTTAAATTAAGGGTTGCTCCCCTCATTGGAAAACAAGGTCAAGAACTTGGGTACTTGACCTCCCACTGCAATTGCACTGCAAAATAAAGAAGTTTCTGGAGGAGAATGGATTGTGGGTGAATTTTTATGCTTGGCCTAATGTTGTATGGTGGAATAAATCTCAAGGAACTTCCTTTATAGCCTCCCGGATGAAGGGTTTCTCCCTCACTGGAAAACAAGCTTAGAAATTGGGTCTATCGACCCTCCATTGTTGTTTCCCTGCAAAACAACACAATCTTGAAGGAGACTACGCTGTGAATGATGGTTGAAACTTAGCCCTATGCCTGATAGTGGAAATTATGCTCAATGGAACTCTCCTGAGTAGGCACTCGAAGTCCCTTGAGGATGAGGGTGGGATTTCCGCTTAGAAACACCCTTGTGCTAAAAAACACAACAAACTTAGCTACACATCTGAAGTGTGAAAAAAGTCATAAAAGACAAATACTATCAATATTATGAATGCCTTCTATGGCTGCCATCCTCTTCATTATATGCTTGATGAGCTTCCTCACCCTGGGTCCCACTCATTAAATATGCCACTATCATGCATACACTCCTCCACTATGATTGTGTTGTCTTCCATTAACTCTCCACTATCTCCATGACAACGTTGTTGATTTGGTCAACTTTGACCCTGTCCACATGCTTTAGCCCATGTTCACACCTAAAGGTGCTTTATTTAGCTGATGCAATGATCCACATTCACATGAGAAGTGTTTTTATTCCTGCTAAAGAGATTTATGGGTCTCTCTATGCACTTATTCGCCTATCTTATTATAAAAAAAAAAATTAATATTCCAACTAGCTGAAAGCTAATTAGGAATATTACAATCCTCCCCTCCCAAATGTTTCTTTTCCTCAAGAAACTGCAAGGATGGATACTGTAAAATATCCTCTCCCTCTCCTGTAGCATTCTCATCTGATAAACTCCTCCATTGAACTAGATGCTCTCTAATAAATTTGTCCCCTAGTTTTTCATCCCAAGTGTGCAAGTTAGCCTTTGGTAATAAAACCAAATGGATCTGATCATGAAGAAATGGGATGCCCATGGAGGTAACTAAATGTTGTCTATAGGCCTTCTTGAGGCATGAGAGGTGAAGAATGTTGGGAATATTAACCCCCATGAGAAGCTTCAATCCCCATGCTATCATCCAAACAAAGTGGATCACCCTCCAAAATGGTAGCTCATAGAAAAACTCCTACATCTCCCACTCCTGCAATGTAGATGGTCTATATGGATGATCATGATAGACCAAATTTTCCATCTCACGCTGTCTCTCACTCCATCTATGATTCATATAGAGTTGTTGTTGATCTTGAATTGCAATAATGTTTCCCTCAAGAAGCCAAAAGGTAATTGGAATCTCAAAGATCCACTCATTGGTTATATGAACCTTGTTTTCCGAAGCCATCCCACATATAGTGAATATAATATCATCACAATATGGAATCTAAATGAGAAAGATACTGACTTTCATATGAAATTTTAGATGGTGACAATAGTTCCCCAAGTGGAACCAGTGCAGTTTTGTTACTTGCCGCCCCTGAATATAATGTGGCAAGTAGCCTCCCAACCACTTGCTTGTTGTGTCTGTCTTCTCACCTACTTGGAAGTAGTAAATGGCATTGGGTGTCAACTGAGTATACCAAAAATAGAACAATACTTGCCCAAAGCCATGCAAGAAATGTCTATCCCCATCACTGAATTTGGTCTTAAAAAGACCATGAAGTCTAAAGAGAGGTTTGCCCTCTTGCGGAGCAATGCACTGTATATAAATGGCAAGAAAATGAAAGCACTTTTTTAGATGATAAATAAGTACAAAGAAGCAACTCTTACCATGTACTGTAGGCAAGATGGTGATGAGATCCATAGATGAGCTCTCCCATCTCTCTCCCGGAAAAGTGAATGATTGTAACAACCTTGCAGAATGGTTGTTTTCCTCCTCAATCTTCAAGAAAACTACACATCCTTTGACATGCTCAATGCCAAAGCCACATGTTGGAATACTGTCACTCCACTGTTTTTTCCTCCCTTGTAGCTGCTTCTACTTAGAAAAATATTGAATTTTATGGAGGTCAAAGCCTTTTCCCATCCAAAACTTCCCAACTTTGGCCAAAGCATGCATGAATGCCAACAAAACTATGCTATATATGGAAGACTCCTTCCTATGTGGAAGTGTCTTCTGATCCTCAAAGGCTATGGAGTAGCCCATTTGCACCATGGTTGTGCCACATCTTGCAAGGTATGGGAGAAAGTCAGCTCATACTCTCCCAAGGGTAACCAAAGAAACAATGACTCTTGTTGCCTCCTCATATCATCATCATATAGGCCATGTAGCAAAAACATGATGCTTGACATGAAAAATGTCACATCAACTTAATATAACCAAACTCCTTGCTGCCACATGATGTAAGTATCATACCATGTCCCAAATAATAACACACCCCTTGACATAGGATATGTCATGTGATGGCCAAACTCTCTCAAGAGTAGCCAGCGCAACCATGCCTCCTGCTGCCCTGTGTCATAGATCTGAAAGTAGCACACCAACCACTTGCTCATCAACCTCACCCATCCATCCAACTATGGGTGATGACTCCAGTCATGCTCCAACTTGGTATGCACCCAATGGAGAATACCATCCTCCCAAATCTGATGACTATATTTGCACTCCATGATATGTTGAAGTGCAAACTCCTGGAGATATCTACATGAGGACCTCTCATAAATGATCCAGTAGAATCCATAAGGTTCCAAACATGCTGTAGGCAAAATATTCTCTTTGAGCTATGGCGTTTTCATCAAGAAGGATCTATCATAATAATGGAAGATGTTATCCATCATAAGAGATCTATCATCTACCATTTTCCCATCCAATGCTTAATGAGTGAAGCGATCATCATAATGCTCCAAGAATAGTTGGCCCCCAAAATCATCACTGCTCCTTAGTGATAGCGCTGTTGATCTCCATGATGGTGCATCTGCTCTCTCATGGCCATACACAATGTTGCACTCATAGCCCGACATTGTACTGGTTAGGACTATGCTCATATTATCCTCCAAAAATTTACACTCCAACACAAAGTGGTGTGTAACTCAACAATGAAAAACTAGGATGGACATACATCTCCTCCTTGAAAAATTGAAGGGTCCTCTACACTGTGATGGTTTATTGCTCCAAACCAACAATGTGCTCTAACCCTTGGTGATGCAATTGCCCTGATGGCTTGTCCCCACAAATATCTATTTGATGTGATGAAATAATATGGGGTGGAAATGTTTGCATACCTTGGATAAGATGATACTTGGGAACATCTTGTACAGCTACAAGGGTTCCTCCTACTAATGCAATGACTCCTCCAACTGTTGGTGATGGTGATGGATGCCCCTCTACGGTTGCACCAGTGTTGGTATATGTCTCCTTTTCCTCATGCATCTCCTCAATCATGCATGGGACTCCTAATGCCAAGAGATCAAGACCATTTTGCAAATATGCAAGTGTTCCTTCTCTTGACGCAATTACCTCTGTAGCTAGTGGTGGTGGAAGTTGCTCCTATTTCGGAGTGATAGTGCTGACATCTTCCCTTGTATACTCTTGTGCTTTCTCATCAATGTTGGGAAATGTCTCAATAGGAATTACCTCTTGTTTTATTCTATCAAACTTCTTGATTAGACTTTGAGTAAAATCTAAATAAGTAGTCACTCTTGCATGTTTCGAATGGTTGAACCACCAATCATTTGCTTCACCCTCAAGGTGCAGCGTTGCAATATCAACAACTTCTCTTTTTGCTACAGGATGTAACAAGAAGAATGTATCTAAATTCTTCCTCCAAGAATTTTCTGAGCTTGAGGATTACCCATAAAATGTAGGAAAAAGGAATCTATTATGCCTCTTTCTCCTGCTCTTGCTGCAGGGTCTTCGTTCTTCTTTGATTTGGATAAATTGTTGGAGAGTTAGAATATCCTTGAAAGCCCTTGATTGAGATTTGTATTCTACAAGATAATAACTTAACTTAGAGTCTCATGATCTAAGTTTCCTCCATCCCCATGCCATTCACCTTCCTCTTCAAAGAAATTGGACATATTATATTTTTTTTGAGCTCTATGCATTGTCGGTTTCTTCTACTGCTGATAGGAAGTGCTTGAACCTTCCTCATTATGAAGCCTTCTTGAGGTCTCTTTTTGTCTATCCCTTCTCATTTTTTTGACCTCCTTGGAGAGATATTGCATGGACAGTGAAGAGAAGTGTGGAAAAACTTAATCCTCCTGTCATTATGTATCTCTTATTTATACTCCTTCTTCTGGTGTCATAATATGTATTGCCCACAAGTTGAACCATAGATCATGCTCTGATACCACTGTAATATTCTAGAATAGGAAAAGCAACAATATTGAACATAAAATGGAAAAAATGCAGTGATACATCAACACATACAATATGAGCATATCATAGAGCCTTCTTATTAAAAAATATATCAGAGAATGTGTACAATATCTTGAGGAAAAAGACACTCAAGTTAGGCAAAACTAGCCTCTAGAAACCCAATACATGAAATATGAAGAACAACTACTATACAAGAATTTTGGAGGGTAAGAAAACACGATTTTTGCTAGGAAAATCTGTTTTTGTAAATGGAAATACATGGATGTGCTGATATAGTGCTTAGAAAATATTGGGATCAGAGATCTAGGCTCTCTAGCACTATTCTAAGATAACCTGGAAAGGGTTTCCAGAAATACTCAAAATGCAGAATGTACAAGATGTAGCCCTAGGGATGAATAATGCTATTCAACTCAAAAACTGGTGGGAAGTTTCTAAACTGATATGAAAATGATTGATATCCCTCCTCACAAACTTTCCAGATGAAGGGCTACTCCCCCCATTGGAAAATAGGGTCAATAACTTGGGTACTTGACCTCCCACTGCAACAGCACTAAAAAATAACGCAGTTTCTGGAAGAGACTGCACTGTGGGTGAATGTTTCTACTTGGCCTAATTTTGGATGGTGGAATAAAGCTCAAGGAAATTCCTTGCTAGCCTCCTGGATGAAGGGCTGCTCCCTCACTGGAAAACAAGCTCAGAAATTGGGTCTATGAACCATCCACTGTTGTTGCCCTACAAAACAACACAATATTCAAGGAGATTGTGCTGTGAATGATGGATGAAGGTTTTCCCTATGCCTGATAGTGGAAGTGATGCTCAATGAACCTCTCCTGAGTAGGCACTCGAAGTCCCCCGAGGATGAGGGTGGGATTTCTGCTCGAAAACACCCTTGTGCAAAACAACACAACAGACTTAGCTAAACAGTTGAAGCATGAAAAAATTCATAAAAGACCAATACAATATCAATATTTTGAATACCTTCTATGGCTTCCATCCTCTTCCTTATATGCTTGGTGAGCTTCCTCACCATGGGTCCCACTCATTAAAGATGCCACTCTCATGCATACACTCCTCCTCTATGTCTGCGTTGTCCTCCATTAACTCTCCACTATCTCCATGACAACACTGTTGATTTGGTCAAATTTGACCCTGTCCACATTCTTTAGCCCTTGTTCACACCTAAAGGTGCTTTATTCAGCTGATACGATGATCCACATTCAGAGGAGAAGTGGTTTTATTCCTACTAAAGAGATGTATGGGTCTCTCTACCCACTTATTCACCTATCTTATTATCAAAAGAAAAAATTAATGTTCCAACTAGTTGAAAGATAATTAGGAATGTTACACGAAATCATAAAAAAAGGTTGTCACCCCTCCCCCCCTGCAAAAAAACAAAAACCAAAAACCACAATGTAATGTAATTTTTTTATTTTTTTTGTTTTTTTGTTTGTTAAGTTGTCTGATTTCTCTAGAGATTACATCAAGTGTTAACTGTGGATTGAGTAACCATGGCCCATGGTAATTACCTAGGGATCACACTCACCATGGGACACATTGGCCTTCATCATGGTTGGAATTTTTTCCATGAAATTTCGAACCGATGACCTTCACATCATGGAGAGACTTAACAATACACCGCATCGCTGACTATTCTACATCCCATGAGATTTCTTATATATATATATATATATATATATATATATATATATATATATATATATATATATATAATTTACAAACACTTTTAAAAAAATCAATAAAAAAAATTATAAAGTGATATTTTAAAGAATTTAAAAAAAAAGTTAAACAAAATATAAAAAACTAAAATGTAGTAAATTAAAAAAAATTATATGAGGAATAAGAAAAAACAATAATAAAAATTTTATATAAAAATTAATAATAAAACAAATAAAGTTTTAAAAAAATTATATTTCAAATAATAAAAGAAAAAATCAAATCAAATCAAAATGATTAAAAGAAAATTATGCTTTATTGGTGTGCCATTAGGCGTCGTCATATATGAGGGCTTGTCGACATGATAGGTGGTTTATTACACCACCCCGAATGCATGCCTTCAATCCATCTCACATTAATGCTCGTCGTTGAATTAGGAGCCTCAACACACTATGGTTCCTATTACTTTCACTCGTGCTAGCCACTTTGACGTCTTTGTTAGATGGTATTTCTCCTGGTGTGAGGCATTGCAGGTTCTCATATATGGTTTTCTTTCCTTCTGGTTGCAAGTACTATTAGATATTGGCCAACCTTTAAACGTTATTCCTCATGGATATTTATGTTAGATAGTTTTCATTGATCATATTGAGTGTCATTGATGTTAAAGGGGAAGTCTAACGAAGAAAATATTTCATTAATGAATCAAAAGAAGCAGTATGATAGTTTTATATTTTCACAAGCTCATGAAAAATATTGTCGAAGTGGCCCAAATTTTATTGAATTTTTGACAAAGTTATGATTCTCAAATAAATCTATGGATGGTATTGTTTGATGATTCTCTTCGACACATTTCCAATGGTATATCACACTTGGCTAAACCCTTCCTAAATGAGAAGTTATATCAATTTGAAGTTGACAACTGCAATAAGGGAAAGAACACCAAATTTATGAATAAAAGCACAAAATTGTTAAATATTGTGCATATTTGGATAAGATCCATCTCCTTGAGGGAAATCAATTATAGTTGGCATGTGAACTTGTTCATTTCTTAACCTCGTTAAATTTCGAGCATCTTCGAGTGGTTATGGGTAATGAAAATAATGCGAATGATGGATAAACTGTCAACATGTTCAAAGGATAATGAATGTTGCACCCTCTATGTTAGACCAATGCATCAGTGAAACGTGGCAGGTGTCAAACACCCTTGTGCTTAGATGCCATGTGGACCCCTTAGCATAGGTGTGTATGACATGACACTCTAATTTGGATGGCGAGGTGCAAGAACATAATTTGTTAAATGGATTATAGTGACATGGAAGTTCATAACTGACTCAAAGTAAAAGATGTTAGTAGACAAGCTTGGCCTATTAATAACATGATAGAAGAACATGATGACATCAATAGGGTTATGTGAGAATACATATGATGACAATGTGGTAGGTAGAAATGGGAGCTTAGGTAACCAATCATGTTTCTTTTAATGACAAGTGGCACCACTCACCAGGTTCCACACGGCATGATGATGTCATGCTAATGTCACCACGTAGTAAACCAATGATGCCCAAAGATAAGGTCATATGGAACAAGTGGTAATCCCCAAGTGACCAAGGGTCATAGCGTGGAAATTAAATTGTGGTTACATTTGCACTGAAAAGTTGTATGGTTTTTCCTAAAGCCTAACCATTAGATCGATTTTATATATATATATATATATATATATATATATATATATATATATATATATATATATATATATATATATATATATAACCTCATTATGGCATGAAATAACAACTCACATTGTATTTCAAAACACATGTATAATTATGGATTTGTAGTTAGTGACAAACCATCATGGTGTTTTGTTGGATGTGGTATTTGGTTGGAGCCCTAAGAGAGTTTCATCATATAATTTATATGTGACATGTTTTTTTTGGTTATGTCATATGTTTTATATGCGCCAGGGTTTTGGTGGTTATGTCGTATGGTTGATACGTGACAGGGTTTTAGTGACTTCATTGTATAGATGATTTGTGACGAGGGTTCCATCTTTTGGTGTATATGTGACAGGGGTTCGTTGTATGGCATATATTGTAACTCATAAATTGTTACAAATGAGGAACATAGTGTGGTAGAGTTGGCTTGTCATTTGGTTTTTGTGTGGGAGGTCATCGATTTGAGCTCAGAAAAAGATGTTGAAATTTCTTTTTAACATGGATTATTGTCACACCAAAATTAGTCGTTCTTTCAAAACATTAAAGAACATTCCATCGAGCTAGAATGGGCCATTTTTTCGAGTGTGTTGAAGAATGTAACTAGGTTTGGTCTTCATAAATTGTACTTGAGTCAATACTCATTGTACTTGTCAAAATAATAAAGTAAAGAATTTTATATTATTATTGAATGACTTATTAAAACATGGGTTTCATTCTTGGGTCATATCTATTTTAGGTCAAAGTCCCTATTGTAGAATTCTAGATTTTATTTCAAGTCTATAGGATTATTGCAGATTTAAATAGATCCATATTAGGATTTTAAATCATGAAAATAGCCTGTCAAGTATTGAGTAAAATATGATTTATGATTCCTCCACACCAAGTCGGTCTTAAGGTGATCAAGTCGGCCTTAATGTGATCAAGTCAGCCTCAAGCCCAGGAATTCGAGCTCATATAAAGCCAATATATACATTGGAATCAAACTCACTTGGAACCATCTCACGACAACACATAAATTTGAATTGGAAGCTGCAACGAGAGAAATTTGTGAAGTGAAGGAGAAGGGATTTTTGGATTCGGTTTTGGGTACACTTATAGAGTTGAAGAAAATCGAAATTTTGGCACCACTCTCTCTACATTTCGAGCTATATTTTGGGATATCAAAGTTCTCAAAGTTTTACTACAACAATTGTTGCATCAGGTGCTACGAAGGTGTTGATGGCAAGACAAGAGGAAGTCAAATTTTGTTTTGTTGAATGTTGCTACTTGGAGGAGTTCTATTAGGCCTAAATAGAAGTATTTGAAGCTAGATCGAAGTATCTACCTCAAGATCAAATTCTCGAGAAGCAAGGTTGAAGTTCTAGGTCAAAGAAACTACATCATAGTGATGTTACTGCTGCCCGATTTAGGAAGGATCACAAGGAGCATTGACTTCATGTGGAAGAAGTCTGAGTCAAGGTCTAAAGTCTTAAGAATCACTATTGAAGGAAGAATTACTGACAGGGTTTTCCCCAAGAATGGGGTTTTTCCCTGGCTGCTGGCTTACATCTGGTGTCCTTGATCTATGTGTATTTACTTTGATATTTTCTTGATGAACTAATAATAAGAAATATAATAAGAACATAGTAAGAAGTAAAGAATATAACAATTAAATAATTAATAACAAGAGGATATTTATGCCTTTCTGGCTCTCTAAGATGTTATCAGATCTTTGGTGAAAGAAGAAGGAAAAGGGCAGTCTCAAGGACTTGATCAAGGAATTTATAAAATTTTCACTAGAGGAATTAAGTCTTCACTATCTTCCAGAAATATGTCTAAAACTATCAAGGGAGAGAACAATATTTAAGGAGCTAAAAATTATAGGTCTTGGAAGAAAAGGATTGAAATTATCCTTGAAAAGAACAAGGTCATAGATTTAGTCAAAGGATATATGAAAAGGCCCACAAAAGAATCAAGTGATGCTGATAGGGTGAAGTACTAAGAATTGGAATTAGTAGCTATGGATTTTATGGTTGAATACATAAAGGAAAATATTGTCCCCTTCATAGAAAATATTCATCATGCTCAACAAATGTATGAGGCTTTTTCAAAACTATTCACCATTAAGAACATTGGAAAAGTGGCAAGCCCGAATAATGAACTAAGAACTACTAAGATGACAAAGGAGGATATTGTTTCCTCTTTCTTTGTGAGTATAGTAAGGATAATGGATGAGATTATTTTCATTTATGAAATAGTACCAGATAAAGAACCAGTGATTACGTTTGGGATTACACTTGTCATTTATGAAATAGTACCAGATAAAGAACCAGTGTTTTGCAAAGAATTGTTTTGGGTTTAAGGAATTTTCTTGGACTTACATTCAAAAGACATTTCTTGGAGGTATGTAATACATTTTTTTGGATGTTTTTTGTGCTTCATTTTTTTTGAAAGTATGGATTTGGGCTTAATTTTGAAAAGACATTTTCTGGAAGTATTTTTTGAAGGTATGTAAATGTAAATATTATGATCTATTGATATTTAAAATTTTCCTAGTGTAAAATGTGAAGTTTAATTTTTATTTGATGAACTAATTTGAATTTAAATATTTTATTTAATGTAAACAGACAAAGATATTCCTCAAAAAATTGATGATGAGATACAAAATTTTGAAATAGAAAGTGAAAGAGGTATTGAACCAATGATTGAAGATGGTGAAAATATTGAAAGAAATTCAAATGAAGAAATTGAATCACAAGGTATATATATATATATATATATATTGAACACATGCACGTATTATTGAAATTATACATATATTTATTAATTTAGTTATTTATTGTTCATATGTAAGCTTATTATGTACTATTTTTTCGAATATGTATAGATGAAATCAGTGTCGATGATGAGATGTTAGAAAATGTTGACACTCACACATATGGAGATAAAAAACCTGACCATGTTATACGATATCGTGTTAACTGCATTTTTGAAAAGCATTTCTTAAATGAGTGGGTGTCAGTTCAAGCTCAAATGTTGAAAGGTATCCTATCATTAAGGAAATTAAAAGAAGCTACGACACTTCTGGGTATTTGAAAATCAACCAAAGATTAAAAAATGAAGGAAGATGTGATACAAAATATAAGTAGTACTATAAATTCAATTAAGAGATCTAGAGGTAAAAATGTTTCAATTGTACGTAGAGGAATACATATGGCAATGGTTTCATCAAGTACTGAAGAGAATCATTTGCTAACATCTATGGCACGAGCATTAGGAACCTCACGAAACACTTTGCACAAACATCAGAAATTTTGGCTGAAAGTAGACGTAAATGATGAACTCGCTTGTTGGAGAGCTATTTGTAGGCAACCATACAAAGATAGACTTGGAGAAAATTTTAAAAAAATAATATATGAATATTAGAAGAATAATTCGCGTGCTTCACCAACTGCAAGGCATGTGATGCGAAGAAGAATAGCATGAAATCAGTACAAAGCACATGAAAATATTTCTTGGAAACCCCTCAGATAGATTTATTCAAAAAGTTCAAAGAAGAGAATCGTCAAATTCATGTTTCAATCAGTGATTTTGTTCAACAAAAACCATGGTATGTAAAACATATCAGTGTACGCGAAACTTTTTGTTGCCGTTATCATGTGGAATTTGAGTTATATTATGATACATTCCTTGATTTTGGTAGAACATTATGGAAGGATTCACCTCCTTCCACTATCCGTGATTTCATATCTCAAATTCTATGTGAAAGAGAAAGCGATGAACTATTTTACAAAAAGAAATGTGTTGGTGGTAAAAAATGTGATGATTGTGGAAATTTGACTAAATTTCAAAACAAATATCATATTGATATAAATGATCAATCATTTTCCAACATGAAATTGAAATGGAAGAGATATGAATATATCGATACATCGATTCAAGGTGAAAATAGTGTTAAAAGAATTGAATTACTAGAAGACAAAAATTTTGTGATAGATTTTTTGAGAAAGTTTGAGGCAAAAATTTACAAATACACCAAGAATTCCCATAGAGCTCGATGGAAAAAATTGCAATTAAAAAAATCTCGTGAATTTTTTCCACCAAGGACCATTTTGTCAGTGATTGATTTTGCAGAAAACTACACATTTGTTCCACAAAAAGAAATTCAGAGTGAATACTATCATTCTGACCAAGTCTCCATGTTCATCCATATTCTATATAGACATGCTGAACAAAATTTCGATCATATAGAAATCACGAGTGAAAATTGACATATCATTAAAGAATATCACTTTTATATCAGTGACGATCATACACATGATACATATTTTGTACAACATTGTTTTGGAAAAATTTATGATTCCTTGAAAAATCGTGGAATAGCATTCAATGAACATTGGATATGGTCAGACGAATGCACAGGTCAATTCAAATCTGCACGATCATTCTTTTGGTTGTGTTGTCTTCATAAGAAAACCTGTATTAAACATTGTTGGAATTTCTTTGAGACTGGCCATGGAAAAGGAGAACATGACGGTGCAGGAGCATGCATAAAACGAACACTTCGAAGATATCAAATGAACCACTCTGCAAGCCGACTTGTGAACGCTGAAGAAGTTGTTCAATGGTGCATCGTTGCTCTAAGCCATGAGAGAAACCCATCAAGAGAAGTGCGAAGGTACATTCAATTTAATTTATATTGAAAATCTAATTTTAAACATTGTACATTTATCATGCAATGATTATCTTTGATTGTATTTTGATATTGATATTTACAAATTCTTCTTTTAATTTTCCATATAAAGGTTTTTCTGGCATATTGGGATCGAAGATGTAGATAGATCAATTGGAAGTGACGTTGAAACAATAAAAGGGACTCGAAAATTGCATTCAATTCAAACAAAGTCATCCAGAAATGTGTTTGCATTGGATAAAAGAAAATATTCTTGTTTTTGTGATGTTTTCATAGACAACACAAAATCCAATGACGTTTGTGAAAACAAAATGTATGTGAACGATTGGAAACATACAGAGCTAAATACAAAGGGCAAAATGTCTGTTGCAATGTTTGAAGAAATGCAATCAGAGGAAACTACAATATCATCCGATGGTGATCGAGTTTCTGATCTTGTTAGAGAAGGTAACATTTGAATTTCTTTCTAATGATTTAAAGATCTCGAAATAAATTTAAATATGTATAATTTTGTTAAGTTTGTTTTATTGTGCAGGAGATGTTTTTGCTGTAATTGCACCTATTGACAACGATGAAAATTTTAAGTATTATTTGATGCGTTGCATTGAATGAAAAATGAAATTATTAGAAAAATATAATGATCGCGGATTTCAATATGACAGAGGATCTATTATACTGAAAGGTTATTTTTTCAAACAAACTAATCAAAGTGGGGACTTTGTTTACTTTGAAGACTATGAACCTGATTCCATAAGTTTTCAATATAGTCACTTGGTGTGTGTAGCACGCATAAAGTTGATAGAGGTTCAATCAAAGAAAAAAAGAAAATTAAGAAATGGAAAATGTCAAAATCCGATCATGAACGAATTATTGAAGATGGAATTCCATTGGAATTTTTTTGATTGAATTTCCCAACAATTAAATATTCTCTTTGGATTAAATATGTTTTAGAACTTCCAGTACACTCAACTAAAAATTGAGCTGCTTATGTTATTTGTGCAAGTGTTTGCACATGTAAAAATTGTTTTGGTACATGCACGTGCTCTAGTATCAACTGCAAGTAGCTTTTCTATACATGTGCATTGATGAAAAATGTTACATGTATTGGATATATATATATATATATATATATGTTCTAGAATGCAATTAATTGTTCAAGTAGTTTTACTATGTGCATTGATGAACAACTAGTTGGATTTTCTGGTAAAAAGTATCCACAATGTAAATAAATCATCCGTAGTATAGTTTTGTACGAAGATTCCTTTTAGACAAGAGACTTGGAGCACTTCTCCGACTTTTGGTGGGATTTGACCCACATCTCTATTCCTGATTGAAAATCTAGTACAAAATTTGTTTGTCCAATGGTCAGATATGTTCAATGTGCATTGATGAAAAAAGTTACTTACATATTGGATATATATGTTCTAGAATGAAATTAATTGTTCAAGTAGTTTTACTATGTGCATTGATGAAAAATTATTTAAATGTACTCAATATATATGTTCTAGAATGCAATTTTAACTAAAAGTAGTTTTTCTATGTGCATTGATGAAAAATCGTATTGGATATATACACGAATTGAATGTGCCCAATTTTTCTTGTGAGTTTTTCTGGTAAAAATTATCCATGCAATGTAAATAAATCATCCATAGTATATTTTTGTACGAAGATTTCTTTCAGACAAGAGACTCGGAGCACTTCTCCGACTTTTGGTGGGATTTGACCCAAATCTCTATTCCTGATTGAAAATCTAGTACAAAATGTGTTTGTCCAATGGTCGGATATATGTTCTATGTTCTAGAATGCAATTAACTAAATGTCATCAATTTACCAAATTATAAATCAACAAGGCTACCTATTTGAGTGCATTAATGACATTGACCCAAATTCAACAAACATATATACATGTACTTCTTATATTTCCAATCAAAATTAAAGGGATAATTTGTACATATATCTATTTCTTTAAACTCTTTTTTCAATTAGAGCTCAATTGATACATGGTTAGTTGCATTGAAAAGATATGTTCTTCCTATTGGAAATTTTTTCACTCAAACAAGACTATGTAGAAATCAAAATCAATCTTAAGATTCCAAATGTACTTCAACCATCCAAAACTTAAGTTTAAAAACTTTTTGATTAAATCAAAACAATACAAGTCACATAGGAGTCTTCTATCTAAGCCAAATGTAGATTGAAACCATCCAAAACTTAGATAAAAAAATTTAACATTATATCAAAACATTTAACATTTAACATTAAATCAAAATTAAAGGGATTTACATATAACTACTTCTTTACTCTTTTTGATTAAATCAAAACAATACTTCACATGGGAGTCTTCCATCTAGGTCAAATGTAGATTGAAACCATCCAAAACTTAAGTCAAAACATTTAACATGTTATATCTTGAAACATTTAACATCTAACATTAAATCAAAATTAAAGGGATTTACATATAACTACATTAATCTTTTTGAATATATCAAAACAATACTTCAAATAGGAGTATCTTCCATCTAGGCCAAATGTAGATTGAAACCATCCAAAACTTAAATCAAAATATTTAACATTATATCAAAACATTTAACATTTAACATTAAATCAAAATTAAAGGATTTACATATATATAACTGTAATGAACATAATGTACATAGTGAGACCCGTCTCCTGGGTTTCCAACTAGCCAACACCAGAGGGGGTATGAATAAAAAAAACAGAAAAGGGCCTGCCCATAACCAGGAGGACCTGACATCAGGCGAGCTATCGATGTGTGTAGGAGGATTCTCCTCTACAATTGGACAACCGTAGTCCTCTGGATCATCATCTACTCCCTTGGAGTACTGGGAGGAGTTTTCATTGCTCGCGCCATCACTGTTAGAGCTCGTCGAGGTGGATTTGTCTAGAAGAGCTACTGACTTCTTGGTGTCCTGGAGCTAATGGGTTGGGATGGTGGACTTTCTCCACTGCTTCCTGGAACTAGAAGCACCTTCATCTTGTGGCTCCTCTTGAAAAGAGATGGAAATGGTCGCCATAATTCACGATCTGACCATAACGCTGGTGAAGTGAAATTGTGCTTCATTGCTTGTTGGAGGAGGGTGGCTACCTGTGTCATGGATGGAAAGAGGAGGGTGAGAGCCAGCACTCCTGCCCCCTCCATCCCTACCCCCACCTCCCCTTCTGCAACACATCCGTTGTCTACGCATGGGGTCTTCCATAGGCCAAATGTAGATTGAAACCATCAAAAAATTATATCAAAACATTTAACATTATATCAAAAAATTTAAAATATTTAACATTAAATCAAAATTAAATGGATTTACAGTTAAAACATTTAACATTAAATCAAAATTAAAGGGATTTACATTAAATGTAGATTAAAATGGTATCCAAAACTTAAGTTTTAAATTTTTTTTGATTATACATCGTGCAACATTACTTCACATGCCATGCCAATTATAGTTCAACTATCCAATAGAAACATTTACCATTATACCACATGTGCCAAATGTAGATTGAAACCATCCAAAACTTAAGTTTTAAAAACTTTTTGATTATATATCGTGCAACATTAAAACATTAAACATTTAGAACATTAAATATCACATGCGAAATGTAGATTGAAATCATCCAAAACTTGAGTTTTAAAAACTTTTTAATTATATCATGCATAACATTACTTCACATGCCATGCAAATTATATTTCAACTATCCAATAGAAACATTTAACATTATACCACATGTGCCAAATGTAGATTGAAACCATCCAAAACTTAAGTTTTAAAAACTTTTTGATTATATATCGTGCAACATTAAAACATTAAATATCACATGCGAAATGTAGATTGAAACCATCCAAAACTTGAGGTTTAAAAACTTTTTGATTATATATCGTGCAACATTACTTCACTTGCCATGCCAATTATAGTTCAACTATCCAATAGAAACATTTAACATTATACCACATATGCCAAATGTAGATTGAAACCATCCAAAAATTAAGTTTTAAAAACTTTTTGATTATATATCTTGCAACATTAAAACATTAAACATTTAAAACATTAAATATCACATGTGAAATGTAGATTGAAACCATCCAAAACTTGAGTTTTAATTTTTTTTTGATTATATCATACATAACATTACTTCACATGCCATGCCAATTATAATTCAACTATCCAATAAAAACATTTAACATTATATCACATGCCAAATGTAGATTGAAACCATCCAAAACTTTTAACTTCTAATTTAACAAAAAATTATAGATCACAACATTACTTCACATGCCAAATGTACTCAAGCATCCAAAACTTAAATTTTAAAAACAAAACAAATTATAACACATCATTACATAACATGCCAAATGTAATTCAGATGACAACATTACTAGTAGTTCAATTATCCAAAAAAGTTTTAAAAACCAAACAAATTATATAACAACATTACTTCACATTCACATGCCAAAAGTACTAAAACCATCCAAAAATTAACTTTTTGGAACAAAACAAATTATATTAACACTGTAATAAAATATGTCCAAAAATTGTAGATCTCACAAGTATCAAACTGTATCAAGTTATATATATATATATGACAGTGCATCTAGATAATATATAAAAAAGAAAATTTAAGACTATCTAAATCTTGAAATCAAATCTACAAATCATGTCCATCAAATAGAGATGGATCTAGCGTCTTTCCTATCAGGGTCTCAATCCGCGCACTATCATGTGAAGCATCATGGGAAACCTACATACACAATGCACATGTACTTGAACATTAAAATTTGATGTTTTAAAAATGAGTGAGAATATATATCTAGAACTTAATGTAAAAAAAAAAATATAACAAAAAAATTATGCAATACCTCATGAGGTTCCCTCTCCATTTGATGAACAAGTTCCGCCCCCATAGGAACATCTACAACAGTAAACTGTACAATATACATGTACAGTTATATATATATATATATATATATATATATATATATATATATATATATATATATATATATATATTAAAAACTTTCAAATGAAAATGCACGTGTACATATATAAACTTATTTTCAATAATATTAAAAAAAAGTTAAAGACAACTTGTTCAAATGGTGTGGATGTTCCTATCTCCGTCGTTAGAGCCTGTGGATTAAATAAATATTCTATAGGAACCTAAATTAAAAAAAATTAAAATAACTCAATATATATATATATATATATATCTCAATTTTTAATGGAACTTTTTGAGGTGGTATATATATATATATATATAACTTAAACATAAATTTTAAAAATGAAAAATTTTTCATACTTGTGGCTCATCTCCTAAGGAAGTAGAAGGTACATCTCCCAAGGAAGAAGAAGGTACCACCATCCCAAAAACATCGAACAGAATCAGAATCTGTTAAAACATTTTAACATCATATATACATACATGTATATGTGTGCACAATTATTTATTTTAAAATATCACTTAAAAAACACTAACATTTTCCAACATATCTTGATGGTGAGACCCATCTGCATTGTTTGAACCAGAGGTCCCAAACGTGATATTAACATTTTCGTCATGCATCATGCATGACAACTACAAATGGTGTTTTAACATATAATAATACATTTTTGTTAGATTAATGTACATACAAATAAATATATACATGTACATACACATGTATTTATTACAATTTGTACACATGTATATGTATGTTAAAATAATTTCAAACCCTAAGGTCATTAACACATACCGTTCCCGTGTCCTCTTCCTCATGAAGAATTAGGTCTTAAAAACCATTGCAATTTTTTTTTTCATATATTCGGAGATCTTCAACATTCATGTTGTCAATCTCTTCATTTGTACAATACACAAAATTGGCACGTGCATTTTTATGTGCTTTTTGTCGATTTAGACAAACATCAACTCCACCCAATCCGTTGTAAAGATTGTCGATCATAACATCCCTTACTTCTCGACTTATTTGATAAGTCGCATCCATCTCTGACCGCAGAGTTTCGACCCGAAAAGGTTGACTCACCAATGGCGGCTCAGGGCGAGGCAACTCCACATATCGCTTAGCACCCTTACGGTCATATAATCGACCTTTCCCGGGACCAAAAAATTCTGATGAAAGGTCATTGTAGTTGGGTTTCATACCCCAAATTTTTTTTGCGTAAAACATTTGTGCAAAATAAACAGGAACCTCGTCGTTCCATGGGAGCCTTCCATAGGCCACAAGGTGCCTATCACACAAATAGTGAGCTATATTTGGGTGCTTAAAATATTGCACCTTCAACATTTTTCTTTTTGGCCCTTCCTTGAAATTAAACATTGACTTCGCCACATCTTTTGTAACTCTTCGTTTTACATCCTCTCATTTATCTGAACCCATTACTGTTTCCTTTCTCTTTCTCATCACTTCTACAAATGTATCAGTCATTGGCCCAAGAGTTTTGTACACATTTGCAATTTGTCCCAGTTAATTTATAACTATTTCGAGGCTTTGTTGACTCTTAGCAGATAGAGTCAAAGCCACGAGATCTCTCTGCAATTTTGCATGAAGTTTTTCACACCTTTGTAAGGTTCATTGTGCCATGTTTGTTTCCCATGGTATATCAGAAATGTCGGCCGGATAAGTTGTGCTGGGTAGACAACCTTCTTCTTGAATGTAGCGTTCTGCCCTACGTCTATTTTGACCAATATTTGGAACATTTTCGGCCTCTGCATAAATATATATATAATTTCATATATTAGAAAAAACACATGTAAATTTTTTTTTACAAATTCAATGAAAATATTGAATGATTACAAACTGGACGCATATTAGAATCTTCTCCACCTATGAAATCATAGAGACTGCAACGACCTCACTGAACCTGACTCCAAAACGACCTCGCTTGTAGAACTAAGACCACCACTATTGATTGGTATTCTAGGAAAAAAATATCAAACCCCTCACAATCACTACCTTCTGATGATGGTAACAGTAAGGATTAGAAACCACTCACCAAATCTCTGAGATTTAGAGAGAATTTTCATAAAATAAAGGTCACTGATTTATAATCTAATACTCTAAAAATATATTCATGTGTAATATAAATACATATAACATATTCTATTGATTGAAAATGCTGTAAAACTATACTAATTTAACAAGAACTAAGGGCACTGCTCCATGGATGGAGTAGAAACCCTTCTCCTCTTACCTCCTAAAAATTAAAATATGAAACTTATTAACAACTAATTTAACTCACAAATTTAATAAAAAATCAATTCCATATGTACACACATGTATGGAGATTTAAGACACATAATACCAACATCCTACTCCTAAAACCCCATATTGATTCACGATCTGCTTGTTAATCCTCCATGATATATATATCTATTGGTGGAAATTTGCACACAATAGATTTAGGAAAATCAATTTGTAATTTAGTGTACACAAATTATGTAGAACAAAACTTTCAAAACAATAATTGATGTGTGAAATTCAATTTAAGCAAAAAGAAATTATAAAAATGATAAGTTCACCAGATTGCACTTTACATGGTGGGAGCACACTTGGTATAAAATTGAAAAAAGCACATGGTCATAAAAGAAGTGAATGCCTAGATTAAACAAACCCATTTAAACAAAAATTATTGTCTCCACATTTTAATGCAAATATGCTCACTCACCTGAAGTTGCAAATGCAAGTTCAATTGTGTTGCACTTTAAGGATAGTGTGGGTGGGGAGCACACCTCTTGGCATATAATTGAAAACATGGTCACAAAAGCACGTATTTATATACACAACAAAAAACATATCCAAGATATGTTACAATGTCCATCACTAAATTTTTTGAAGGAGAACGTTCTCGCACATTTAATTCATCTTTGGATAGACATTAACTTGAATTCTTGAAGAAGAGTACCTCAAAACCCCTCATTCTCTTTGATATTAACTCTACTGTATTTCCAGATAATTTAATTCATCTTTGATATATTAATTAGAAATTGAGTAATGTTCTAATTTATAGATTCAAGAATATCTTATTCACATTTGTACAATGCCTTATACTAAAAAATTGAAATTGGCTAACAATATTGTTTGCTATTCCATGCAGTTCTTTTAGCCTCTCCTTCTTAAATTGGCACACGCCATTCATCTGGTTGCACACAAGTTCAGAATTGGTGAAAACTACAATTCCATTTGATCCATACTCCATCGTAGTTCCCAAGCCTTCTATCAATCCAATATAATATGCCTTGTTGTTTTTTGTTCTTCCCAGTATATTCATTTTCCTTTGGACGACTTTGCTAGTCGCAATATTGGAAAGCACATATGTAATCATTGCTTTCCCTGGATTGGGATAGCAAGAAACTTGTATGCATAATTTCCATTTTTCAACCATATTTAATGGTTTTCTTATCTCTGAAAAAAAAAAAAAAACAAATTCAATAAAAATATATATATTAAATCGACATTTATTATCGACAAGATCATGAGGAAGTATACATATTTTTATTCTAAAGTTTGACTTAAAATTTTATGGTAGAGTCTACATCTAAAATTAATGGGAGGAAGCTTCTTAGTTAAACCTAGAGACATGCACACATTTTACTCAAAGTGGCTGGTGGTGTTTGCGGATATTAGAGGTGCCTTAGGTCAGGGAGAAATGACATAAAGGCTAAACACTTTAAAGTGGTCAGAGTTTATGGATATTAGAGGAAGCCTTTAGTTTGTGGGAGAATTGACACATGTACATATTTTACATTAAAGTGGTTGTGTTTTATGGATATTAAAATGAAAAACTTCTATTTAGATCCATTCCAGAGATTGACTGTAGGGGCATTTACTAGATATGTCACATTTCATAAAAGATGAGATCCAAAGGCTACCTGGCCCTTTACAGACTCTATCTATAGAGCTTGTAGAAGTAAACACTAGACCTATCCCAATTTCATAGTGTGAAGGGTGTAGAGGATCCGTGGAATCACTCAAGGTTGTATTACTAAACCTTTGGTTTAATTATCTTCAACCTTTGGTTGTAGATCCTTCAACCTTTGGTTGTACTTTGAAGGTCCCTGCCCTTCATCCTTTAACCGGAGGTTGTAGATCCTTCAAAGCCTATTGTTAGAGAAGAATTTGAATATGTGAGAAACAAATTAGGAATAGTTCTTGTAAATTATCTTGTTAGAGAACCATTTGAACATGTGAGAAACAAATTAGGGATAGTTCTTATAAATTATTGCCACTTATTCGACTTCAAAAAAAGAGCCTATGAAATTGAGCGCAATATCTATGTGGTAGAGTACACAATATCTAAGGGGGAGAATACAATATATTTCACTTCAAAAGAAAAGCCTATGAAATTGAGTGCAATATCTATGTGGGAAGGAATAGAAAGATTAACAAAAAGCATATGATTGTGTCAATAATTTGAAGTAGTCAAGAAAGATAACAAAGGACCATCAAAATTGAGTGCAATATCTATATGATCAAGTGTCAATAATTTGAAGTAAAGAAAGATAACAAAGGACCATCAAATGTGCAGCTATCTGTATGATTGTGTCAATAATTTATACTGAAAGTAGCCAAGAAAGATAACAAGCATCATCAAAATTATGCAATATTCTATATGATATCCATATTCAATCAAGTGTCAATAATTTGAAGTAAAGAATTATAACAAAGGACCTATCAAAATTGAGGTAACATTCTATAAGGATTGTGTCAATAATTGATACCTTCTGAAGTAGTCAGAAAAAGATTACCAACAAAGGATCACCAAACACTGAAGACCATGTGGAGAGTACACAATATCTAAGGGGGAGAATACAATATAAGAAGGAATAAAAAATATAAATGCAGAAGCAATTATGATTGTGTCACAATAATTCTGAAGTAGTCAATAATTTGAAGTAGTCAAGAAAGATATGTGTGTGTGTAAGAGAGAAATAAAAAGCAAAGGTAATTCCACCAAGCCTAAAGGAGCATGTCCTAATACATTAAATTATGTCCTAATACATTAAATTATGTTTGGTTTCTAGAAGCATTAATCATGAAAGCAAAGGTAATTCCACCAAGCCTAAAGGAGTAGTCATAATACATTAAATTATGTCCTAATACATTAAATTATGTTTGTTTTCTAGAAGCTTTAATTAGAAGAGTCATGAGATCCACATTTCGACCATGTACTATTTTCAAGTTAAAGGAGCATGTCCTAATACATTATTATGTTTGGTTTCTAGAAGGATTAATCATGACTCTTCTTTGAGATCCACATTTCCATCATACTATTTGCAAGTTCACATTTCCGTCATGCTATTTGCAAGTTCTATATGAAGATATGTAGTCTAATAACTAATTAGTTCACATTTCCATCATGCTATTTGCAAGTTCTATATGAAGATATGTAGTATAATAACTAATTAGCATGTTTTGATGTCCCAATACATTAGTATTTTTGGTTTCCATCATACTATTTGCAAGTGCTATATGAAGATGTGTAGTCTAATAACTATACAATACAGCCAATATAACATACAGTATAGCCCACATAACATATAATGACCTTTGACAGTATGAGAAAAGAGTCAAAAAATAGAGAGGCCTCCCAACAGAGCTCCACCTATTCATCAAGGTAAGCAACATAATATCGGAAGTGAAACAATGACACCACTAAACATATGTGAATTTAGATATTAAATTGAGATTTATTGCAAATGACATGTGCATGGTTTATCTTAAAGTTTGACTTAAAAATTTTATGGTAGAATTCACATCTAAAATTAATGGGAGGAAGCCTTTAGTTTGTGGGAGAAATGACGTGCATGTAAAAAGTTCACCTTAAAGTGGTTGTGTTTTATGGATATTAAAATGAAGAACTTCTATTTAGATCTATTCCAGAGATTGACTGTAGGGGAATTTACTAGATATGTCACCTTCCATAAAAGATGAGATCCAGAGGTTGCCTGGCCCTTTACAGACTTTGCCTATAAAACTTGTAGAAGTTGAGAAATTTACATTGACAAATTTACTTGTGAGAAATTTACATTGACAACATATAGAGATTCAACTAGGCTTGTGAAAAGTACAAGTGGACAATGTATAATTCTACTTAGCAGATTCTTTGGTTTAATGGTTAAGCAAGTAAGAGTCGTTACTTTCTCTATCTAGAGTAGAAGTGGAATACATAGTAGTTAATTTTTTTCGAGTGTTTTGGATGAAATGGGCTCTACAAGATATTAAGGTAAAAGCATATGATTGTGTCAATAATTTGAAGTAGTCAAGAAAGATAACAAAGGACCATCAAAATTTAGTGCAATATCTATATGATCAAGTGTCAATAATTTGAAGTAAAGAAAGATAAAAAGGACCATCAAAATTGAGTGCAATATCTAGATATGATTGTGTCAATAATTTGATAATTTGAAGTAGTCAAGAAAGATAACAAAGGACCATAAAAATTGAGTGCAATATCTATGTGGGAGAGTACACAATATCTAAGGGGGAGAATACAATATAAGGAAGGAATAAAAAGAGTAACAAGAAGCATATGATTGTGTCAATAATTTAATGTAGTCAAGAAAGATAACAAAGGACCATCATCAAATTCAAATTGAAAGATCAAGTAGTCTTCTTCATCAAGAAGAAGCATTAACTAGGTTCATCATTTAAAGGGTTCATTTTTTAATGAAAATTTTTATAAATAATATGGAATGAATCATTGTACATTATGATAAATCTTGTATTTAAATGACATTTGATCTATGAATAAAAAAGAAAATGGGATCATCTCTTCATATATGTGTGTGTGTGTGTGTGTGTGTGTGTGTGTGTGTGTAAGAGAGAAATAAAAGGCAAAGGTAATTCCACCAATCCTAAAGAAGCATGTCCTAATACATTAAATTATGTTTGGTTTCTATAAGCATTAATCATGAAGAGTCGTGAGATACACATTTCGACCATACTATTTGCAAGTTAAAGGAGCATGTCCTAATACATTATCATGTTTGGTTTCTAGAAGCATTAATCATGACTTTTCTTTGAGATCCACATTTCCATCATACTATTTGCAAGTTCACCTTTCCATCATACTATTTGCAAGTTCTATATGAAGATATGTAGTCTAATAACTAATTAGCAAGCTGTGATGTCCTAATACATAAGACATAATAATGAAAAAGAATATAAGGATGAAAAAACAATACACTTGTCATAATTGTCAAGCAAACCATAACCCACTTATAATAGAGGGATAAAGGGACTCGTATCACCTACTCCAAACCTAAAGACATAATGATGAAAAAGAACATAAGGATGAAAAAACAATACACTTGTCATAATTATCATAAACTTATATCTAGTTTAATATTTCTAGCTACATGGTACACAATAACACATGGTTCAAAATAACACATTGATTAGTTCAGGTTATATTAAGGTTAACATGGCTAACTCAGAAGGTATAAGTTCAAGTTGATTAGCTCAGGTTGATTAGTTCAAGTTGATTAGTTCAGGTTGATTAGTTCAGGTTATATTAAGGTTGATTATTTTAGGTTATAGAAACACTGGGGCACAAAGTTTTACTCCCTTTCTATATGGGTTTTGGCCCTTCCCTGGTTCGGTATGGTTCAGTCTCATCTATCAATTGGTCAGTCTCATGTAGTCCATATCAGTCTGAAAAGAATAGTGCCTAAATATGGGTTCCGGAGATCCAGGATATCTTCTTTTCATAAGTAAATTTACTATGGGAATGGAAGGAAGGTGTAGCTATACCTCCATTCATAGATTGACCCGCCTAATAAGGAAGGCATCGAGTGACCCACTCGCCGTGCGGTGGGGAAGGGAGTAGATAACCATAATGCTGGGATTTTTTAGCTAGGTTTTGGGCCCTTCAAAACTGTTTTGGCCAACCAGGAGGCTAAAGGAAGTGATCCGCCTATAGTTTTCACTCTGACCAAAATTTCACCTGCCTAAGAAACATTTAGACAAAGAATATGCTGGGCTGCAAAAATCTGCATTCTGCTAATTTGATCTCATTATTGAAAAATAATCATCTATATACTGATAATTTGGTGTTTATTTAAATTTATATGTTACAAAAGAATCATATAATATAGAATATAGAAATGGTATCATATTCGACTAGACACACATCAAAAAGTAAAACTTTATTGATGTTATTCCTTCTCTTGTTAATGAAGCTGATAACCACTTTATGACTGCGAAAGAAGTTGTTACTATATTCTCGTCCTGTCAATATGTATGTTAGCCTCCTTTTCTTAGTTATTCTTTTCTCTAACGGTCAACAGCATTTGAAATCGCTCTAGTAGGTCCTTATGCTAGCTCTGTTGAAGGTCTTGGCTTAAATCCTCATGGAGGAAATGTTTATTAGTCAAAAACTGTACTTTGGGGGGTTGGGAAGATTCTGCTGGGCATACACTTGTCCTTGTGAGGGAGGTTTAGGCTTACTAATGGGATCTTTGGGTACCGCTACTGAAGGGACTGGGGTGCCTGGTTGTGGGCTAGGGAAAGGATAATACGAATTCAAGGTTGCCCCCATACAAGCAGGACTAGTACAATGTTTCTTAGGCACGTGCTGATGTGGATGGAGTGTCGGGTATTACGTGCTAGTGCCTACTTGAGAAGAAGGGCGAGATGTATCTGGAAGTGGGTAAGAGTAAGAGGTACTCACACCACCATAGGGTTGACCATATCCACTAGGTGCAAGGGGATAGGGTACATTATGTAAAAACAATAATACATGAGCTAAGCTGTACTGCTTAACCCTTGTGACCATTCTTGATATAACTCCAGGCTCAGCTTGGAACTAGTGCAATAGTACTCTTTGTCGTATAAGCTTTATGAGTGACTAGAGTGATATAGCCCTGTTTATTCATATACATACCTTAAATACTACTACTAGGAGGTAATCATGTTCACGATGGTTTTATGACTAGTATTACCTATGTTTACCATTGATCTAATCTCATTGTCCTAAGCTTGAACACGTGTACAGTATATATTAGGTCAAGTAATGGGAGTGATTAGTAGAGGCATGGTGAAAAAAGCAGCTTAGTTTCACAGGTTACTTGTTATGTCTATGTTTCAACTCTATTTACCTAATAAGTAACACTGATTACATTTATTTTCTAGTAGAGCTTAAGTATCATAGTAATTAGATTGGTATAATGAACACCTATATGATGATAGCTTGAAGCTTACTTGTATAGAGTATTTATATAAAAACACACTAATGGTCATACTTCTCTAGCTAATCATTGGTATTGGAACCATACTAGTAAGGGGTTGGTTTGAACACTTGTATATAGCGTATTAGACATAATAAAAGAGAGATAGTTACAACCATGTACACGAGCTTAGAACCTCATGAAATCAACATAGATATTAGCATAACATATCACTATCACAAGCTAACACATAAACTGAACAAGATGAACTGGGTAGAGTGTTTCCAGCTTTGATAACAGGTCACAACATGCTTAGATATGTCTCAAAAAGTACCATTGTATTAATAACTATGATGTTTCCATAATAAGGATACTAGTAATCAAATGAAATAGTGTACACTTACATAGAGTAAATTGTAATGGTATTACCATAAGAAGTTAATTGTATTAGCTTATCTGTAACGGTGTAATGATATCATGTTCACCACATCAGAGATTATGGATGTAATTATACCTATGGAATACACTGATATTATGTAAACTACCTCTATAAGAGCTTAAGCTTACCTTATTACGTAAACAGGGTCTATAAATCCCATGTATTAAGGAATAAAGCACGCATAAGAGTGTTCTGTAATACTAGCTATAAGCTCCCAGGAATATCCATAATGAATAAGCAGGTACTAACACATCAAAGATGGATACTCAGTTACCTTGTACGTATTTATATAATACTATCTTTCCCTAATCATCATCTTATGCAAAGCTTGTTCAGGTTAAGGAGCTAATACTATGTGTAAAGATAAGGAATCACATAATCATTCTAATAATCATGTTCTCTCGATTACACTATACTGTATACATATCACTATCTACATATGGGATTAGAAGTAAGCTATAAAGGTAGTACTGCTTAAGTATTTAGTACTTTAACTAGTAAACACGTATAAAAGCTTGTGCTTATTACGGATCCTCTACTAGCTCTATTGGAATAAGCAGCTTGTATCGAGTATAAGTATCAACGTAATCAAACACAGGTAAACGAATATCGATGATTTCCATTGCTTTCAACATAGCATACCAATTAGAGTCATGCAGTGAAAATCATCAAGCTCAAATACACTTGATTACAAGTATACTAGTAATGAACCATAAAAATCAATGGGAAACACTATGCTTGGGAAAAAAGCATGTGAGACTAGTTCCAACATAGCGCTTACTCGATCAGCTTCAACATGGTGACATATCTAGCTCAGTCTATCGTATTAGCTAAGGGTTCATGTAATAAGCTAAGAACAGTGATACCTGTATTAAGCACTATGATTTCCATATAATCTTCATAACGTTATGGTATAAGTAACAGATACTAGTGAATTCCAGGATATGTGTGTGACTATAAACCCCATATGTTGAATTAGACCAATATCACTAATTAGGCTAATTACTCTATTGCTTATGTTTCCATCACTATGCTTGGACTTCTAGATTTCCTTATACTATATCTTTTATATAAGCTGAATCTGTAATCACATGGTGTTCAATCTTACTTGTATTGTGAATATAGAAGCACTGTAATGAATGGTAATCATACCAGGAATTGAACCTGTTCATGTAATATTCTAGCTTATATATACATAATGTTCAATCTTATAGGGTACCAAAATCACAGCCTCTAAGAGATCAATGGTTACTGTTATTCCATAATCTGTGACTCTATCAACTATTAGTAATATAGGATAGTTACAGGATCACAGGTACATAACTACTAACACAGGTAAAGAGCATGTCAAATATGTTGAATACTGCATACATATAACAAATAGATCTGCTTCATAAGCTTCTAATACAAGCTTTTCAAAGATGACTGATACTACACCCTTATATACAAGCTGTAAGTAGTAGAAGTCTATAAGCATCATGTAGAACTATGAATGGTTATAAATCTAAAATGACCCTTTGCATTACAGAAGAAATTATAGAACACATTGCATTACGAATTTTTCCCTTGTGAAAAATAGAGGAGGAGCAGGACAAATACCTGGTAATTTGCTCGCTTGAAGTCGCCGCAGACCAACAGCGCGGACGGAAGCAGCCCCAGACCAGCAGCAACACAAACAGAAAAACACGCGAACAAATAGACATAGAAAAACGCGGTAAACAAATAAACTTCGTGGGAGATATATTTATAAGAACTAGTTTGGTCGAACTATTTTAAGAGTAAAAGTTTGGCCAAACTCAAAGTTCGGCCGAACTTTTTTTGTCGGTTTTCCCATCTCCGGAAAAAATTTTGTTTTCCCACGCCGTCAGTGTGCCGTCAATCTAAACAGAAGCATGAGTTCGGCTGAAATTTCTCAGAAATTTCGGCTGAACTATTTCCGAAAAAAAATTCTGCCCCCGATTCTCACAAAAGTGTAACCCATATTCACATATCCACCCATAAAATATAGGATTTGTATGAATCCCCAGTGGAAATTCTAACACATAAATTCTAAAGGTTGTTATATGTCTTGTAAATCTATTTGGTTCTAGGGTTTACTAAATGTTTTAGCAAGGTATATTATACCTTTGAAATAAATATTGAAACCCTAGATAGAATGAAATACATTGTGAACTAGTCTATGGTTTATGATAAAAGTCGCTAGTAAAAATGTTGAAGAGTATATGTCTCATGTTTGGGTATCTAATGTGTATAAAGTTGGAAAAGCTTCCATGATTACAATATCACAAACTTTATGCTTCTATAGTTTTGGTTGTTCTTGTTGTCTAAAGTTGTGCAGGTATATCATAAAGATGAGAAGCTAATAAGTATGATGAGAAGGTTGGAAGCCATGAAAGATTCTCCAACACCTAAAAGAAGAAGTTGATCTCCCTAGATTAAGAGGGATCCTGGATAAAATAATAAATGGTTATGGTTCTATACCTCATGTGTCATGCACTAGAATAGTACTAACATCCATAAGTCTTAGTGGAGACCATGAGTAAGAATCATATTCATGATCAGAGAATTATTTGGTACTGCTATAAGAAGGAAAACACAATCCGATTGACTAATATGTTGCTACATGAAAAGTAGGAAAGGAAAGTGTATTAGGAATATTCTCTCAAAGATTCAATTAATAGTCCTACCAAAATTAACTGAAGAGAAACATCAAACCCTTGTAGGTTTGCTTTGATTATAAACTTGAATATGTATTGTTGATTGGGTTTTTGTTTGTATAGTTGAATCTCTCAAATGTTTTGATAACATGTTGGTTACCAATTAGTTTGATTGGGAGAGATTGGTTATTCTTGATCTATTGGATCAAGGTGTGATGGGGCTTTGTGAGTGAAGAATTGCCTAGAAAGACATCAGGTCGGAACTTTGTGTTGATGTCTGGTTGGGAGGGTGGCATCAGGTGGATGTGCATCTAGTTACCTAGGTTTATGGTCAGTAAGTAAGCCTGATGGTAACTATAGAGGCTGAAAGCTTTAGCTCATCTTAGTCCCACTTGGATAGATTGCCTTGGTCAGGAATCCAGTAAATGGAATTGCGGTGCCTAAAATGTTGAGTGACCAATGGACAAGTTCCCTAATCATGAATATATTCCATGACATTTAAGTGTCTAAATATTCTTCATAGTTCATATAGTTGAGATCTACCTTGTACTAATGAGTTTTGAATACCTCCCTAGTTAAGAGGGAGTGTTGAATAATGTAACTAGGTTCAGTCTTCATAAATTGTACTTGAGCCAATACTTATTGTACTTGTCAAAAGAATAAAGAAAATAATTTTATATTATTATTAAATGACTTATTAAAGCATGGGTTTCATGCTTGGTTCATATTTATTTTAGGTCCCGTTCCCTATTGTGGAGTTCTAGGTTTTATTTTGAGTCTATAAGATTATTGCATATTTAAATTGATCCATATTTGGATTTTGAATCATCCAAATAGGTCAAGTATTGAGTAAAATATGATTTATGAAGCCTCCACACCAAGTCAGCCTTAAGGTGATAAAGTCGGCCTCAAGCCTAGGAATTTGAACTCATCTCAAGCCTATATATACAATGTAATCAAAATCACTTGGAACCATATCACTACAACATAGAAACTCAATCTGGAAGTTGCAACAAGAGAAATATTCGAAATAATGGAGAAGGACTTTCTGGATTTATTTTTGGCTACACTTTTAGAGTTCAAGAAAATATAAATTTTTGAACCACTCTCTCTGTATTTCGGTCTATATTTTGGGAGATCGAAGTTCTCAAAGTTGTACTACAACAGTTGTTGCAGCAGGTGCTTCCAAGAGAAGAGGAAGTTGAAGTTTGTTTTGTTGAATATTGTTGCTTGGATAAGATGTATTGGGCCTAAATTGAAGTCTTTGAAGCTATATTGAAGTCTCAATAAGCAAGGTCGAAGTTACAGGTCAAAGAAACTACATCATAATGCTGCTATTGCTGCTACTATTTCTAGATTCAAGAAGGATCACAAGGAAGGTTGACTCGGCATGGAGAAAGTTCGGGTCAAGGTCTAGAATCTAAAGAATCACTATTGAAGGAAGAATTATTGATTGGGTTTTCCCCAAGGGTGGGGTTTTTCCTTCACTGTTGGCCTACATCTGGTGTCCTTGATCTGTGTATTTTCCTTGATATTTTCTTGGTGAACTAATAAGAATAAAGATAAGAATAACATAATAAGAACGAAATAAGATCATAAATAAATAATCAAGAATAAGAGGATATTTCTACCTTTTTATTATTTAACAAAGTGTGCCTTGAAAGTGGTAATGTATTAAACCATTAATTTGTATAATGTTTTTTCGGTTATTTTGAGCTCCAAAATTAATTATGAGAAAGGGAGAAATGGCTATAATTTTATTATGATATTTCTCAGGGGTATGAAGAGCCACACATGTATATTTGTGATGTTTGTAGGCTATATTTTGCATATTTTTATGTTTCGGGGGCTTATGATAAAGTTTTAGGGGCTTATGAGTAGGTTGTATATTCATGACCAAAATAAACTAGGAAGGATTTTGTGATTCCAAAATAATGAACAGGTTGTTGCAAATTGAAGAGAAGGTTAAGACAATAATAATGGGAAAAAATTCATGTTAGATATTGGTTTTTGATGCTTGTGTATATAGTCTAAAAATTGTGGGACATGGTCCACTGGTTTGTGAAGGAGGTGGGTGCCTACATTAGAAGTTGGTTCCTCAATCAGGTTGTTTCCTACAACAAGTTGGTGATTGCATCATTTCGATGTTGGTTCCTTAATTAGGTTGTAGCCTAAGGTAAGTCGATAGAAGAAACAAATTTAGAAGTATGTAAGGTGTTAGTAGAAGATTTTGTTTTTCTCTACAAAATTATGTCAGATGCTACATATGCAATAATTTTGTACACAAGGCTCGAGATTGCAAAATCATTCAACCCTTCACCCAAGGGAAGGGATAATTCCCCCTAAATTGAATGTATGGAAGAAATAAGAAGAAAGGTGTGGTCTCATGTTATATGCTCAAAAATAGGAAAATAAATGGTATGTTGACAATGAGTATTCAAGACACATGACAGGAGATCATAGAAATTTCATGAAACTCAAGGAGATAGATGGATGTAAGGTAATTCTTGCAAATAATGCATATAAAAAAAATCATTGGAAAAAGAACTATAAACACCAATAATGGAAGGAATAAGTCCCAAGATGTCTTTCTTGTGGAAGGATTGAAACATAATATCTTGAGCATTAGTCAAATGTGTGATCTAGGGTATGATCTCACATTTAACTCTAAGAGATGTGAAATTATAAATTCAGACACTCAAAAATTGATAACAAAATTTAATAAGACCAAAGGCAATGTATAAATTCATTATGGATTCGAAATTAACGAGTGTTGCATTGGAACGATAAATGAAAGCTAGTTATGGCACAAAAGGTTGGGACATATAAATTTTGATAATTTGGTAAACATTACAAGAGCACAAGCTATTTGGGAAATGCCCAAAATATAAAATCATTACAATGCCATATGTAAATAATGTCAATTTGGGAAGCAAAATATATCCTTCTTCAAAGTGAAAGAATGTTAAACATCCAGGCCATTGGAAATCATTCACACAGATCTTTGCATACTAGCTAGAACATGAAATTTTAAGGGAGAAAGTTATTTAATTTTTTTTGTAGATGATTTCACAATAATGACTTGGGTTATTTTTCCTAAAGAGAAATAATAAGCCTTTGAAAAAATTAAGGCTTTCAAGGCTCTTGTTGAAAATGAAATATATTTAAAGATTAAATGTCTACGAATTGATAGAGGAGGATAATTTACCTCCCATGAATTCAATTATTTTTGTGAACATCATGGAACTAAAACAAATTTCACTATTGCAATAAATCCTTAGCAGAATGGTGTGGTTGAAATATCTCTACTTTTTGAGGCCCAAATAGCAGTTAGATTTTAGAGAGAAGAAATAAATATGACAATTTATATCTTCAACATAGTTAAAATCAGGGAAAATAACACCAAAAATCCTTACAAACTATGGAAAGGAAGACCAACCACAGTCAAGCATTTCAAAAATTTTGGAAGAAAATTCTACATCAAAATGAACGAATAAATTCTAGGGAAATTTGAATCTAGAGTTGATGAAGGAATATACTTAGGATATTTTTATCGAATTAAGGAGTACAAGTTTTATAATTAAAGAGCTCCAGAAGTCATTGAATGCATTGATGTGAAAGTTGATGAAGTGATGCCCCATAATGGAGTAATTCCCCAAGCTCAAACTCATACTTCTATCTTCCAATAATCAGCATCAATTGAACATGGGGATGAAGAGTATGAAGAAGATCGAAGAGAAGAATATGATCCTTTGCACACAAAAAATCCATCTAGATATGTACAAAAGAATCATCTAGGCAATCAAATTTTGGGAGTCATAGTTTCAAAAGTTCAATCTAGAATAAAACTTGTTAATGCATCAAATAAATAAAATTTAACATTTTTATCACTTATGTAAACCTAAAACTTTACTTAGTCCAGCCAAGATGAGCATCATATTAAACCTATGAATGAGGAGTTGGATGAAATTGAGAAAAAATGAGACTTGGGAATATGTTCCAAGACCATAGGGTAAAAATGTGATTGGAACTAGATGGGTCTATAGAAACAAACTCAATGAGGATGGAAAATTTGTAAAAAATAAAGAAAGGCTTATATGAAAGGATATGAAAAAGTTGAAGGTGTGGAATTCAATGAAAAATTCCTTCAATATCCCTACTTGATGCTATCAGAATGTTTCCGGCCTTTGTTTGTTTCAAAGGATTCAAGGTTTGTCAAATGGCTTTGAAATCAACATTCTTGAATGGGGAACTCAAAGAAGAATTTGATGTTGAGAAAATGGAGGGATTTAAACTAGTAGAAAACAAACATTACATATGCAGACTAAAGAAAGCCTTGTATGGCTTGGAACAAGCACCGGGGGCATGGTATTTGAGATTGGATAGATATCTCCAATAATATGGTTTCAAAAGAGGTATTGTTGATAACAATCTTTACATAAATATTGGAAAATGTAACATGATAATAATTGTTGTCTATGTAATTGACATTATATTTGGTAGTGATGATGATTCCATGAGTAGAAGTGTTGCAACTAATATGTAGAAATAATTTGAGATATCCATGTTAGCAGAATTATCCTTCTTTCTGGGGTTGTAGTTTAATCAATCATAATAAATAATTTTTACAACTCATTCCAAGTACCTTAAATAAATTATGAAATATTTTGGTATGGAAAATTGTGCCTCTATGTGCACTCCCATGGTTATGGGTTTCAAACTCAACAAGGATGACGAGTCTGCAAAATTAGACCAAAATATGTATAGGTCAATGATTAATTTTTTTTTATTTAACAATGTTAAGGCTAGACATAATTCAAGAAACAAGAATGGTGAGAAGGTTTCAATCATGTACAAAGGAGTCTCAAGGGAAAGCTATTAAAATAATATTCAAATTTTTGCAAGGCACTATGGATTATGGCTTATGGTATCCAAGGGTAATAAACCTTACTCTCAAGGCCTATAGAGATGCAGATTGGGTTGGAAGCATCGATGACTAAAAGAGCACTACTGGATGAGAATTCTTTATAGGTGAATGTTTACTTTCCTGGCTCAACAAAAAAAGTCTTCAATCTCTCTATCCACCATTGAAGCAAAGTATATTATGGCAACCTCTTGCTATACTCAATTTCTATGGATGAAGAAAAATATGAAATATCTTCAAGAAAGTAGTGATCAACATGTGTTTATCATATTTGACAATAATATTATGATTAATATCTCAAATAATTCTTACATACACTCTAAAACAAAGCATATTCCCATCAAGCATCACGTTCTTTGAGAACAAGTTGTAGATTAGATAGTCAGTTTGGAATAAATTTCAAGAAAAGAACAAATTTATGATATATTTACAAAGCCATTACCAAGAAAAAGTTTTGAATATCTCATACAAAGGATGGGAGTGGTTTCTTCCTCACACAAAGGATTGACTCACTGATTTTAGCCAAGGATTGTAGGGTTTTCCTCTAGTATTTAATAGCATGAATATGTGCAAAGAAGGAAGTATTTGCAAGAAGAGAGATTTTTGATAGGAAGGGATTCACATGATAGGGAATCAGGAGGATATTCTTAGGGGGATAATTTTCTCACAAGAATATTAGGTCCTTAAGAAGATACATGAACATTTATGTAGCATTGAAAATTAGTCACCTTATAAGTAACCATTATCAACATGCCCCTTTTCCATTCATGTTAAAAGGGGAGAGAAATAAAACGTTCAAGTAGTAGGAGGAGCTTCAAGAGAAAGTATATTTTTTTTCCAGCAACATGATAGTGGGAGTTCCTCGCAACATGATAGGGGGAGTTTCATCCATTTCCATCAATGTCTAGTGGTGTTGCCATCAATGCCAAAGGGGGATATTGTTGCACATAATATTGCCATTGATGAAAACCAGTGCCATTGATGTCAAAGGGGAATTATAAGGAAGCAACATGTTAAATTGTAGCAATAAAAGGATTCATTTGACTTGTGCCTTAGTAAAATGGAGAAAAAAAAAATTGCACAATAGCGGGATGAATCTAGTTGCAGTTAATAGGAGTAACATGGCCAATTCACTTAGTTAAATATGTCAATTCGAGTTTGTAGGATAGAAGTAGAATAGTGCATGAGTTGATTACTAAAATTTAGAAATATAGTGGAGTTATTGTTAGTTAAACTCAGTTATCTAAGCTCTAGTCCAGAATAAATTCAACAGGAGTTCAGTTGAGTTGTAGTAACTGTTGTTAACTCATTTATCTCTTAGTTAATTGATCAATTTACGAAAAACATCCCTTGTCATGCATGGAATTAGAATTTCCAAGTTGAGGTGGAGGAAAAGGCATGTTGTAATTGTCAATTGTATACCACTTGAGAGTATAGGTTTTTCATTGGAGTAGGTGATAAATTACTTCAGGATTCGCACAAGAAAATTTGGAATTATCCTATCTTTTAGGAGCTAATGTCCTCAAGGATTGTGCAAGGAAATAGGAGGAAGGATGAGGCCTATTTTGGTTATGTTTTGGATAGAGAAGGTCAGGGAGAAGGAGATTAGTATTTCAGTGTAGGTGTAGCTTCAAGGATTGAAGCAATCATTGTAATAGATCCATATTCTCATCTAGTTCAATACAAAACAAAGGAGGGGTTTTTCCCAGTTAGCTTCCCGAGGAAAAATATTATGTTCGTTGTGACTTAATGATTGCATGTTATTGCATGTGTTTCTATTTTATGTTTTCCTTTCCACAAATTGAGTAGAAGAAGTTTGTGTATATTATTTTTAGTATGAATTCATTATAAACTGCAAATTTTGAGCTATTTCTAGATGGTATAAGAGCTATTGAAGACTACATAGAAACCAGGTTCCAGATCTTCTCTCAGAAATTTTTTGATTTGCATAGTTTTTGGTGTAGATATTATTGAGGATTGAGTATGCATTGGAGGGAAGTGTTATTGGAAAGACAAGATGGAAGTTATCTTGGATAAAAATGGAGTATGGGAATATACACAAATTGATATTCCAAAACCAGCAACATCAGATGCACAGGAAATTTCTCGGTGGAAGAAAGACACAAGAAAATCCAGGAGGATTATTCTGGAGGGTGTCAAAGATCATGTGGTTTTGAAATTATATGGAAAGGAGACTCTAGTTGCAATGCGAAAAAATCTCACAAATATATTCTAGAGCAGTAGTGATGCTAGGAAATTTTCATTGAGAGATAAAATCAGGAGCATTCGAATGATAGAAATGAAACCATTCCTCATTACCTATCCAGATTCACTCAGGTTCTAGATGCACTAGGAGGAGTAGGAGAAAATGTGGCATCATATGAACTTGTGAGCTTAGCACTCCTTGGCCTTTCGTAGTCCTGGTACAACTATCAGGATTCAATTAATGGAAGAGATAAGCTACCAAATTGGGAGAGACTTTGGTTTGATTTGGTTCAGGAGGAGATAAAAAGAAACACTAAAGATGGTGTCACATCTGAAGAGGAAGAAAAAATTTCTCTAGCAAGCAATGGAAATAAAGCCCAAGGCACGGAAAAATCCATCCAACACCATGTAAATAAGAAAGACCTTAGTAAAATCAAATGTTTTCACTGCCATGAATATGGACACTATGCAACCAAGTTTCCGCACAAGAAATCCAATAAGAAGCCTGCAATAAGAGACAGAGGAGATGCTCTCACATCAAAATTCGAGTTGGATTTCACCCTCATTACTTACATGGAAATCACAACAAGAGGGAGTCAGTGGTACCTAGACTCTGGTGCTTCATCTCATATGAAAAGAAATGAGGAGTTATTAAAAAACTTAGAGGAGAAGGACCTACAATTACACATAGAGCTTGGTGATGATGGAAGGTATAGTACCAAAGGGATTTGCATTTTCACCTTCAATAGGGAGTTAGGCTCCCATATTCACATAAAGGATGTAAAGTATGTTCCTGACCTGAAGAAAAACCTAGTTTTTTAGGTGTACTTAAAGATCATGGATATGATGTTTTGTTCAATAAGGGGTAAACTTATTTGAAGCCTTTGTCTACTAGAAAATTAAAATAAATCAATTTTTGAGTAAAAAACATCTACACGCTAGAGGTGGATTTCGCCATGCATGCAGCTATACCACTAAGCGTGAGGTGGGGCGTGTTAGTGTCAAACAGTTTTGCATGTCACCAGTGATCAAATATGCTCTTAAAAAGTTTTTTTTAGGGTGTCAAGTCAAATTTTCATGGTTTCAATAGGTCTTCAAATAAAAATTTGGTCAGTGGCTAATGGTGTCTAGGTCTATTGCTACTCCATTCAAAAAAAAAATTGTGTTGGTCATTGCCATCTCTGAGTTGGATGAGTCATCATTGAAAATTCATCATTTTCATCTCAGTCATGTCACCATGGTTCTCATTCATCTCAGTGTGACCATTAGGTCATTAGGTTTTAAGGCACCAAAATCAGCCATTTCATTAATAAATCCGGAAAATGAAGGAGTAGTATAGGGAATTTTCTCAATAAGGTTTGTTTCATATGTAATTTTATTCAATTATGATGTAATAAGATATGTTTGTTCCAAATAGCCATATTTTTCAAATAAAAAGTGAAAATAACTTGGTGGGCCACCACTCCATAATGAAGAAGCACTCTTAGCATCAAAATACACTCCAAGGAAGTGATTCCAAGCTGCCACACTGCGCTTTCAGGCAGCACACTATGTTTTCAATCCAAAAGCCAAAAATACTTCTTCCAAAGGTTTTGAGGAGTATATGAAGGTTTCATTATCAATGTAAAAGTAATTTAAGGCCCCTACATTCCTCCTATCAGCTTCATTTCATTGCTTTATGGTGCAAAGCCTACATTTGTCGCCACACTACGTTTTGGTGGGTAAAACCTCCTTTCTTAAGTTTGCAAGATAAATTTCCTATCCCACATACATTTTACCCTCCCTCACACTCATACACACTTCCACAACCCTCACACTCCCATACTGCCATTTCCCAAGTCCCAACAAACAAACCCTCTATCCACGCTACGTTTTGGGCAATTTCTAGGGCTTAGACTGTGTAAAAATTCCATAGTCCAATTCCCGCACTTATTTTACCTTCCTCCACTTCCAAAATTTCCCTCAAACCCCCACCTACTTCCCTAAATTTTCTTACCCTCATATCCCTTCCCTAACCCCTTCATCCCTTCACCTCAGTCACTACCCATGTTTTTCCCATTAGGGTTTTAGCCTTGCAAACTGTCAAACATGGAGGGAGAAAGGAAAAATTATAACAAGGGAGGTCAAGTGTCAAGGTTTGAACCACTCAACACTCATGATCTGATGTCATCTTCACTTTCCAAGCAATCCTTTCAGAATGTAGGGTGTTTAAGGTTTTGTGAGCAAATTCAAAAAGGTCAAATACCATGCCAAGTTGACAAGCTTGTTTTCCACTAACCTTAGGAGAGATAAGGTGATAATTGTAGGGGTGAGCTTCACAATCTCAACTGAGGCCATATCTACAACTAAAGAGATACCGAACAATGGTGTAAATTTGTTTAAGAGCCCAGATTTGGATGTGCAGAACTACAAACATTTCGTCAAATGTCACTACAAAGATGCCATAAAGAAAGTGTTTCCTTTTGGTCAGTTACTTGAAAAGTTTTCTCCATTGATTATGGCCGTTATGAAGTACTTTACATGAGAGGGAAAATTTTCTAGATTGTACAAGTACCATGTCAGGTTTCTCATGCAATTCACGGGGGTAAATCCACTCAACCTACCCTACTACCTCTACTAGAGCTTGACCAAAATGGCAGAGAAAGTGATCATCAAGCCAAAATTTTTAACCATACCCTCATCAAAATCATTGTCTACACCAAATTGTATAGAATAACATCACTTGGGAGACCTTCATTCAGTCCCATGTCTTTTTTCCTTCTACTAGTAAGCCTACTAGCCAAGGTACATCATCAACTACACCATCAGCACCATCCAAACAAATGGAGATTGGTTCATCTAGCCAGGTTTCAGTGAAAATTTAGGGTTGAGGTGACCAAAAAATATTAGAGAGGTAGGAGTCTTGTGTTTTCTCTAGATATTTTGGAAGGGGCCAATCCTACATCAACAAAAAAGAGATCATCACCACAACACGAGGCACATTTTCATGATGAGGAGCCTATCCATATTGACATTGACAGGGCAGACTTGGAGCATAGATCAGAAAAGAATATCATCATGGATAAATATGTTGATTTTAGATAACTAAATTACAACTTGTCCAAGTCCAACTTAATGATTTCATTCCTAGAGAAGGAGAACATGCAATTGAAGGTAAATCAACTAATTTTGAATAGAAATAAAGTCGATGCTAGCAAAGAGGCAGTAAAGGGGAAAGAAATAGTTGATATTGATGATTTAAATGAGCATGAAGAGTAGTTTATAAGGAATAGGCCAATAAATAGAGGCCTAGAAAGGGAACTTCAACAACAAAGAGAGGCATTTCCACCAAAGACACAAATGACAGTGGATGAACTCATAGTAGCAGACATTGAGCAAGACAGGGAATATTGGCTTAATAGGGTCAATGGTCATTAGGAAAATATATTGAAGAGGGATAATAAGAACAATAACATTCAGAAATACATGGCCATGCACTATTACAAGAGAAATCGGGTCTCTCAGGCAAAAATCAAGCAAACCCCGATGGAGGAAAATGAGAAGGGAAAGTTGGATTTGCTAGCTGATGCTTCCCTAATAGCATAGAAATTCATCTCAGTGCTTCATGGAATAATTATGGAACAATTTTGAGGAAATTTGGAGAAAATTTGGAAAATTTTGAAGAAATCAAGTATTTTTCACTTTTTCACATAGTCACTAGGTAAAAAACGCAACGTCGTCCATTCTCTGCTTTTTATGGAGGCCTCAAAATGAAAAATGGCTTGCATCATTTGATTTTTCATCACTCATACATCATTTCTGTCCCCTGGGATCATAGTTGCAACAAGATATGGTAGGTTAAAAGACCCAAAAACCACTCAAACACCACCTTTCTGCCCTCTTTTTGAACAACACATTGTGTTTCTAGAGTACTTGTGGGAGATTGAATTTTTGAGGGGCTACGAGCAATCATTTTAAATGCTTTCGGACTCTATCATGTACCCAACAGGAAGATATTTCTCCAACATATTTCAGATCAACATTCGGACACCAGGAATTCCTTCAAAACTCACTTCTCCCAATTTCACTGCATTTTCTCTTGGCACGCTGCGCTTTTGCATGATTTCGATGCATTTTTGCCTAAATGTCATTTTTCTGGGTTAAATTGGTCCAGATTCGACCTCCACTGATGTAATTAGTCACTTTTGATGTTTTGATGATTTAAACATATTTAATTATGCTAGATAGAGTAATAATTAGGTAGATACATTCTTGAAAAGTCATTTTTGGTCAAAGGTATCAGTTTTTCTAACTTGGGGAGAGTCTTGTTAACCTCCCTAGTCTTTAGGTTTTATGTGAGAGGATCATGTGATCAGTTCCTCCACTCAAAGATTCGACCCCTAAGAGAGGGGAAATGGTTTTTTGTCTATATGTATGCATTTCTTAGTCATTTTTATAGTTGGACATCAGAGGTTTGAGACTATGTAGCTTGTGCTTCTACTTTTATTCATAAATTAAAAGGACAGTTGCAGCTGTTATCTAGGAATTCATGTGTAGTGAGTTTTTGATGTTTTATTTTATTTTTTTGTAGTATTTTATAAATTATATACATATTATATTTGCATGCCTTGATTTATTTAGTGATCTTCAAAATTTTTTGATAAGCATAATTCTTTACAAGCTCTGTTTTGTTTGGAAATATCATTTTATGTTTTCTTCCTTCAGTTTCAATGAATTCATGATGCATGCTCATTAAGATCCTCTTCACTCTTTCAAGCCATAAACTACAATGAAAAAACCCTAAACCCATCACTAAAGCATTGTTACCTTGCTCCTTTATATATTTGCAACTATAACCCTTTGATATATTTGACCTAACTACCTAGTTTCATCCCTGATCCAATGGTAAAACCATCAAACTTTAAAAACCCTAGAGATAACCTAACTAGCTAAAATATACTCCTCATCCAGTCAAATCCTTTGGCTATGATCTCATATAGAGAGCCCTCTCTGGTTTGGTATGGCTAGCTACCAAATTGAAAGCTTCATTTGAGGTCACCTCCGTCGACATCCTTTCATCAGCCTTGGGATGTTGTGGAGGCTAACATTTTTGGTGTCATTGCCAGGGACTGAGGTGACATATCTTCCTTGGGAAAGCACGAAAGGATCAGATCTGATTTTTGATGGTGAGCAATGATCAGGAAAAATAAGGTTGTGCATCATTCACTTGGTGACTCCAGTGTCGAAGAATCCAAAGGTTTAGAATTTTCATGGCAACTCCATTGTTCAAGAACCGGTAGTTTGAAGAAATTCTTGGTAAATTCACTATTTTCAAGATGGATTCAACTACTCGAAGGTATTCTCCTTTGAATCGAGCTCATATTCATGGTTTTTCGAACCGTATTCCTTGTATAGATTGGAAAACAAGGTTGCCAAAATTTAAAGGTCAAGATGGAGAATATGCTAGTTTGCATTTGGTCAAATTTCATTTTCATATTCACAAACTAAAGATTGAGTTTCCTTAATATTGGTTGATGAAGATTTTCATGGCTACCTTGGAGGAAAAAGAGAGATCATAGTATGAAGGTCTACCATTTGCTAGTTTATATTCTCTAAAGATTTTCATTCAGTTTTCTTTCAACATAATCAGAGCTATAATTTTTCCTTATCAATGATTGATATTTGTTGCAAGATCTCTGAAAAATTCAATAAATTTCTTGAAAATTTGTATGGGGATGAAGAGTGTATGGAAGAAGAGAAGTTAGAATCCCTTTATGAATTTTCCTCCCAACAAGAATTAGTAGCTTCCTCTTTGGATGAAATAGTCTAGGACCAAAACAGACAAAGGCTTATTCCTGATCTTGAAAATGAAAATCACCAAGCCAATGTTAACTTCTATAAAACTCTATTTTCCCCTATGTCTGAAGATGAAATATATTAACTCTTGAATAGTCATGTTATAGCCCAATCTAATGTAGGTTTTCAACTCTTACAATGTTCACACAGTCAAGAATGTATGAGTGAAATTTCTTCCATCATTGAAAATGAAAATCTGGGTTTAAATGATGAAAATCATGAGACTGATGAAACTATATAGGAAGTTATTATGAGTAAGCCAATTTGTGATGATGATTTCTTGCAAGGAGACCAGCTAACAAGGATTGTTTTCTTTCATGAAGAGGATAGAGATTTCATGTTTAATAATCTTGAAGAATGTTCTCTGTTCAAGGATGATTTAGACTATGAATTGCAATAGTATGAGTTTGGGATATACAGTATGCCAGAGATAGAATCAGAGTTGCTCAGGCTTGAGGAATTTATAGCCAACATCCAGGTAGTAGAAAGTCATACTTCCCTATGCCTTCCTATGGATCAACAAACAAATATTCTTTCAAATAAAAATGAAAGGGGTACTTGTATTTGTTGAATTTCGAGACAAGGTAACATTTCAAATTATTGAGAATCCTTACATTGATTTTCTATAGTTATCAGGGGAGATGAATTTTATTGTATATATTTATCATGAGCACACATTCTATGGACACTCAAAGTGGCCTATATTTTTTTTCTCCACCTTCTCAAGGAAAATGTGAGTGTGATTCTAGTAAGTAGTCATTTACTGGATTGGCTACACTAGAAGGATCATTTCACATTATTGTACATATGTCTTCAACAAGTGGGTGGTTTTCATTAGGATTTGAAGCCATGAAGTCTCGATGATACGCTTCCATCAATAAGTTCTATAAGTGTCGTTTCAGTGATTAGTCAGTTTTTTTAAGTCAAAGTTAGTTCAGTTTGTCAGTAAATTTTCAGTTTTGAGTTTGGTCTTTTGATTTTTGACTCCATGCCCAATGGATTAGGCTACTTGGTCTACGGTGTTCTTGACACCTCCAAGGAGATGTTATCCCTAGTTGGAGCCAATATTAGTGCCATTCAGTTTTGCCTGTCACTAGTGATTAAATATGCTCTTACAAAGTTTTTGTTAGGGTGTCAAGTCAATTTTTTATGGTTTCAGTAGGTCTTCAAATAAAAAGTTGGTCACTGGCTAGTGCTGTGTTGGAACAGGGTCTCCTGCAAGCTACAAAATTGGTCCATTTTTGTATATTTTTTTATTATATTTAGTCTAGCGCAAGGGTTTTGGGGTGCGTCAAAGCCCCGAAAGCATTGTAATGGGTCAAAGGGTAGACCTAGAGTCCGCAAACCATGGTTTTCAGACCATAGGAAAGATTAGGCTAGATTGTTATAAATAGAGGGATATTTTGAATTATAAGGCAAGAAGATGATGTGATCTTGATGCGAATTGTGGCTTAGTAGATTTTTTTAGGTTTTTGTGGAAAGGACTCCTGCTGGCTGTGTGCGCAGAGATCCCAAGTCCTGCTGTGTGTGGACCCTGCTGCTGTATGCGTAGGTCAGGTTTGGGTATTGTAAGAAGGAACTGAAGGATTAATGAATGAGAAAGGTTGTTTCATAGCTGAATGTATTTGTACTGTTGTTGTGAATCTTTTATAGCTACTGTGTTATGCATATTCTGTGTTAAGCTGCGAAAGTACTGTGTTAAGTGTTTCTTCTGCATTTGGGTCTGTTCTGTTATGTTTTATGCAAAGAATAACTATAACACTGCACTACTATTTTAGAAGCATATGATTTGTTGAGTACAGTAAGTATAGTTGACCTTGCGCACGTGGATGTGAAGGAGATCTATAGATCCGGTTCTAAGATAGGCGATCTGGTCATTATACAGCCAGACACAACTCTGCTTGGCTTACCTATCCTCTCTCAGGGTGCGGAAACCTAGTTCCAGCACCCACCCATACTGCTTCGGGTGAGACTTTCACCTGCGCAAGCAAGTCACTACCGAAAGGGCCCATAGTATAGGGGTTTGTTGGCAAACCTTAACCTCCAAACCTGGTTCAGGACCCCTCTAGCCAAAAAATGGTTCCATTGTCGGGACTGGGAGAATTTTGAGAACGGGATCAGGTAATGCCAAGAAAAGTAGTGGAAGCCTGAGAAGAAAAGAAGAGCGGGTACGATTGAATGACCTCCACTCTGAACGAAAGTACAACGCAAAGCGGTAAGTACTTTCGAGCCAATTTAGAAGGGGATAGATCTGTCTATATCCCGTTAGAAGGAACAGCTGCGCAAAGCCTTCCAGCTACACCACCTTCAAAACCACATAAGGGTAAAACCCTGCCCGAAACCCCTTCAAAAGAATATATGGCAATGCACTTGAAATTACCTACCTTCAATGGTGCGGAAGATGAGGGCATGGACTGATTTTGGTTTGTTTCAGACTCAGTATGGACTACGCAAGGTGTGGCAAGTGATAATGTGAAAAGGGCACAGTTATCCATAGCTTTCGAAGAGAGAGCTCTGGACTGGTATGTGTGATACATATCTCAAAATGGAAGTGCATCCATTCATTATATTAAGGATGCTCTGAAATAAAAGTTCCAAAAACCTAAGTCCTACTCTCAGATTGTAGCAGACGTGAAATATTTCAAGCAAGGAAGAAATGAGTCTATATGGGAAGCTAATCAAAGACTAAAGAAAGCAATCAGGGAAGGAGGATTTAAGTCTGAAAATAGACAGCATACGGAATGGTTCATCGCTATGCTGCTACCTCACCTGCATGTACCTATGGGCCACCAAACCTTCGAGTCACAGGAAAAATATTTGGAAGCCACCATGAAACTGGAAGCTGCACCCAGAGAAGATACTTCGGTAGGAGTGCAACAAATTCAGGAGCAGCTTGGAGCTATGCACATGGATATTCAGAACCTACGGAAGGAACGGGGAAAAGGAGCTAGCACAGACCAATGGTGCATACGATGTCGAGCATCTGGACATACGAAGGATCAGTGCCCACTACTGGAAAATTACATGCAGGTAGGAAGACCTAGTTCAGTGCGTCCAGGAACAAGTGGATAACCCAACCTATCGTGTCCAGGCTCAAGCGGACCTGCGTTGTGGTGTGATGACTGCCGTGTAGCAGCGCTGCATGATACGAACCATTGCCCCCGGTTAGGTGCCTACGTCTCGAAATTGAAGCAACAATGGTGCAGATTCTATTGGTCGGTAGGACATGATGAGTAGAACTGTCGAAATTATGATCTGATGATAGATCAAGGAAACTTGTATGGGGTGCAATCAGACCCTGCGTCACCCAGATCTCCTGCAAAGTTTGGTGGCTCCCCAGCTAGGGGCAGGGGAGGTCGAGAGGAAGCGCAGGCTGAGGACGTGGATAGATAATCTGTTATAACTACGGGGAAGTAAGACACTTTGCAAGGGATTTCCCAAATCCTACAAGGAAATCTTGCAAATATTGCAGATAGCTGGACCATGCGATTGAAGATTGTCCAATCTTGATAGCAAAAATTCAAGAAAAGCAGCCAACACCAACGCAGAATGTACAAAGAGTTAAGGCTTAACTACAGGACATAAATCCGAGTGTGAATGTTGTAGCATGCAGTGGGATGGCCACCAGGGAGCCTAAGAAGGAGGCTGCAAGGGGTCCTCTAATCCGACAGGCACCTATCAACCAAGAAGGGTTGGACTGAAAACCGAGACAAGAAACAATTATTGCAGTCCACCAGGACATTTCTAAGACAAGGGAATCTACTATGCAGACACTTGCGCACCTCAAGGTGGGTGACAAGATGAGACCATTTCTACAGGCATGTATGAAGCTATTACGCAACCAACGAACCGAAGAAAACCTTCAGGCATTGATAGATAGCTGCGTAGTGCAGTCCCACCTATCTCCAGAAGTCCAAGACGTGAACAAGCTAGGCAGATATAGGAAACACACCGGTAGGGAGATGAGATTATTTGCCCAAATCAGTAACTATGAAATGGATCAAGTTATCCTAGACTTGGGGTCAGATGAAAATGTGCTACCTAAGAAAACTCGGCAACAAATGGGAGAACCCAAATTGGAGTGGTCCAATATCCAGTTGCGTATGGCCAACCAGCAGAATATTATACATCTGGGGAGACTATCAAGAATCATGTTAGATATCATTGGGGTCAAGGTCCAGGCTAACTTTGAGGTAATTCAGATTGTAGAAGATGCAGACCCATACCCTGTGCTCTTAGGACTGGACTGGGCCACAGATATGGGTTGTATCATAAACCTCAAAAAGAGAAGCATGGTGTTTGAAAATAACAGAACAAGGGTGATAGTACCATTAGATCCTAAGGAAGGTGAGCACTACATAGAACCAGTACGTAGTGAAGAAGGGGTGGATCACATTTACAAACTGACCACGCAGAATGAATATTGGATCAATCCCACAACGGACAGGGTACTCTGTTGGGAGCCAGACAATGAATGTTTCTCTGAATCTAATGAGGTGATGGAGAATTGGCAAAACCGGTTGCACGATGTCTCCGATGCTATGATGTCTTTGAGTCACAAGGGACTTTTACGCATTTCCTTAGAGGTAAGAGATACCCCATTTTGATGAGTCGGTAGCATCAAGGAGTTCACGAAGACGGAAGTTGTGGTTCCACGGGAATGAAGGCTATGGGCCTTAACCTATCTATGCGAGGGACACCTGCGCGATGGTGGACACCCACAAGGAAGCATTCAAGGATTGGGAAGAATGTCGAGATATGATGATCCCTGCTCGCACCGAGTGACGTACGCACGAAGACGTTCCTCGAACCAGAGATCCCCGCAAGCATCTTCTCACCTAGATGGACAAATGGTCGGCGGACTACGAAGAGTGGGTTCATCTATTTATTCATTCTTTGGGGCCTATCCCCACATGGTATTTAGATGTGGAGCTACATCGGCATCCCGCGACACACTAAAATATGAATTTATAGGAACGTTCAGGCTAATTTGGGGGAATGAGGCACTCAACTAAGCTTTGCAGGACATCGATGCTTTTGTATTTAATGACTCATGCCATCATGCTGCACCGAAAGTCCTGACATGGGAAGCAGAGATGCAAGACATAGTCAACTGCTAGAGCTTGGCGCTCGAAGAAGAGGAAGATAATCCTCGGAACCTCTCTGTCCCAGAATCCGAGGGGGAACGTACAGTTACTAGACCCCCGCTGCAGAATATTGATGTTACCTAGGCTCTCAAGCTACATGAAATTAATTTCAGGACGGAAGAACATCCTAAAATGGCCAAAATTGGGGACTATTGGGATGAAGGAACCATAGGTAAAATTACCGAGCTACTTACGGAATATCAGGACTTATTCCCAAGAAAGTTTTATGAGCTCAAAGGAATCATAGGGGACCTATGTGTTATGCACATGACTCGAAACCGATGCACCTCGTAGACGCCTTACCGTTTGAACCCTAAATATAAGCAAAAGTTCAAAGAATAACGGAAAAAATGCTTATTCATTGTATCATTGAACGGGTTGAATATTCGTACTAGGTAAGTCGATGGTCATCTAGGAGAAGAAAAAAAGGGGGAGATATGAATCTGGACCTACGCAAGTTAAACGATGCTGTGTACCGACCCCTTCCCTAATATTCCTTCACGATGGGTTCTCGGTACCACTGATCCGAAGCACACCTGAAGATCACAGTAATACTACGTTCGCAATAGAACGGGGATCCTTTCAGTACATAGTCATGCCCTTTGGTCTCAAGAATGGACCTGCTATCTTCTCAAGAGTAGTATTTTCCATATTCAAGGAGTTCATCCATAAGCTTTTGGAAGTTTATGTCGATGACTTGATGGTATTCGGCTTGGTAAAGGAGCATGTCTCCAACCTGCGCATGATGTTGGATGCCTGTCAAAAGCACTAGATTTCCTTGAATATCAAGAAGTGTATCTTCTGTGTGCCTTTTGGAATCTTTCTTGGACACATAACATACTGGCAAGGGATAATGGTTGATCCTGCGAAGGTAGCAGTAATTATATACCTTGCAGTCCCAACAATGGAGAAACAATTGCATTCGATTTTCGGACACACGAGCTATTATAAAAAATTCATTCAGGGGTATGCACTGATCACAACACCCATGGAAAAAATGCTTAAAAAGGATGTTTCCTTTTTTTGGAATCATGAATGTCAAAAGAGTTTTGAGCTACTCAAAGAGAAGATGGTCTCTGCACCCATAGTAATATTTCCTGATTGTTCGAAGGAATTTCATGTACATGTAGATGCATCAGGAATCGCCTTGGGCGCTGTTCTCACTCAACCTAGAGAGGAAGATATTGATCACCCGGTTGCCTTTTCTAGTCGAAAAATCTTTGGCGCAGAGTGAAACTACTCCACCACTGAACGAGAAGGACTGGCTATGGTATACATATTACAGAAATATTGACATTATCTATTGGGCGGAAATTTTAAGATGTTTACTGATCATTCGGCTTTAAAATACCCTGTGAAAAAGCCTGTGTTGGGAGGGAAGATTTGTAGATGGTTGTTGCTATTTCAGGAATATGATTTTGAAATCATAGTCAAGCCAGGAAGGATGAATGCGGTTTCGGATCATCTATCTCGCATTGAGACGGGCGAAGAACCTACTAACTTGGAGGAAGGATTACCGGATGCACAACTGTTCGCCATTAAGGTCGTTGACGCACACTTCATTGATATCATTCAGTTCTTGACTACAGGCATGGCCCTCGTAGAATATTATGTACAGTAGAAGAAGGAGTTGGTTACTCAGGCATCAGACTTTACTATCATCGCCGGCCAATTATACAAACTAGGCGCTAATGAAGTACTGCGTAGGTACGTCCTGGAACATGAATGACATGCCGACTTGGCAGAGGCACACGAAGGCATTGCAGGAGGCCACTATGCAGGAAAGGAAATGACACAAAAGATATTGAGAGCTGGGTTATGGTGGCCTACCCTACACCATGATTCTGATGACTATTGTAAATCGTGCAATACGTGCTAGCGGACAGGCCGACCCTCACAAAGAGATGAAATTCCATTGCAATCTCAAATAGATTTGCAGACCTTTAACAAATGGGCCATTGATTTTCTAGGACTAATCAATCCTCCAGGAAAGAAGATAGGTGTGTGCTACATTATTGCTGCGACTGACTATGTCACTTGATGGGTTGAAGCACAAGCGGTAAAGGATTGTACTACAAATACTGCTGCGCACTTCATCTTTGAGAAAATCCTAACCAGATTTGAATGCCCAAAGATCCTGATGAGCGAAAGAGGCACGTACTTCGTTAATGAAATGATACAAGCCCTGAATGAGGAATTCTGGATCCATCACGCAAAAAGTACACTGTATCATCCACAGGAAAATGGGGTAGTCGAGGCTTTCAACAAAATCTTAGAGCAGGTATTGACTAAGGTCTACAATGCCAATCGTAGTGATTGGGATGTACGCATCCCCTCTGTTCTGTGGGTCTATTGGACAACTTGCAAGAAGCTAACAGGAAGGACCCCCTTTCGGATGGTCTATGGCGAAGACGCCATTATGCCAATAGAATACATTGTTCCTAGTCTATGTATCGCAACATTTAAAAATATGGCAGAACCTGACATCATGGAAGAATGCCTTGCGCAGATTTTGGCGTTGGAAGAACATGGGTTCATTGCTAACTTTCATCAGCAAGTTCATAAGGCTCGCGATAAAGCTTGGCATGATCGACATATTCACCAAAAGACATTCGTAGAAGGTGACCTAGTCCTATTATATGATAGCCAGTTTGCGAAACACCCAGAGAAATTCTGACAACACTGTCTTGGTTCCCACACTGTTAAGGAAATCACAGATGGTGGAGTAGTTAGGTTAGCTACCCTGCGCGGTGACATGTTACCAGGATATATCAATGGAAGTCGGCTCAAACCATACAGGGTTAAATGACTATATGGCCGGAATAGTTGTCTTAGGCAGAATCGACCGACCAGGGATGGGGCGCTGAGGCACGAATGGGATATCCACGCTGGTCGGGATAATCAAGCAGCTCCAGGGACAATTGGCGGACTTGCGGCCATGGTGACTCAGGACGAGTCATAAGATTGTGTTGGGGGACTGTTGGAACAGGGTCTCCTGCAAGCTGCGAAATTGGTCTGATTTTGTATATTTTTTATTATATTTAGTCTAGCACAGGGGTTTTGGGGTGGGTCAAAGCCCCGAAAGCATTGTAATGGGTCAAAGGGTAGACCATAGGAAATATTAGGCTAGATTTTTATAAATATAGGGACATTTTGAATTATAAGGCAAGAAAATGATGAGATCCTGATGCAAATTGTCGCTTAGTAGATCTGTTTGCGTTTTTGGGGAAAGGACTCCTGCTGGCTATGTGCACAGAGATCCCAAGTCCTGTTGTGTGCGTAAGTTGGTTTTGGGTATTGTAAGAAGGAACTAAAGGATTAATTAATGAGAAAGGTTTTTGCGTAGATGAATGTATTTGTATTGTTGATGCAAATCTTTGATAACTGCTGTGTTATGCATATTCTGTGTTAAGCTGCGAAAGTACTGTGTTAAGTGTTTCTTCTGCATCTGGGTCTGTTCTGTTATGTTTTATGAAAAGAATGACTGTAACACTGCACTACTATTTTAGAAGTATATGATTTTTTGAGTACAATAAGTATAGTTTACCTTGCGCACGTGGATGCGAAGGAGATCTATAGATCCGATTCTGAAATAGGCGATCTGGTCATTATAAAGTCGGACGCAGCTCTGCTTGGATTAACTATCCTCTCTCAGGGTGCGAAAACCTAGTTCCAACACCCACCCATACTGCTTCGGGTGAGACTTTGACCTACGCAAGTAGGTCACTGCTGAAAGGGCCAGTAGTATAGGGGTTTGTTAGCAAACCTTAACCTACGAACCTAGGTAATGACCCCTCGAGCCAACATGTTGTCTAGGTCTATTACTACTCCATTCAAAAAAAAAATTGTGCTGGTCATTGCCATCTCTCAGTTGGATGATTCATCATTTCAAAGTCATTATTTTCATCTCAGTCATGTCACCATGGTTCTAATTCATCTCAGTGTCACTATTAGGTCATTAGGGTTTAAGTCACCAAAATAAGTCATTTCATTAATAAATCCGGAAAATTAAAGAGTAATAATAGGGAATTTTCTCAATAAGGTTTTTTTAATATGTAATTTTATTCAATTATTATGTAATAAGTTCTATTTGTTCCAAATCTGCATAGTTTTCAAAGAAAAAGTGAAAAGCACTTGGTGGGCCACCACACCATAATGAAGAAAAAGACTTCCACAAGCAATAAAATGCCATCAAGGTCATTTCTCTCACTCATTCCATTGTCAAAGAGCTCTCACTCACTAGCAAAGGCAACCTCAACACTCTTAGCATCAAAATACACTCCAAGGAAGTAGTTCCAAGCTGCCACACTGCGCTTTCAGGCAACACGCTATGTTTTCACTCCAAAAGCAAAAAATATTGCTTCCAAAGGTTCTGAGGAGCATCTGAAGGTTTCATCATCAGTGTAAAAGTAAGTTAAGGCCCCTACATTCCTCTTATCATCTTCATTTCGCTATTTTATGGTTCAAAGCCTTCATTTGTCCCCACACTGCGTTTTGGTGGGTGAAACCTCATTTCTTAATTTTTCGAGCTATATTTCCTATCCCACATACATTTTAACCTCCTTCACACTCACACATACTTCCCAAAACTCTCACGCTTCCCTAATCCCATTTCCCAAGTCCCAACAAACAAACCGTAGCTCCACACTGTGTTTTGGGCAGTTTATAGGTCTTGGACTGTGTAAAAATTCCCTAGGCCATTTCTCACATTTATTTCACCCCCCTCCACTTCCAAAAGTTCCCTCGAACCCCTACATACTTCCCCAAATTTTCTCACCCTCATATCCCTTCCCTAACCCCTTCATCCATTCAGCTCACTCACTACCCTTGTTTTTCCCACTAGGGTTTTAGCCTTGCAAACTATCAAACATGGAGGGAGAAAGGAAAAGTTATAACAAGGGAGGTCAAGTGTCAATGTTTGAAACACTCAACACTCATGAGCTGATGTCATCTTCACTTTCCAAGTAAAATTTTCAGAATGTAGGGTGTTTAAGGTTTTGTGAGCAAATTCAAAATGTCAAATACCATTCCAAGTTGACAAGTTTGTTTTCCACTAACCTTATGAGAGATAAGGTCATAATTACAGGGGTGACATTCACAATATCAAATGAGGCCATAGCTACAGATATAGGGATACCAAACAATGGTAAAAATTGGTTTAAGAGCCTAGATTTGGATGTGCAGAACTACAAACCTTTCATCAAAGGTCACTACAAAGATGACATAAAGAAAGTGTTTCCTTTTGGTCAGCTACTTGACAATTTTTCTCCATTTATGAGGGCCATTATGAAGTAATTTACATGTGACGGCATATTTTCTAGGTTTTACAAGTACCATGTCAGTTTTCCCATGCACTTCACAGGGGTAAAACTCTCAACCTACCCTACTACCTCTACAAGAGCTTGACTAAAATGGAAATGAACGTGCAGCTTAGAGAAAGTGATAATCAATCCAAAATTTTTCACCATGCCCTCATCCAAATCATTGTCTGCACCAGCTTGCATAGAATAACATCACTTAGGAGACCTTCATTTAGTCCCATGTATTTCTTCCTTCTAGTCAGCTTACTAGCCAAGGTACATCATCAGCTACACCATAAACACCATCCAAACAAATGGATATTGGATCATCTAGTAGAGTTTCACTGAAGAATACATTTAGGGTTTAGGTGACCAAAACATATCAGAGAGGTAGGAGGCTTGTGTTTTCTCCAAAAAATTTTGAAGGGACCAAACCTACAACAGAAAAAAAGATATCATCACCACAACATGAGGTACATTTGCATGATGAGGAGCCTATCCATATTGACACTAAAAGAGAATACTTGGAGCATAAATAAACAGAGAAAGTCATCATGGATAAATATGTTGAGATCAGAGAACTAAAGGACATCTTGTCCAAGCCCAACATCATGATTTCATTCCTAGAGCAGGAGAACATGCAATTGAAGGTAAATCAAATAATTTTTAATAGACATAAAGTTGAGGCTAGCAAAGAGGTAGTAAAGGGAAAAGAAATAGTAGATATTTATGATTTATATGAGCATGAATAGCAGGCTAGAAGGAAGAGGCCAAGAACTAGAGGCCTAAAAAGGGCACTTCAACAACAAAGAGAGAAATTTCTACCAAAGACACAAATGACAGTGGATGAGCTCATACTAGAAGACATTGAGCAAGACAGGGAATATTGGCTTGATAGGGTCAACGGTCATTTGGAAAATCTCCTCAAGAGGGCTAATAAGAACAATAAAATTTAGAAACACATGTTCATTCACTATTACAAGAGAAATTAGGTCTCTTAGGCAAAAATCAAGCAATTGGAGGCAAAAATCAAAGAAACCCTAATGGAGGAAAAGTAGAAGGGAAAGTTGGATTTGCTAGCTGATGCTTCCCTAATAGCATATAAATTAATTTAAGTGCTTTATGGAATAATTATAGAACAATTTTTAGGAAATTTGGAGAAAATTTGGAAAATTTTGAAGAATTCTGGTTTTTTGCACTTTTTCACACAATCACTAGGTCAAAAACGCAGTGTGGCCCATGTTGCGCTTTTGATGGAGGCCTAAAAATGAAAAATGTCTTGCATAATTGGATTTATCATCACTCCTACATCATTTATATCCCTCGAGAGTAGAGTTTCAACAAGATCTGGCAGGTCAAAAGGCCCAAAAACCACCTTTCTGCCCTCTTTTTGAACATCACGCTATGTTTCTGGAGTACCTATGGGAGAATGAATTTTTGAGGGGCTAGGATAAATCATTTTTAGTGCTTGAGGACTCTATCGTGTAGCCAACAGGAAGATATTTCTCCAACATCTTTCATATCAACATTTGGACCTTAAGAAGGTCTTCAAAACTCACTTCTCCCAATTTCGCTACATTTTCTCCTTGCACGTTGCACTTTTGCCTAATTTCGCTATGTTTTTGCCTGAATGTCAATTTTATGAGTTGACCTAGTTTATATTCAACCTCCACTGACCTAATTAGTAATTTTTTATGTTTTTATGATGTAAATATGTGTAATTATGATATATATAGTAACAACGAGGTTGATACATGCTTGTAAAGTCATTTTTGGTCAAAGGTATTAGTTTTTCTAACTTGGGGGGAGTCTTGTTAACCTCCCTTGTCTTTAGGTTTTAGGTGAGAGGATCATGTGATCAGTTCATCCACTCATGGATTCGACCACTAGGAGAGGGGAAATGGTTTTTTGTCTATATGTATGCATTTCTTAGTCATTTTGATGGTTGGACATCAGAGGTTTGAGACTATTATAGCTTGTGCTTAAGCTTTTATTCAGAAATTCAAAGGAACAGTCGAAACTATTATCTAGGAATTCATGTGTAGTGAGTTTTTGATGTTGTATTTTCTCTGTTATAGTATTTTATAAATGATATACATGTTATCTTTCCATTCCTTGCTTTCTTTAGTGATCTTCCTAGAATTTTGATTAGAAAAAATATTTACAGGCTCTTTTTTGTTTGAGAATATCGTTTTAAGTTTGCTTCCTTCATTTTTAATGAATTCAAGATGCATGCTCATTAAGGACCTCTCAACTCTTTCCAACCCTACACTACACCAACAAAACCCTAAACCCATCACTAAAGCATTGATACCTTTCTCCTTTATATATTTTCAGTTGTAACCCTTTGATATATTTGACCTAGCTACTTGGTTTCATCCATGATCCAATATTAAAACCATCAAAATTTCAAAACCCTAGAGCTGACCTAACTAACTTAAAATCTACTCCTCATCCAGTCAAATCCTTTGGTTGTGATCTCATAGAGAGAGACCTCTATGGTTTGGTAGGGCTAGCTATCATACTGAAAGCTTGGTTTGAGGTTACCTCCATCGACATCCTTTCAATATCCTTGGGACATTGTGGAGGCTAACAGGGTGATGTAGAGCCTTAGTTCCATAGTTGCAAAGATTTGGGCAAGGTTCATAATAAAGTAGCAATAGTTGCAAAGATTTGGGCACGGTCAATAAGAGAGTAGCAACAATTTCAATATACTATTTTCATGGTTCATTACCCTTGCTACAAGGGCCCATAGTATTTAGTAGAAGATGGATCAGTGTTAGTTGATGTAGTCAGATCTTGGGCGACAGCTGCAGGCTAGTAGCAGTCAGAGACTCATGAGATAGTTGCAGCTTAGAGACATAGTTGATTCGGTATTTTGGATGCTTCTCAGTTGTTGTTGTTGCAGTAAAACCAACAATAGTGAGAGGGAGTGTTAGTTGTGTTACAATACATTCCATTGGAGTAGGATTGGGGTTGTGAAAAATCCTTTTCTTGCTAACTTGAGGGAGTGTTAAAGTTTAGCAAGAAAAGGCTTCATTTGACTTGTTCCTTAATCAAATGGAGAAATTCAAAATTCCACATCAACAGGATGACTTGAGTTGAAATTAGCAGGACTGAAATGGCCAAGTCACTTAGTTAAATCATTCAATTCTAGTTTGTAGGCTAGAAGTAGAGTTGCATGAGTTGATTGCTAAAATTTAGAAATCTAATAGGGTTATCATTTGTTAAACTCAATTATCTGAGCTCTAGTCTAGAATAAAGTCAGTAGGATTTTAGTTGAGTAGTAGTAATTATTGTTAACTTACTGATCTCTCAATTAATTGATAAATTTACTAAAAAATCCCTAGTCCTGTTGTAGGTCTTAACCCTGTATAGAAATTACCTGTAAACAAATTATTTAAAACATAAAATAAACAATGGTGGGAACATAAATGTGAAACACATATACACATAGATTTTCCCCTGGATCCCATAATCGAGACTACCAAATTTATTTTTCATTAAATTCCTTTCAATGTTACAATACATGTATATACATGTCGAAGCATTCATAAAACCCAATCCATTAACCTTGGATTAGAACATATTGTAGCTCCCTTGACCAAATCTACAAAATACCATGGAAAGAAAACAATGTGCAAAACCCATGAACAAAACCATAGGTAAGTCCACCCACCTAATATAGGGTACACAAACCCAACTCATGCATGGAATTCAAATTTCCTAGTTGAGGTGGAGGAAAAGTCACATTGTAATTATCATTTGTATACTAGTTGAGTGTACAAGTTTTGCATTGGAGGTGATCAATTCCTTCCAGATTTATGCAAGGAAATAGGGAATTATCCTATCTTTTATGCACTAATTTCCTCAATGATTGCACAAGGAAATATGGTGAAGGATGAGGCCTATTTTGGCTAAGTGATGGTTAGAGCACGTCAAAGAGCATATAAGTATTGTATTGCAGGTGTAGCATCGAGGATTGAAGCATTGATTAATGTAATAGATCCATATTCTCATCTAATTCAATAAAAAATAGAGGAGGTGTTTCTCCCATTTGGGTTCCCCAGGAAAATACTATTTTCATTTTGATTTAATGGTCGCATTTTATTGCATGTGTTTGTATTGTATGTTTTCCTTTCTGTAGATTTAGTAGAAGAAATTTGTGTCTATTGTTTCAATATGAATTCATTAGCACCTACAAATTTTGAGCTCTTTCTACACAACATTGTCATTAATGAATCAAAGGAAACAATATGATAGTCCAATCTCTTGAAAAAATCACGTCAAATAATGTCAAATTGGCCCAAGTTTTATGGATTTTTTGTCAAATGTATGGTGCTCAAATGAAATTATGGATGGTATGGTTGGATAGTCCTATATGACACATTTATAACAGACATGGCCAAACTCTTCCTGGATGAGAATTTATGTCATTTTGAAGTTGACAGTTGCAATAAGGGAAAAAATACCAAAATCAAGAATAAAGGCATAAAATTGTTAAATATCATGCATCTTTGGATAAGATCCATCTCCTTAAGGGAAATAAATGGTTGTTAGTGCATGAAATTTCGCACTATTTAACCTAATTAAAGTTTGAGCATCTTCAGGTGGATGTGGCCAATGAAAATCATGTGAATGATGGATGAAGTGTCAACATGTGCAAAGGATAATGAAGGCCATGTCATCCATGTCAAACAAATGCAACTATGACATGTGGTAGGTGTCGAATAATCCCATTCTTAGATGCCACATGGACCAACTACTGCAGGTGTCTATGACGTGGCACCTTTGATGTGGATGATAATGTGGAAAATCAAGATTGGTCAAATGTCTTATAATGATAGGTGGCATCTCGTGAATGGCTCAAATAAAATGATGTTAGCAGGGAAGTGTGGCCTAATAATAACATGACATGAAGACATGATGTCATAAGTATTGTGACATGGGAATACAAATTAATGCCATATGGAAGGTACAAATGGAAACTTTGGTGACTAATTGAATTACTTTTATGTGACATGTGGCATGATGATGTCATCCTAACATCACCATGTGGTCAGCTAATGATCACAAAATATTATGTATTATGCCATAAAGGGAAATACAAAATTTGGCCCAATTTCGGATGGCCAATTCGTCGCTATTCCGACACATAGTCGTCGCAAGAGCGATAGTTCGAGGATGGAAAAAACGTGGTTTGCAATCCCATCGCAATTCTGATGCACTTACAAAGTGTCGCACGACCAACACTTTTTCCGTCGCTTCCAAACAAGCGTCGCTCTTCCGACGTTTCCCAAACCATCGCACTTCTGACGTTTGTAAACTATCGCACTTCGACGAAATGTGGTCTGACGTTTTGAACGTCGCTCTTCCAACGTTTGTAAACTATCGCAATTCCGACGAAATGTGGTCTGGCGTTTTGAACGTTGTTATTCTGACGTTTTTAAACTGTCGCAATTCCGACGTAATGTGGTTCGATGTTTTGGACGTCGCTCTTCCGACGTTTGTAAATTGTCGCAATTCCGACGAAATGTGGTCCGACGTTTTGAACGTCGATCTTCTGACATTTGTAAACTGTCGCAATTCCGATGAAATGTGGTCCGAGGTTTTGAACATCACTCGTCCAACGTTTTTATACTATCGCTCTTCCGACGTTTTTAAGCTGTTGCAATTCCGACGCTTACAAGGCGTCGGTATACTGATGGTGGGTTCAATTTAAAAAAATAAAATGAAACTTTAAAACATGACAGTAAATCTCCAATATTTGTTATGAATTGTGGGCGTTCCAATGACCGTAAAATATTAATATAATAAACCACCCCGCAGCGCTTCGACTATAAACAATCATATAAACATGGCTCTGTATTTCAAAAAACAAGTTTAAAATAGAAACAGGGCAACATTTTTTTTTTCCAATTGTTATGAACATAATTCGACTATGAAATATTAATATAATAAACCACCCCGCAGTGCTTCAACTATAAACAATCATTTTTTTTTCACAAGAGAAAAAACGTTGTTTTGAATATATTATATGAAGTAAAACAGTCCATGAAGTCATTACATTTTCACATCTGAAGATTGGAACCCAAATATCCATCCAGAAAAGTGGAAGTCCCACCCCAGACAATGATAGAAAAATACCCCATGTCACATACAGGGACATGATATAAAACCTAGTAACGATCCACATGGAGATTATCGACAATCTGAGAAAGCATCCGAATATGCCCGAGGCATCTATAAGAAAGTAAAATAGCAGTATGTAGAAGAGTAAAGAAACAGATAGAGTACCGACGTCCATTGTTCCAAATACAAATTAAAGTACCCAAAATCCTTGAACAGAGAAAAATGCTAATCATGTGAGGAGTGTGATATGTCCAAAATATAAAAAAACCATTAGACCATATCAATAAACCAACATCGCTAGTTTTGAAGGTAGAGTGATAACCTGTCAACACATAAAATAGTATCATAAAGCGGATACAGGAAATGTACAGAGACATGTACTGTTGATATACGCCTCACACAAAAAGCATCCATGATAGAGAAAAAATATGTATAAACCCAGGGTCGATTGTATGTTCTGGCTTGCTTGTTCCTGGAAATAAAAACCATCTGCAGAAACCCAGGCTCTCTTGTAAGATCAGGCTCGCTTAATTCCAAAATTGGTAACCATCTGTTGCATCCGAGATGTAAGGTTCAAGATCGCTTATTTCAATTAGTAGCCTGCTACAGCATCCACCCTGTTCATAGAAAAAAGGTTCCTGTAGATATACAGAGAAAGAGTATAATACGTAGACCATATAAACATGGCTCTGTATTTCAAAAAACAGGTTTAAAATAGAAACAGGGAAATATTTTTTTTTCCAATTGTTATGAACATAATTAAAACGTGAAATATTAATATAATAAACCACCCCACAATGCTTCGACTATAAACAATCATATAAACATGGCTCTGTATTTCAAAAAATAGGTTTAAAATAGAAACAGGGCAACATTTTTTTTTCTAAGTAAAGTTAATCTATTAACAGTGGGAATAAAATTACACCGAAGTCAAAAACATTGCCCAGACTCATGGAAAATTTGTCATCAAAAAATCAAAAAAGAAGACTGCCCTCATACGGGGAAACCAGTCTTGAACGTTTACAAAATTCAAAAATATTACAAAGGTCCAGCATAATAATATAATCTAAAAGTAGCCCAATTAAGTGGGCCGCGAAGCAAGAAAAACAAATTAACCAAACTACTCCTCCGGTGGTTCCTTGACGATTCGGCACCATCCTTCGGAAGGTCCAGGATTGCCAGGTGCTATCTCCACATTCATGCCACTGCTCCCCTCCTGAAGGCCCGAATGCTGGCCGGATTTTTCTGAGCTCAGACCCGCCGGACGGGTGCATTGTTCTTCCATTTGGGCCTCCTCATGGAAAACCACAGTAGTTGAAGCTATGATTCATGGGCGGTTCAGAGAGAAATTAAAGGAAAAAAGTGCAATGTGCGTCGTGGGAGAAGGCGAAGCGGTGGGGAAATGAGGAGCAGGGGAGCCCATTAGGTGGCCAGATCCTAGAACCCGACCCCGCCCACTTCTAGTATCTGGATAGCGACCTGCGTGATAATCACTGAACTGGGAAGACGACTTAGTTGAGGGGCTGGAGGGAGCGTGCAGGGCTTGACCTCTAGTGCTCCCCCTGCAGCAACGCATCCTTTGACGCAGGCGAGGCATGGGTGCAGTCTCAGCAGTGGGTACAAGACGAGACGGAGAAGCAGAATTCCAAGAAACAGAGGAAGATAGACACAGACCAGACCAAGAGAAATGCAGATATGCACCAAGGTCTAAGCAGCAGTTCAGCTAGCCACTTCTCCTTCTCATCACAGTGAGCAGGTAGTGTAACCCAGCAACTGGCTCATCCGAAAAACCATAGCAAAACGCCATTTTATCGACCCAACTGCAATGCAATCGAAGAACGCCCGTCATAATTAATCTCTCATTAATGAGAGCCGAAGGCCGAATCATATTGGAGCATGTGGAATCGCTAACAGGAGTGGAGGTCCAATATTGAACAGTGTTAAAACTTAATGCGATTTGATGTGAAAACCTTGGAACTTAAATATCAGCTAATTGAACAGCGTTAAAACTTAATGTGATTGATATGAAATCGCTACATCCATGTCCCATCGCCTTAAAAGCCATCGAATGCACCCACATCTGGGAACAGGGAAAATTTTGATTGAGGACACGTGGCAGAAATTGATTGGAGCAGATCTTTGTTTGGGCTGCTCGCGCAATGGAAATCCAGACCCGAAAAATATTAGGGCAAATTTGATATGAAATTTGCGTCACAACTCTCCCTCTATACGCCAACCCAACTTT